>CM046876.1:475293929-475298929 GCA_025667525.1 Glebionis coronaria | reverse complement strand
TATATTTAAATTTCAGATTTTTAATGACCAAAGTTACACTTGTCAATTATCTATTGGGTTTCTATTTTTAAAACTTTAAAAAGTTCTTATATGATCTAAATTCTATATATATATATATATATATATATATATATATATATATATATATATATAAATATATATATATATATATATATATATATATATAATATATATATATATATATATATATATATATATATATATATATATATATATATATATATATATATGTATATATATGTATATGTATATATACATATATGTATATGTATATATATATATATATATATATGTATATATATGTATATATATATATACATATATATATATATATATATATACATACATATATATATACATAATATATATATATATATAATATATATATATATATATATATATATATATATATATATATATATATATATATATATATATATATATATTATATATATATATATATATATATATATATATATATATATATATATATATATATATATGTATATATATGTATATGTATATATACATATATGTATATGTATATATATATATATATATGTATATATATATGTATGTATATATATATATATATATATATATATATATATATATATATATATATATATATATATATACATACATATATATATACATATATATATTATATATATAGATATATATATATATATATATATATATATATATATATATATCTTTACATTATATATAAGAGGAGGGATATGCCACATAAGCATGCTTTAATCCACGTCAGCATCCATAGTTTCGGGATTTAAAAAAACTGCCAACAGCCAGATTCGAACATGGAACCTTGAGCATTAATCATGATAAACTAAAAATTCGACCAATGCCTTTCAATCAATTACAAATCCCTAAGCCCTAAAAAGTATACAACCCGTCTTCTCTATTGCTTTCCTCAAACCCCAAAAGTAGACAATCTATTTTGATCATGATTCGATCAATAGCAGGTGAATTTCATAATTTAGATCTCTGATGGTAATTATGATTGGAAAGTAGGATATCAATGCTTTATTTATCTTGGATCTTTTGTATGCAACGAATTATGTAAATAGAAACCAGTTTGTTTCAATTTTTGATACCACAGACTCACGGCGATTCATTCAGAAAACATTATATGTTCGTCCCATAATAGAACTTATCCTACTTCTTCAGTGATAATCACGGATGCTTTGGATAAAGGTATGAGTTGAAAATTGTTTTTTTTCTTACGCTTTATAACAAATGTTTAATTTTAATTTATTTGACCCGTTTATGTTTGATTCAAGTTATTTGTTTGATGAATCCGTAAGGTGCTCAACAAATTGCCTGAAAGTAAAGATAGTAAAGGAAGATCTTTTTGGATTGATTGTAAATACATACCTGATCAGCCTGAGCTTGTGCAAAACTTTAGAATGGACCTTTTCTTTGTTCGGATTCAGGTTGGGTCAATTTCTTTTTGTTTTCATAACAGAGATGATGATTGTAGAAATTGGAACTCATTCTACAATATAAGATTGTCACTTTTTTGTGCTTCTCATAATCTCATTTGATAAATCGATAATTTTCCGTGTGGTTATAGCTTTACAGGACGGTAACAATGTGGTAAGGAGAGAAAAAGAATTATAACCACAACATAGAGACATATAGCTTTGTAATCGTATTGTGGAAGCTCATTATAATAAGATGAGGGCATGTCGAATCTTCAGGCTGCCTATTATAAGGTATATAAAAATTTGTTGTTATTACTAAAATATTACTATCTACACAATTCGATCTGTTCCAATGAAACGGTTGAAAAGGGATTCACCTGTTATATGTCAGCAAGAATGTTTTGCTGGACGTAACGGAAAATAGGAGTGAGTAAAGAAACAACATTCAAAAACTAAAATAAATGTAAAGTGTTTTTTCTGATTTGTGATTATGTGCAGACTACTGAAGAAATATGTTTTATCGGCAATCATTTAACCATCTGCTCCAACCATAGACAAAGCAATGGAATTGCAGAAAACAGTTAGATAAATGTTCATTATATTACAAAAAGATCCGAACATAAGTTTAATTGTGTCGTGGATTAGATTGTGTAAATATCTTATGAGGAATGTGGTCTTTTCATATTTGAAGGACAAGCAAGTGTCAGAAAGTGGACAAGGATTTGGGATTTGCTAAAGTTCAGGTAACAACAAAGGAAATCACTAAATGAGCATGAACATCAAACAAATCATCTAGCTGAAAATTTTGTAATTACATATATGGTCTGCATTTTTATTTCCTGATTATGTTTTCCGGCAAGAGTAAGCTAGCTGCAGGTAATGTGAAACCATTTTTATATTTGTGCCCTGATTATTGTTTGCTGTCTGATATTAAATTGTACTTCAACTTTTCTATCAGCCGAGCCAAAACCTTAATGAAGTTCTCCTCCAAAAAATACAAATGATATTTAAGGTAGGGAAAATAGTTTTTGTTCGAACTGATTTTACGTTTTAGCAATACAATAAAAAAAAGGATACGGGTAAGTCATTTTTTCATGGTCGTATACAGTGAAGATCGATCATGTAGGACAGATTAGTATTTTCAAGAAATTGTTCATCTGAGTAGATAAGTAATATACTTGAAGTAATTCATAATAACACAGGTCAATGACAATATCATTGAGATAAAAAAAATGTTTGATGCCATAGAAAAAGAAGCCAAACTTTTATGTAACAGATAACAACAAGCAGACAAAACAAATGAGAGACCTGAGAAACAAGAGGCATCAGATGACCAGCCCACACCATCTAGGCGATCAGATGTATGGCGTGAGTTAAGAAACCATGTTATGACAAAGGGTCTTTCTACAACTGCACGTGCACAGGAGGTTTATCGTAATAGAGTTGTGGACGGAGATTGGGTTTATGACTAGAATTAAGAAATCGTGTTGAGGTTGGTGCAGCAAGCCTTTTGGTGACAAAAATTGAATCAGGTATCGTCACTTTTTCATGTGTTTTAGCGTCCCTGTTTTGAAATAGTATATTTTTTCCTTTTTTTCAGGAAAATACCGTTAAAATGGTGTTTCGAAAATTAATATAGCCTTTATAATGAAAAGAACGGAGGTTTTGAGTAGTGATAAGATGAGCATGTGAAAAAGGGGTTGTTTGGACAGAAGTTTTTTAAGGGGTTATTTTAAAATTGTTGTAGTTGCGCTAATCATCAAGGTGAAAATGGTGACAAGAGGTTGTTAACGATAACCTTATTTGGAAAGAAAATATCAAGGTGCAAGAACTGCTCTGGAAACAATGAGCTATGCAGCAAAAGCGGGGGATTTTTTTTACTGATATACGTTGTTATGGATAAGCTTCTTTGAAGGTGTTTATTCCAGATGATTCCTAACAAGCATTGGGAAAATAAGCAAATTTTGGTAACAAACCCCAAACTTCCAACATGGTTTGAAGATCGCGTTTTTTCACTTTCATTTTATTTTTTATTTGATTATGGGTCAACTTGATGATTTTGCTGCACTTGCGGAGATTTCTATGTTTTGATGATTTCCAGACACTCGCACCATTGTCTTCGTTCACACAAGCTGAGATGGATCAAATTGTCTTTAAAGCAACAACAGAAGTCAACAATGGGTACAGTTTTCTGACTAAACTATTCTGAACCAAATAATAGACTAGCATCGAATCTTTTAGGCATGTCATGTGTTTATTTAAGTGTTATTTTGTTTTTTTGGTTTTGTTAAGAAACCAGACATTGATCCTATTAATACACCAAATTCATGTAATTTTAGTAATAATTTCTATCATTAGTTTATTCAAATGAATTGTAGATGTGATTAATTTTTTATCCTTACAGGAGATTGACAGTTGGCAGGGTGTGTATGCTGATTTGCAGTCATGGTATACAAAAAGATCTATAGTCACTTGAAGTTGCTGAGGGATTAATGATTAAACTGTGAGTGATGACCTAAAAAATTACACATGTCGACATAGGTATTTAACTCTCTACTACTTTATGGACCTTAAATTGTGGTATGTTTATTTACTTGATTCTTATGTTCGAGTTTATATGATAATCAGTAATTAAAGTCAGTTTTTTAAATATCTTAATTGTGGTGCAAAGTAATCAATGTACTTGCTGAAATAACTAATATGCACATGCTTTTAGAAGATTCTCACAATTATTTTACACAGTGTGTGTAAGGGATAAAATGTTGGTGGATGCACCCAACCTGTCCCGACCAATTCTAACACGCACTAAATGTTAACCATTGTAAGTTAAGCAGCTAGAGAGTTACAGGACATGTCCGACCCACTCATTTTTATGCCTCTAATCTCAATTCGAGAACAAACATATAAACGTGGCAGTTAGATACATCAGTTGTGTATCATTTGTATAAAATTTTAGTATGCCGACAATTGTAGGATATGGTTGGCTGGGATATGATGGCTAAAAGTTACCCACTTTGATGCTTTAACCACTTTCATTCTATCACAATCTGTCATGAGAGGCATGACAGATTTTAAGACTTTTGTAAAAAGAGAAAACTTTAGCTCATTATAAGAGCACATGAGTGTATAATGGATGGGTTTGAATGATTTGCTTAGGGACAGTTTGATTACACTTTTCTCTGCAACAAACTATTTTGGTAAGATTGTAGTTTTTTAACTTAATTTCTATGCGTGTTTGTGTATGGTCGTAGTAAAATGGTGTTGGTGATAAAGAATGTAAGCATGTAGGACAAACAATGTTGGTGCTATATTAGTGATTGACAGAGAGGATTAATTATTATCCTAAACTTATTCATCCAATTTCAATTAAAGAAACAAATGCATCACCTGCAGTCCGACCATCCAGCACGTTAAATGTAACATCAATGAGCACAAGTTTATAGTAATAAAAAAAAGGTTGAAATCGTGACAAGGAAAGTGAAAATCATAGGCAGTAACTAGACTCCAACATAACACATGTTAATCAAG
>CM046876.1:469839037-470292321 GCA_025667525.1 Glebionis coronaria | reverse complement strand
CCTTCCTCTCGTGTATATCCTTGTGCCACTAAATGTGCCTTGTTTCTGACCACAATGCCTCTTTCATCCTTTTTGTTCCTAAGAATCCATCTTGTCCCAATTGGTCTGACATGTCTGGGACAATCAACCAACTCCCAAACATCCTGAATAGCAAATTGGTGAAGCTTATCTTGCATTGCTTCCACCCAACTTGGTTCTTTGAGAGCATAAAAAATCTTCTTGGGTTCCTGTTGTGACATAAAACAGGCAAACAAACATGCTTGAACAAGAGGGGTATCAACCTTCTTGTAAATATTGGCAATAAATCCTCCATGATTCTGATGAGACCTTCTAGTTTGCACAGGAGTCATCACATCACCAATAATTAAAGAAGGAGGATGATTTTTGATTGTAGAAGTAAGCACTCCTCCTTTAATAATTGTGTTGTCCTCAATCTCATCTTCCAAATTACCAAGATCCTCCTCAGACTCTCTTCCGTCATCATCTGATTGAACCCCTCCATGGCTGTTTGAGGGTCCACCTTGTTCAAAATTATTGGAAGAGAAAAGATGGTCAAAAGATATGTCAACGCCTGAACCAAAGCTGTCAACGTTTGAGCCATCAACGCCTGAATTTGTCTTGTCAGCGCCAGAATTTCCTTTGTCAGCGCCTGAAGGATCATGCATGTTTTCAACTGGTGATACTTGGGGACCACCTTTTTCCTTTCCAGCAGCAGCAACAGCAAATGCATATGTCCATATGGGAATGGTAACATACTCAAGTATGGGTGCTGTTTTGTCTGCTTATGATCGAACCTCTTCATCAACCTGTTTACCTGAAACATCAACAACTGGTTCTTCCACAACATTTGAAGTCACCTTCACAATGTTTGGATTAGTAACAGGAATATACTTCAATGTCCTAGATAGAGGTTCCAAGTCAAATAAGCAATTTGGACCACTTTCAGGATCACTAGGTTTACTCTCTAAAAACCTAACATGTACTTTTTCAAGTATATGTTTTTCTTTCTTAAGGTAAACTCTATATCCTCTACTCTACACAGAATAACCCATGAAGTAGCCTTCATCACCTTTAGCACTAAACTTACCTAAGGCATCACTAGTGTCCAACACAACTACATGACATCCAAAAGGTTTAAGAAACCCAATATTAGGTTTCCTGCCCCGAAGTAACTCATAAGGTGTTTTGTTATGAATCTTGTTGACTAATGCCCTATTCTAAACATAACAAGCTGTATTCACAGCCTCAACCCAAAAAGCAATGTGAAAGTGAGCATCATCCAGCATAGTCCTGGCTGCTTCTATGACGGTTCTATTCTTTCTCTCAGCTACCCCATTTTGTTGTGGGGTTCTAGCTACACTAACGATAATCATTCATATGATTTAACATAGTGGAATTAGAACAATAATCATGAACAAGGTGTTGTGGACAAGATGAATTTTCCCAAATGTTACTTGTATTATTAACACAAATAACATCTAGACGTGTATACATTGAATCCCACGTCCAGACACACGAATTGCTTGTAGGTTACATTGTGAATAATTGTTATAATAAAACCTACGGTCTGACATTCTTTATATAATAGAATGTCCAGACTTTTACAAAGGAAACTAGATAAAACCAAATCTTCTAAATATATCTTAATATATTTTCTACAAGTTTGTCCACCAGCTTGTAGAATCTTCTTTTGTCAAATTTAGTCCTTGTCTTTTAGTTTTGACACATCAACTCAATAATTCGACCCAACAAAACTAAGAATTATAACCTGAGATTAAACATGAAAAAGGTCAACACAAAGTGAGTGATATTCATAGGTTTAGCAGTAAAAGTGTGGAACACAAGCATTCATTTGTAAAACAAGAAATAGAGAAAATGGTTACGTACGATAACCATAGTCCGAAACTATTATTATTGCTATTTATCTCATGACACCGAAGCTTAACAAAGGTAAGTTCCCCTAGTGAGTATTCAGCCTAAATACTCAAGTATAAACAAATGTAATGCGTCAAAGTAATACGAGACGGGGATTGTCAATCCCGATGGATCCACCCACAACATTCGCGCTTAGAAACACAAGTAAATTAACGGTTCTTGATCAGGAGAGGAAACTTAAGGGCTATAGACTAAAAGCAATAATAATAATGAAAAACTGTTGGAAATCATCAAGTTCTGGAAAGCATACAAGATCTGGATAATATACAAGTTCTGGATAGCATACAAGTTCTGGATAGCATACAGTTTTAAATGAATGTGTTCCACCATGTAAAATGTCACCCCGCGTTTAGAAACAATGTATAAGTAGTAAAAAGGGGCTATGAACTCACCTTGAAGTAGTAGCAACGGTTAAAATAGTATAACGTAGACATGGAGAAATAATAGCTCGAAACAACCCGTAGCCTAAATTAAACAAAGTACGTATTACTATAAAAACATAACGACAATAAATGTAGCATTTAGTCCCCTAGTATGTGTTTGAGTTTATTTAAATAAATCGATAATTTTTTAACACTTGCGAAGGTTTAACGTTTTAATAAAGTGTAGTCATTTAATCGGAATATATTTAGAAAAAAATGGATATTTCATTGTTGGAACAGTTTATTTAGCGAAGTGGTTAAATGGGTCAAATATCCTAAATATATTTTATATTATTATTATTAAAAATATATATTAAATAAATAAAACTAATATATATTTAATAAATAAATATAAATTTAAAAAGTAGGAAACATGTTCCTTAAGATGAAACATACTTTAAATTGAAAAGAAATAGAATGCGTTAGGACATATAGTAAAACGTTTTCAAAAGTGGTGATTTCGTCAATTTTTCGAAGCGAATAACGGGTTCTTTTGTAACTCACGGCATAAGCCGCAAGCACCGTTGGGTAGCTAGCCGGGTGATCGATAAGTAGGTGTTTTAATTTTTATAAATCGAGGTCGTTTGATGAGTTAAAATCGTGTCCGAAGTAAGGGTCGTGAAACTGTTTCGAGTGTTACGAGGTGTACCGGGGTCAGTTTCGAACTCGTCTACGATTCTCGATAGTGACCTTCGGGTCGAACCGAAAGTAGTCTCGTGTAGATGGGCATGGCCGTCTACAACTTCCGTTATATGACCGTCTTGGGGCAAGGCCGTTTCGAGGGTGAAATATGGGTTGAAAATGTGTAGAAAAGTGTCGGGTTCAAAAATGTTATAATCATAGGAATGTCACTTTTTGTTCTCTGTTTCCAAACCTCGACACAAAAGATAAGAGATCATATATATATATATATATATATATATATATATATATATATATATATATATATATATATATATATATATATATATATATATATATATATATATATATATATATATATATATATATATATATATATATATATATATATATATATATATATATATATATATATATATATATATATATATATATATATATGAATTTAGTTAAAATGGTTGTGGTGCTTAAAATTGTTAAAATAAAAAGTAGTAAGATTTTGACAAATGTTCTATTTATGTAATTAAATGTGGAGTAATTAATAATAAAACTAAAAGGACAGTTTAGGTAATACACGACCCTTTTTTTCTTATCAATTTCATAACCTGATATTGCCCCATTAATTTTTTTACATCTTAGATTCAACATTCTTTTCTCCATCAAATTTGTTCTTTTTTTTACGCTATCATTCTTTCTCCATTAAATTGCTTCTTTTTTTTCTTTCTAAATCGTAAAAGATATACATATGTTGATAATGCTACAATTCATTACTTAAGTAAAGCAACCTTTATAAATCAATTTCCAATCCTACGATTCATTTTGAATAATATTGTAATGAATAACATATGTCATTATCATTTTCTAAATCACAAAAAAAAACTCCAAACCAATCGGCAACAACTAGTGTAGACACGAGGCTACTATTTTGTCGTTGGTGACTACAATGAGTAGCATGTACGATTTTAGCATGGTCTACGAGTTTGTGGTGTACGAGTTGGTAGTGTACGAGTTGGTGGGTGTACGAGTCCGTGGTGTACGAGTCGGTGGTTTACGAGTCATCTACGACGAGGCTCGATTTCATCAAGGTGTACGAGTTCTTGGTGTATGAGTAGGTGGTGTACGACTCGGTGGTGTACGAGTTTTTGTTGCAAGGTTGAAGTTCACAACGGAATACGAGCCAGTGGTGTACCAGTTGTGTGTGACGAGGATCGATTTCACAATGGTGTACGTGTCGATGGTGTACAAATTGTGGGTTGCGATATGAGACGGTGGTGTACCACTCGTGTGTGACAAGGCTCGAGTTCGCATTGATGTACGAGTTGGTGGTTTAAGAATCGGTGTACAAGTTGTTTTTTGCGAGGCTGGAGTTTACAACGGTGTACCATCGTGTGTGGTGAGGCTCGAGTAGACAACGGTGTATGAGTTGATCGTGTATGAGTTATGTGTGGTACTATGTTCTCCACGATGAATCATATATTTTTTATAAGTATTAGTTTAACTTTTATGTCATGTATCAAATGTGAAGTAAAACATGTTGGTCTTGTATCAGATTCATATATACGTGTAACCATAATGTATCACATATTTTTTAAATATAAGTTCAAGCATAATGTATCATATCATATTTTTGTATACAAGTTGGTGGTGACGTAATACTGTAGTATTGAAAAAACTTTGTCAAACTATTAAATGTGAAACAAAACGTAAAGTTTGAAACATTAAAAAGATGGTTACTAAAAGTTCAAGAATGATTCCTATTTTACCCTTCATTCCCTAATTATTAAACAAAAATGAAACTCATAAATGATATCTTAACTAATCTCATCAAATGTAAATTACTTGATCAAACGATTCAGATTCCTTTTTATTTTAGAAATTTTAAGCTACACAACTACGTTAACTCAACTCATATATATATATATATATATATATATATATATATATATATATATATATATATATATATATATATATATATATATATATATATATATATATGTGTGTGTGTGTGTGTGTGTGTGTCGCGAGCGGGTGCTACTCGCATAAGATGTAAAGACTTTATTTTATCTAACTTTTTCAGAAACACATGAAAAAAAATTGGTTCTTGTAAAATTATTTGAGGTGACTACTATTCAGCCTTGCATGGATCCTTCTAAATTAAGCATAGGTGATCAGGCCATGCATAATTTAGGACTAGCAATGCGATGCTCAGTTTCGTCAAACTAGTATTAGGTGTCATATATTTAAAATATATATATAATACCAAAATAGAAATCAGAATAATTTATGAAACTTTTCGCAAGTAAGTAATTGAATAGATATTTAACTAAAATTTCTTTATATGACCAAAATAGAACAATTTGTGAAAATACATCGTAAAATTAATGGCAATTAATTTTATAAGGTAATATTCAGGTATTTAATAAGGCCCAAGTGGAACATTTTAAAAAATGATTTACAAACAATACCAGTTTGAGTTTATATGGTAACTTATAAAATAGCTAATGGGTTACACGGGGGTAATAAAGAGTAATTGATAAGACAATCGATGAAATGGTTACAAGGTGATAAGGTTTCAAAAGGTTTAGCCGGAATCGTCATGAGACATGTGCCAAAAATTATTACGAATGATGTGAAAACAAGAACTTCAAACCTCGATCCAAATCTGTGGTACGATAGAAGAAAAGAAAGATAATATATAATGACAAATAAGTCATGTATAAAATTAAAGGATAAAGGAATCCATACGCGTGCACATCGAAAATTATTCGACATAAGTATGCTTTTAAGAAAGTAGAATATCAGTTTCAACAATGGTTCCTTCGCGGTAGACGTAAAACGAAATTTCAGACAACTTTCGTATTTCGACCGACAGCTATATCATAACAAAAAAATGACAATTTTACCCCATGCATTTCTACATCAGCACCAAGTTTTCATATATGCAGAAAATTAGTTCTTGAATTTTACAAAATTCATATGAGCGTAACTTGCTCGTTGTTTTAGTGTTATGGGTCGAATTTTATGCCCAAACGACCGTCTCGACTAGTAGAAACATATTTTTAAGTCTAAAGTTTATAAAAATATTTTCTCGTCATCATTAAATTACCTGTAATGTTTTTGCATAAAGTATATTTTTCGACATACCTCGAAATTTTTTCAAACTTCATAACGACCCGAAATTTATGTACACGCATGACTTGTGGATCTCATGAAAATGAAAAGTAGATTGTACAATTGAGCATATAAAAGAAAATTTAGCATAGAAAATGGTTTTTAGATACCAACGAGTATCTAATAAACATAAACAGCGCATGACATCCATGTAATAGATTTCAAGATGCAATACAGGAAGGTCTCTTGGTGGCGTGATTTTCCAAAATCACAAAACATACCGAGAAAGAAATGGAACATTAACGGTTTGCACTCCTGGAGTGAGGAGGTTTAATGAAAGGGAGGTTACAAGTTTATAGAAGTAGAATCGTATTAAAAAAAAAGCACCACATTATATCATAGGATATGAATTACAAGATGAAGGTGGTGTTTCCAAGGTACAAATGGACGTTCTAATCCGAAATAGAAACGTAGAATGGTCAATGAAATAAAATGTAATCCATGTACAAGTGTCGTGTAAAACGGTGATGTAAAGGTCAATCAAGGTTACTGAAAGTCCCTAAACTATGCTTGAAACAATAAACTTAACTAATCAACACACTTAATTACTTTCAAACGTAACACTTATTATTGTATAATAAAGAATTAAAAGTGTTATGGATAACACCGTTTGATGACAATGTGTTGTGCACACTTTGGACAAACTAAAACCTAAATTATGAACACAGCTGTTTGGTTCTATAAGTTCTAAGAGTTAATGTGTGAATTCTATCAAAGTGTTGAACATTAACGCTAGGCTACATAACCTATTTATAGTGGTACGAGGTTGACTCCAAGTACTGGTTGATGGTGACTACACTAGCCAGACATTTGTCAGATCTCTGTCACAAGATGCTCTTCTATTCTTGGTAGTCTGCCACAATGCTTTAGGGAAACAGAGCTGACACAGTTTCCCTTTTCTTCATAGTCTCGTACACACTAAGGTATGTCCAAAGTGTACTGAGTGTTAACAAGGTATTGGCACCCCTGTTAACCCTCAACCCCTCAGAGTCCCTGATACATCTTGGCTGTTATCCATCACAGCCAATGAGTATGTCTTTAAGTAATCTTCGACTTCCTTGACAATGTCTCTGACATGGACTCCTCTGAGGTTGCTCACGGAGACTTAGATCTCTGTGAGTCTTGCGATACTTGCCTGCCTCCTAGGCACAGGCAAGTTAATATCTAACAGCTTGATTTGTGTTTAAATCTATGGTACAAGGAATATATTAAACTTAGATTCCCAACAATCTCCCACTATTTAAACATAAATACAGCTAGATCTATCTAAGTTAAGGTACGTGAGATGACAGCTTCTTCTTACTCATAACAGATCTAAACAAACATACCTCATGATTTTATTAATACTTAAAGGAAATTACAAGTACAATACAAAAGTGAAATAAAACATGAAGGTAAAATGCAGCTGTGAAATCCTTCAATAGTCATCATTCTTGATTCTTTCTTCAGCTTCAGCTAAGTCTGTCCTGGTATCCGATTCGGCCTGCAAAGCTTGTGCAAATACCTTGGAATACTCTGTGTTGATTTTAAGTGCGTTTTTGAGACAAATCAGCTGAATGGTTGATGCTAATCCTAGCTCATCTTCCCTTTGGAATGCATATTGACATGCCCTGTTCATGAAGGCCATACCTTTCTCAGGCTCAGTATAAGTCTGACCATCAATAGGGCCTATGATTCCAGTTGGTAATACCAAATCCCTGTGGATTTCATCCACTTGAACATCATCAGTAACGAAGGTCTCCTTAACAAATTGAGTCATCCTTCTTCTTTTCTTTCCAGTCTTTGGAAGTTCTTGTTCAAACAGCTGTGGTGGGGGATCTATCTTGAGTTTGGCTGCTGTTTCTTTAACCCAATTAAATTTAGCTTTGAGGGTCTTGAGAAGAGTAAAATTTTCCTGTCCAGTTCTTTTAGCAGCCAGAGCCTCAAGTTCAAACCATTCAGTCAAGCCAAGTTTCTTTAACTTAAAGTCTTCAAAGATATCCATATTTGCCTGTTGGTTATCTCTCCACAAAATCATTTGTGGTGTGTTAGTAGACTAGTGAATGGTATACTTAAACTTGGTGATTTTTCTAGGTGTAAACCTGTTGTTGACGCAGGCATCATAATCAGCTTTTACCTTTTTCAGCGCCTCTGTGCGTTTGACTTCCATTTCTTTCAACCTTTGTCTTTGCTTCTCCCTTTGAAGTGGAGTCATTTTTCTCAGAGTTTCCTCATTAAGCTCCTTAGCTTTCTTGATTTCATGCAACCTCTTGAATTCAATAGCCTGTTTCTCAATTTCTTCAGGTGTTAGAGGATTCTCATTTGATGTTGTGAAGGTTGTGAATTGGGATGGGTCTGTGGTTGATCCTCCTGTCTCTAGCATCACAACTATTTTCTTTAGTTTGGCGTCGGAGTCTACCATAACTATTTCCTTTACTTTCTTTGAGACAGAGGATACCACACTTGCGTTTTTCAGCTCTTCAGCTTGTTTGAGAAAAGCCATCTGAACTTGGGCTTGTACAGCTTTGGGCAGGGAGCCAACAGTGAACTTGAGTTTCTTGGCAGTTGGTTCACCATCATCCACAGCCTCGCTGGTGTTAACCAGAGTCAGGGATTTTGATGAATCAACTCCATCCTTTGTCTGTTACTCCCCTTAATTTCATCCTTATCATCAGGTATAATTACTAGAGTGATGACTTGGAGAGGGACATGTGAAGGGATAGTGTTGTCAGCAGAGTCTGAGCTTTGTTTAGCAGATTCAAGGTTAAGTACCTTTTCCTTCTCCCCCTCACGTTCAGTCTGTCTTTTTAGACGTTTGGATAAACATGCCTGAAAGTGCTTAGCAATCTGCTCAACAGAGGCAGCCATTTCTCGTTGCCTGTTTCTTGAAGCTCAGGCAATTTTCAGCAGGTGGTTGCAAATACCATTTGTGTTGCGATGAACACGATAAATTATAAAGTTGGTGTGACGAAGTTGCCTGTTTCGTACAGCTTCAAACTCTCTATGCATCGTTAACTCATGAGCATTAAAAAGTGTAGGGACCTCTGTGACGATGGAATCTTTGATACGTGTGGACAAATGACTAAGTCCTTGGGACACTCCCTTTCTTGTACCATCCTTAATAGGTTCAGTGATTGCATCCCTAACCGCTAGTGTGATGATCTTTGGAAAGTTGACAGTGAAAGAATGCATTTCAGATTTTATGATGTCCAGCTTTCTTGACAGGTGTTCCATGTCTGATTGATGGTGTTCAGGCTTAAGATCATGGATGTTCAGACTTTGTTGTGCATAATCATCCTCCCTTGGCAATATATCAAAGTTGGTTTGGGTAGGGTGATCAAACAATAAGAATTCAGCTGTCGGATCATATGCAAGCCTTTGGAATACTGTAGTGACAGAGGTAGCAGAGGTGGGTGTTACTACAACTTCCTTGGGAGGAGGAGTGTGTTAGAAATACGTTTTAACGTATATTAGAAGTATCGGTCACTCCACAATATGATTTATGTTGTAATAGCTCGTAGTTAGTATTTAGTTATTATTTGCTTATTAACTTAAGTAAGAACCGGTCCATGGGCTTGTCATGGACCGGCCCAAGTCCACTTATGACTTGGAACTATAAATACCCCTTTCCACTAAGGAAAGGGGTTGGTTGTTATCATTTCTTAATTTCCACTTAATAAAATTCACATAGTTTCTCTCACTTTCTCTCTCTAACTTTCTCTCTCTAGAAATTAACAAACCCCTTCATAGATTCATTGATTATCAATATTCTACATTTGGTATCAAGAGCTATGGGGTGATTTAAGGTGGTGATTTGTGTGGTTTTTTAGTTTTTGATTGTATTAGTGTTCTTTTAGAAAAATCATCTTGATTCTTGGTGTTTTTGGTGTTTTTTGTGATTGGGATTAGTGGATAAGTATTAATTGTTACTTATTTTAGTCGAAAGCACAAAACTTTTTGGGTTATTTGGTCAAAATCGGGGCTTAATCTCATTTTTTACGGTTCGACTGTTCATCAACAAAGTTTCTGTTCATTCAGCAAAAGTTCCGGATCAAGAAGTTCCGGATCAAGAAGTTCCGGATCAAGGAGTTCCGGATCAAGGAGTTCCGAGTCAAGAAGTTCCGAATCAAGAAACTTCCGAATCAAGGAGTTCCGAGTCAAGAAGTTCCGAATCAAGAAACTTCCGAACCAAGAAGTTCCGAGTCAAGAAACTTCCGAACCAAGAACTTCCGAGTCAAGAAGTTCCGGATCAAGCCAAAGTTCCGAACCAAGAACTTCCGAGTCAAGAAGTTCCGGATCAAGCCAAAGTTCCGAACCAAGAACTTCCGAGTCAAGAAGTTCCGGATCAAGCCAAAGTTCCGGATCAAAAACTTCCGAACCAAGAAGTTCCGAATCAACCAAAAGTTCCGAATCAAGGTAATCTTCCGAATCAACACAAAGTTCCGAATCAAGGTAATCTTCCGAATCAAACTTCCGAATCAACAAAAAGTTCCGAATCAAGGGTTATTTTGCTTGTTTTTTCGACGATTTTTTAGAGGATTTAATCTTGGTTTCATACAACAAAAACACAACACAATTCACAAGCTTTACTTCACTGCTCGATCAACCGATAATCTCTGTTTCTTTGAAGAAAAACAAAATGAATCCAAATTCAGTAATGCCTCAGATGACATCTCTTACGGATATATCAATCATAACGGGAACTGATAGCCGTCCACCGATGCTCATTAAGGAGGTGTTTGAGGCATGGCAAGGTCGAATGATGCAATATCTAAAGGGGAAACCGACATACGGAAGGCTTATGGTCAAATCGATTTTGAATGGTCCACTCGACTATGGTACCATTACGGTTGACAACGTGACTAGACCACGAGAATTTGAAGAACTCACTCCAGCCCAACAACTCGTTGCAGATGCAGATGAAAAAGCTCTTCAAACAATTCTCCAAGCACTTCCCCATGACATCTATAGGATGGTGAGTCAGTATACGGTGGCAAAGGATCTATGGGAACGTCTTAAGGTGTTGCTACAAGGCACGTCTCTCACCAAACAAGAAAGGGAGTGTCAGCTGTATGATTTGTTTGATAGATTCACCTACAACCCAGGGGAAACGCTCCACGATTATTACTTCAGATTCACCACACTTATGAATGATCTGAATGTATACAATCTTGTGATCGCACCATTCCAGGTTAACACCAAATTCTTGAATACTCTACCTCAAGCTGAATGGGGTGAGTACATTACTGATGTGAAGTTAACCCGGGATTTGCATAAGTGCAACTTAGATCAAATCTATGCTTTCCTTCAGCAACATGAGAAGCATGTGATTATGCACCGTTCTCCTCGTGGTATGCACCCAGATTCTTTAGCATTGATGGCGAATCAACCAAGCTTGTCTCACAACAACACACCCTATATCTTGGGACATCAAGCTTATCATCAATCACCCTACATGACACCAGCCTTTCCCCAATACTCGATTCTACCACAACCACCCACCTCACATCAGCAACAATATCGGTTCAATGCACCCTCACCACAGTATGCTTCACAACCTCATCCAGCAAATGTTGCACATTATGCTCAGCCATCATATTCTTCTTATCAAGAGAATGCAGCATATCCAACAAGCTACCCTGATCAAATGAGTCTTCCTTATACTGATTATGCAGCTCATCCAGATCAAGCACTATATTGTGATGATGAGGAAGTCCCAGTTCCTGTATTCCAACAAGGAGCTGACCCAGTTGAAGTGCTAACTACTATGTCTGCTTACCTCACAAGAACTTTAAGCAAACGAGGATTCAGAGGATCAGCTCCTACCAACAATCAGTTGAGGAATTCATCCAATTCTCGCCAACAAGCTACAATTGAGAATGGCAGAGTAATGGTTCAGCCAATTCAGCCATATCAGGGGAGAACTTCCACATCAACCAATGTTCGCACCGCCAATCCTGCTCCTGCTCCAATGGTCAACAACCCTCCACGGGCTAATACAGGCAAGTTGAGAATGATTACATGCTACAACTGCAAGGAAGAGGGTCATATGTCCAGGGATTGTAAGAAACCCAAGAGGAGAAGGGATGGACAGTGGTTTGCAGAAAAGATCTATCTGGTAAATGCTCAGGCGCAAGGAAGGGAACTTGATGAAGAGGAGCTTGCATTTCTTGCTGACCCAGGGATTGCTGAACAAGACGTTGTCACTACGCAAAATGCAGCTTACCAAGCCGATGATCTTGATGCGTATGATTCCGATTGTGATGACTTTCAGACTGCAAAGGCTGCTTTCATGGCAACTTTCTCCAGCTTAGGGCCAGATAAGAAATCTGAGGTACTTATTAATAACACTGATAATGCCACTGATGCTAGTATTCAACCACATCAAGTTGGGCAAGAGAGTGCTAATTCGAATGAATCTTCGGTGGTGAGTCTTTCAAACGAGGAGACAAACAATGATAGCAATATCAATGTGAGTCCCCAGACTTTGAGTGAATCACAACCGGGAACCAGTTCGCATATGCCTACTCCTGCTCAACAAGATTTGGTCATGGTTCCTGCTACACTACTTAGCCAAATGAATGCTGCACTCTTAGAAACCTTAGCTAAGAATAAGAATTTGTCTGAAGAGCTTGCTTTAAGCAATGAGAAAGTACAAACCTTGGAACTAGTGCCTTCGTCTAGTGTTCTCACAAATCTCGAATATGATCACTTTAGAAACAAACAAATGGGTCACTTGCAAGAAATCGAAAACTTAAGAGCAAATTTGTCTAGTGAACTTAGAGAAAAGGAGTTAGTGGTCACTAATTTTCAAAAACTTCAAACTGATTTTGAATTACTCGAATCTAAGAAGACTGAAATGGAGATTAATGCTACTAATAAGATTAGAAGTCTAGACTACTTGCTGTTAAGACAATACGCTGCTTCACAACTAGTTCACTTATTTGATGCTTCGTTTAAAGAGTTTAACTTATCACGTCTAAAAGGCCTTCCCCCTAATCCACGATATGCAAAACAAGCTTTAAGACATAGTCCTAGACTTTATAATGCAACTCAATTAGGATTGGCTTTAGACCCGATTGTTTTTCCCAATGATAGAACAAGTAAGGCTCTAGTTGATGAGGATCGGTCATACAATTCTGCAAAATATCCCGAATGTGATTATTTTAAAATGAATAAGGAGCTTGCTAAAACTGATTTTAGAGTTCGCTTCCATATGGATAAAGATCTCATCACAGCACCGACCTACATGTTAGAGGAAGAACGCCCTAGTACATTTCCTACACTTGTCAACATGGAAGATCCTAAGGAAATTCCAAAGAATCTTCCACCGGTTAGCACTGTATGGTTAAACTTGAAAGAGATTAACCGATACTTTACTACCTTTGACAAGGTCATTTTGGAATGTACGACTTCAAATGGCTTAAACGCCGGAGAATGGGCTTTCGAACACATGAACGAGGTGTTTAAAACTAAGATCAATCCGTTTGTCGAAAGTCTAAAAGGAAGTTTTGCATCTCTTAAGGAAAATCTTCAGTTTGAAATTGGGGAAGTTCAAAAAGTGTTTTATGAAATGGACACCGCTTACGAACTGCAACTAATTGAAAAGGAAAAGATTTTAACCGAATATGACCGATTCTTGTCCGAAGTAATCTCGTGTGATGTGCTTACTATTGTAAATGTTAAATATTCGAATGAGCTTACATCCGCTATGATGAATTGTGATGCTGTGAATATTTGTGAGGATATTTGTGATGATGTTTGTAATATTTCTGTAAATGTTGCTGAAACTGTAAATGAGGTAGATAATCATTCTTGTCACGAATCTAACGCTGAGTTTTTAAAGCTACAAGATTCTTATAATTTACTTTCTCAACGCTTTAATCAACTAGAACAACATTGTATATCTTTAGAATTAAAACAACAAGCTCAAAATGAAAATCTTTTGATATCAAATGTTTGTGAAAACGGTGTTGAGACAAGTGACAAGATGATTGCAATTGTTAAGACATTAGAGGAAGAAATCATGAGATTGAAGAGAGAGATATCATCAAAGGAAACATTAAGAATGGAACTAGAGGCCGCAGAGTCTAAAAACCAAGTCTTAGAAATTAGACTATCAACTGTGCTAGGGGAGATGGATCGGACAAGGCAGGGACTATCCGCTCTTTATGGTTCACTAGAAGATCGATTCGCTTTTAATGCGACACAGCAACAATATTATATTGAACAACTGAACCAAAAGTGCGAAGAAATCTCTGACTTGAACATCCTGCTCATAGACAAAAATATGGTTTTGGCCGAGTTAAAGGAGACACTTCTTCTCACCCGACAAGAAGTAGTTGATAACTTAGCTACCGACTCTGCACCGTCCACTAGTGCTCCAACAACCAAGAAAGTAGTGCTTTATAAGAATCCGCTTCATAAGAGAAACCCGGCTGTATACGATGATTATATGAGGAATGCCATTAAGCATGTCGATCTTCTTAGGGATATTTTAGACGATCTTTATGCCTTAGATCCCTCAAGTAGCGACTATTATTCGGCTAATGAATATGTTAAGCGAGTTCAATATTGCTTGGCTTATTTGCAATACATAGGTACACCAGGTTCTGCACTACTTAATAATAGGCCCATTGCTGTCACTCCATTTAATAAGACTCCAGGAGCGAAACCGTCATTGGCACAATCAAGTAAGACACCTTTAAAATCTGCTGCTAATGTTCCCAATTTGCCTTCTACAGGATTAAAAGAGACTACTAAGGCTAAAGGATCGCCACTCAAGAAAGCTAAGATCAAGCCCGCCACTAGTAGTGCCACAAAGAAGAAAGTAGAAGTCCATAATAGGAATGCTAGTTCAGTTTTAAATAAAACGAATCATGTTAAGACTAAAAGCTCTGCGCCTGTGCAGCAGCCTAAACCATTCGTGAATTCTGATTTAAATTGCTGGAATTGTAATGAATGTATGTTTTCACAGCGTCATGATTTGTGTCTGATTGATCACGTTAATGAAATGAATGCTATTAAGAATGGTCTTGAATGGAAGCCAACGGGTAGAACTCGTGCCCAAGTTGGCTGGCAATGGCGTCCCACTGGTAGGACCTTTACTCTCGATGGTAAAATGTGCCCTTTAACTAGGAATGCATCTATTGAGGATAGGTCTGAGCGTCCTTTAGTTAGGAACACTCGCACTCAAGTAAGGAAACAGCGCCCTTTAATTAGGTCTGCCCCCACTATAGTGCCTATCAGTGTAGAAATACCTCAGGATTTGAGCCAATTAGAATCTACACCACCAATTAAGAAGAAGAAGGCTAGGAAATCTAAGAAACCTAGAATTAGCAAATCTAAGATTAATAAATCTGTACCTGCTAATAACAAGGAACACTCAGATTCCGATACCTCTACATTGTCTTTGTGTGGTGATATTTTCAGGTGGTCCAAATCATCCTGTGGTATTTGGACTCCGGTTGTTCAAAACATATGACCGGAAATCGCTCGATGCTCCGAAATTTCGTCAGCAAGTTTCTTGGTACGGTTAAATTTGGGAATGATCATATAGCAAAGATTATGGGGTATGGTGAATATCAGATTGGAAACGTGACGATTTCTAGGGTATACTATGTTGAAGGTCTTGGTCATAACTTATTCTCAGTAGGACAGTTTTGTGATTCCAACCTTGAGGTTGCTTTTCGACAACATACTTGTTTCATCCGCAACTTGGAAGGAAAAGATTTGTTGAAGGGATCTCGTGGTGCAAATCTTTACACTTTGTCCTTACAAGACATGATGGCCGCTTCTCCAGTATGTCTTCTCTCTAAAGCTTCTAAGACCAAGTCATGGTTATGGCATCGCAGATTATCTCATCTTAATTTTGATGCTATTAATCATCTGGCTAAAAACGAGTTAGTTCGTGGTCTTCCCAAGCTTAAATTTCACAAGGATCATTTATGTTCCGCGTGCTCAAGAGGGAAAAGCACCAAGAAATCTTACAAACCCAAAGCTGAAGACACTAATCAAGAAAAACTTCATCTTTTGCATATGGATCTTTGTGGACCGATGAGAACTGAAAGTGTGAGCGGTAAGAAATTCATTCTCGTCATTGTGGATGATTTCTCAAGGTTTACATGGGTTAGATTTCTACGTACAAAGGATGAAGCTCCGAAAGCTATCATCACTTTTCTGAAGTTCATTCAGGTACGTTTGAATACCACTGTCCGCCGTATTCGTACAGACAATGGTACAGAGTTCGTCAACCAGACTCTTCGTGATTATTATGAAGGAGTTGGTATATCACATGAAACATCCGCTGCACGCACTCCACAACAAAACGGTGTCGTTGAAAGACGAAATCGCACACTTATGGAAGCTGCTAGGACCATGCTTATTTATGCGAACGCTCCATTGTTCTTGTGGGCAGAGGCTATTTCTACTGCATGTTTCACCCAAAACCGTTCAATCATTCGGAAACGCCATGGAAAAACACCTTATGAGCTTCTACATGACCGCAAACCCGATGTTTCATTTTTCCATGTGTTTGGTGCTCTGTGTTATCCAAACATCAATAGTGAGAACTTGGGTAAGCTTCAACCAAAAGCCGACATAGGTATTTTTATTGGTTACTCACCGTCCAAAAGAGCATACCGAATCTATAACCGTCGTCTTGGCAAGATTGTAGAAACTATGGACGTTGATTTCGACGAGCTGACAGCGATGGCTTCTGAGCAACACAGCTCTGAACCCGCGCTTCATGAGATGGGACCCGGTGCTATAAGTTCCGGATTAGTTCCCAACAATCCTTCTTCTACATCATTTTTACCACCAACTAGGCCTGAGTGGGATAAACTGTTTCAACCGTTGTTTGATGAATTCTTCGATCCCCCGACTGATGAAGTTCCAACACCTGTAGTAATTGCTCCAATACCTGAAGTGGTTGCTCAAGTTAATGAACCTTTATCTAATGCATCTACAATTCACATTGAACCGGATGCACCTTCACCAAGTGATTCTCAAACTTCACCTGAATCATCACCCCTACTTGTGCCTAATGATGTAGAAGAGGATTCCACTGATCACGACTTGGAATATGCTCACTTGCAAGAGCTTCCTTTCTTTGGTGTAGCGATCCCTGAAAACCCTTCAGCCGCCTCTACCTCAGAAGAAGCTCCATCTATTGTTCACTCCAGACCACCTAGGATTGAAAAACATAGCACTAAATGGACAAAAGATCACCCAATTAGGAATGTTATTGGAGATCTAGATCGACCAGTCTCTACTCGCCATCAATTACAAGAGAGTGCACTATATTGTTACTTTGATGCATTTCTCTCTGAAGTTGAACCCAAAAATTGGCAGCAGGCTATGACCCAATCATCTTGGATCGAAGCTATGCAGGAGGAACTCAATGAATTCAAAAGACTAGAAGTATGGGAATTGGTTCCTCGCCCTGACAAAGTTAACATCCTTACTTTGTTATGGGTTTATAAGGTTAAACTTGATGAGATGGGTTCGGTATTGAAGAATAAGGCAAGATTGGTCGCTAGAGGATATAAACAGGCCTTGGGTATAGACTTTGAGGAATCTTTTGCTCCTGTGGCTAGATTGGAGGCGATTAGACTATTCCTTGCGTTTGCTGCTCATATGAACATGATCGTCTATCAAATGGATGTGAAGACGGCATTTTTGAACGGTGAACTAAGGGAAGAGGTTTATGTTAGTCAACCGGATGGGTTCGTGAGTACGGAGTCTCCTAACCATGTGTACAAGCTTAAGAAGGCTCTCTATGGGTTGAAACAAGCTCCACGCGCGTGGTATGATCTCCTGTCAACATATCTCATGTCGGAAGGCTTCTCCAAAGGCAAAGTGGACCCCACTCTATTCACTCTCAAGGACGGCAACGACATGCTTCTGGTACAAATTTATGTTGATGATATAATTTTTGCTGCCACTAACATAGAATTGTCTAAACAATTTGAGAAGATAATGTCCACACGCTTTCAGATGTCGATGATGGGAAAAATATCATTTTTCTTAGGATTACAGATTTCTCAGAATCCCAGAGGCATCTTTATAAATCAATCCAAATATGCTCTAGAATCACTTAAGAAATATAATTTTGAGAATTGTGACCCCGTAGACACTCCAATGGTTGAGAAAACCAAGTTAGATGAAGATAGGGATGGGATTATTGTCGATCCGAAACTTTACCGTGGAATGATCGGCACCCTTCTCTATCTGACTGCTAGCAGGCCTGATTTGCAATTTGCTGTATGCATGTGTGCCCGGTATCAGGCTCGGCCTACCGAAAAGCACTTACATGTTGTGAAAAGGATCTTTCGGTATCTAAAAGGAACACTTCATCGTGGTCTATGGTATCCGAAAGATTCCTCGATTGCTTTAATATCATACGCAGATGCCGATCATGCTGGATGTCAAGATACGAGGCGTAGCACTTCTGGATCTGTGCAACTCCTTGGAGATAGATTGATCAGTTGGTCTTCAAAAAGGCAGAAAAGCGCTGCAATATCAAGCACGGAGGCTGAATACATCGCCATGTCCGGTTGTTGTGCTCAAGTCCTTTGGATGAGATCACAATTAACTGACTACGGTCTTGGATTTAACAAAATCCCGATGTATTGTGACAACAAGAGCGCCATTGCCCTTTGCTGCAACTATGTTCAACACTCCCGGGCCAAGCACATAGACATTCGCTACCATTTCATCAAGGAGCAGGTGGAGAACGGAGTGATCGAGCTGTATTTTGTCACTACTGAGTACCAGCTGGCGGATATGTTCACCAAAGCCTTAGATCGAGGACGAATCGAGTTTTTGATCGACAAGCTTGGCATGAAATCATTCACTCCAGCGACACTCAAAGAGTTGGCAGAAGAATCAGCTGAATAGTCGTGGTAAACTATTCAGAGTATCCTTTGGTTGTGATCATGTATATTATCGTAAATATATAAACCACAAAAGAAAAATACAAAAATATAAAACCAAGAAAAACCATAAAAAATATAAAACCTATAAAAACCATAAAAAATTATAAAATCCAGAAAAACCAAAAATATTTTTTGTTTAAATCGGGCATGTCTTTTAGTACGGTAATATTTACGGCCTTAGAAATGTCGATCAATATTGACACGGTGCCATAAATAGAGTCCGTATAAAAGTTGTACATTTTTTAAAACGTGCCCATTATGGCTTGTAGTTATTTCTGACTGCAACCCGGTTTTCATATTAAAGTCACGTATTTCCTTGGAAAACGTTGGCTCAGAACGGGAATTAATTTTCTCGGGCGTGATTTACAAGCCAAATCATGCAAAGGGATCAAGGTTACTTTATACCTTGGTCTGACACGAATTTGTGTACGTCTCAGTGCATTAATTTGTCTAAATAAGAGAAATCTTATTAAAACCACGAATCAAAATTTTTCAAGAGATAAATTGGAAATGCTTTCATCACTATTTGACTCTTTAAACAATGACTACAGCTCTTTAAATAGAAAACGGGTCATTGTTTAAGGGGGAGAAAATAGTAAAATCATCTTCGTCATTAAAATGGATTTTCCAAAGTGATTGTGAAAATTAAGGGCTTCATGGTAATTGAGTGGTTTTGCTTTAGAAAACGACTTGTGTTCGTTCTAAGTGATAGGCATGGCTTTTAGATTTTGAGGATATGCTAATAGATGCGTTTGCTAAAGTTGTGTGTACGTTTAAACAAGGTTTAAGTGAATTGGAAAAATTAGAAACAAAAAGGAAAAGTTAAGAAAATGTAGGGACTAAAAGTGTGTTTTATTGAAACTTGGTAAAATTGTTTTTGACCTAAGTCAAATATCACACCCCCCCCCGCCCCCAAAGTTTTTCTAATCACTGTTTACTTGAGCTTTTGCCGCCATTGTTGCATAAACACACACATACGATCTAAATCTCTTGCTTAATTCATCTAGATACTGTTCATCTGCTAAATTAAGGTATATTCATCATCATGTTAACTTCCTATCCACAGTTCTTATCATATTATTCTGTTAAACATGCTCAAATTAATCAGTTTAATCCATTTAGGGTGTATGATTAAATTTAGGCTTAATTGATTAGGATTTGTGGTGGGTTTTGCTCGGATTTGTAAGATATGATGTTTAAAATGCCTTAGTTTGCCTTAGAAACTCACAAACGCGTTAGATTAAACATCTGAGATTCGTTTGAAAAGTTCCGAATGAACACTGGATACAAACTTCCGAATGAAGGATTTCTTCTGAAAAACTTCCGAATGAGGAAGTTCCGAATGAAGGACTTCCGAATGAGGAAGTTCCGAATGAAGAACTTCCGAATGAAGGAAGTTCCGAATGAAGAACTTCCGAATGAAGGAAGTTCCGAATGAAGAACTTCCGAATGAAGGAAGTTCCGAATGAAGAACTTCCGAATGAAGGAAGTTCCGAATGAAGGAATGTTCCGAATGAAGGAAGTTCCGAATGAAGAACTTCCGAATGAAGGAAGTTCCGAATGAAGAACTTCCGGATGAAGGAAGTTCCGAATGAAGAACTTCCGGATGAAGGAAGTTCCGAATGAAGAACTTCCGGATGAAGGAAGTTCCGAATGAAGAACTTCCGGATGAAGGAAGTTCCGAATGAAGAACTTCCGGATGAAGAAGTTCCGAATGAGCAGAAGTTCCGAATGAGGAAGTTCCGGATGAATATGTTCCGAATAAGGAAAAGTTCCGGATGAGTTGTTTGATTGTTATTGTTTGCATGCTATCTATGTACTTGTTGTTTTATCTTATGAAATGTGTTATGCTTAGAAGTAGAATGATATATATCTATCTGTTTTTGTGCATCAACCTTTCATGTCTTATCTTAAACAGATAAAATGACTAATCCAACAGTACAAGCTATCCAAGAATCTAGGGAAGCCGATATTGCTAAAGCCCGAACCCTTAAGTTTATACCCAACAACTATAGGCTAAAGCAAGTTTCTAAATCCACTCACCATGGTTTTAAGGTCGCCATAGCCATTCTTGATAACTCCCATTTCAAGAACGCCCTTAGGAATACAGCCTCGGTGCCTTATGAGTATATGTTTGAATTTTGGGCAACCAAGGATTTCACTTCGAACAAAATCACCTTCACCATAGACAACAAGCAGCAGACACTCACCGTTTCAGACTTCCGTAAGATGCTTGGTATACGGGATACACCCAAGGGCATGTCTTTCTCAAGGGATCCTACTAAAGATGAACTCGCGGAGTTATTTGATGCACTTGGATGTCCGGAAATACGAGTTGCATCTGAGTTTACAACTGCTAAGGTGGGACAACCCTGGAGAGCTTTGATGGGTATTCTCAGTAAATGCCTTACACCAAAAACAAGCGGACATGATGCTTTGAGAAGTCCGATAATGAACCTCTTTTATGGCATGTACAAAGCTGCGAATTCAGATTATGCTTTGTTGATATGGGAAGAATTCACCTTTCAACTCTTCCACAACAAGAAGCTAAAGACAAACTTCTTTCCTTATCCTCGATTTATTAAGCTTATCATAAATTATTTTATGAAGCTTGATGCTACTATTGATAGGCGAGCAGGAGGTCGCTATCACACTGAAGAAGCTGATGATACTGTAGATCTGAGGCATGAAGGACCGTCTACTGGTGTGATTCCGGGTCCTGTTCCTGATTACCTTCTGTCAGACAAAATCAAAGGTTCTGCAGATTACAAGCTACTGCAGCTTGAAATCGAAAGGCTGAAAGCAAACCTTCAAACTGGAGAAGACTCATCCACAACTGTTAAGAGTAAAGGTAAACGCAAACAACCAGCTGCGTTACCTGAACCCGAACCAAAGAAGAAGAAGTCAGAGGGTAAGAAGGGAAAGGGTAAGGATTTGATGCGTCTACGTGATGAAGCAGATATTGTTGATCCTACTCTTGGTAAAACCGAGCAACAACTGATGAAGATTGCTATTCAAAGGAGTAGGAAAGATACAGGAGGTAGTGGTTCAAGGGCAAGGGTAGATATTGAGGATGAGTACGTCGAACCGGATGATGTTGATGAGTTTGGGTCACCTGAAAACTACTCTACTTCGAAGGAGCCATCAATTCCTATTTCAACGAGTGTGGAAAAGGAACCTGTTGCTGCTACAATCATGGTGACAACTCAACCTTTGGCAACTCTTCCACCACCAATCCAACCCTTAACAACCCGACCAACCCGACCGGCTTCCACACCATTTCTTCCACCACCCATAATCCCTACCCTTAGTACAGCAGTTACAACCGAGCCTATTCCATCAACATCTGCAACATCTGCAACATCTGCAATGGCAGCAATAGTATTGGGCGAGATGTTGGATAAACATACGGATGCTCACAAGAGAGAAATGAATGAACTCCGCCAAGAGTTAAATAGAAGAGCTCAAAGTGAAGAAGCATCAAGGAAAGCTCAAGAAGAGTTGATTGCCAAGTTCGCTGCAGACTTGGAAGCTACACGAAAGGCTCATGCAGAGGAAATTGCTCAGGTTAAGCAGGCTGAGGCTAATAAACATGCTGCACGCATTACCAGACTTCAAGCAATGAGGGATAAATATAAGGAACAGAAAGAAGCACTCGAAGTATCTGTGAAAGAAAGAGTGCAAGAATCCGTTGAATCCTTAATGCCTAAGCTTCGTGACGAGTTGAAGACACTTGCTGCTGACAACTTGATGGTCAAATCATCCAACCCTTCCGAAGCCGCCTATAAGATTGCTTATGACCTGACGGATTTTGAACTGAAGAAGATCCTTAAGGCTCGAATGGTGGAACTCGGGTCGCATGATAAATCGAGGATTCAACGGGCTCTATTTAAATCCCTGAATGATGCTATCATGGAGGATGATAGATTATTCAAAATGTTTGGAAGTGTGGTACCATATCACATCTTACCTGAGGAAGAAAGGGAAGAGAGTGAAGAAGAGGGTACGGGTGAAGAAGAGGAAGAAGAAGAAGAGGAAGGTGAAAAGGAGAAAGACGATGAAGAAGGTGGTGATGATGATGAGGATGATGAGGATGATGACGAGGATGAAGATGATGATGATGGCGATGATGGTGGTGATGAGAATCAGGAGAGTGCAAGGGGTAGTAACGGGGACGACAATCAGGATGATGATGAGGGTGAACAACCACAGGGGGACAAGGTTACCAGCTCCAAGAAGACTGCTACAAAGACTGGAACCAAGTCCACAAAAGATGCAGCACCAAAGGACAAATCGACATCCTCGGAATCAAGACGAACTAAGTGGCGCCACGATGTGAATGCCACTACAGCGTCTTCGGCTCCTGGTATTTCTATCGCTGTGTCTGTACCTATTACAACTAACCCCATTAGTTCTGCTGTTGTTCCTCCTGTGATTAAAGAATCAGTGACAGAACCCGAAGCTGCACAACACTCTCCAGTTCAAGACACTGCTGAGATGCCTGAAACTGAACCAGTAGATGTTCGCACTTCCACTCCTCAACAACAGGTTCAACAATCTACGGTTCCTGAACCAAGCATAAGAGTTTGGGAAGACACGTTGGAGATAGACGAGTCTGCACCACCACAAGCTTGGATCACGGCAGCAGCTCAATATGATCCGATCACCGATGCTGACAAAGATGTGCTGTATCTGCGTATCCGAAGTCCGATTGACTTATGTGCATTTCTTGCTCATGAGTATAAGACTTCGGTTACTCTATCCTTGGTCAAGAAAGCGATGAAAGATAAGAGACTGCGTGCCAAAACCCGATTACCCCGAATGGAGCTCGAGTACTATGCCGATGAGATCATAAAGGCTTTGAAAACCGTTCAACGGCCAGGACTTCATGCATCAGAAAGAGCTCCACCTCCAATGGATCCTGCTCAAGATAATCAGATTGCTCATGACTTCTTCGTCACCAACGATCTTGAGTATCTACTGAAGGGATCATCAAAGTATGCAACATCCCTGACTTTGCTGAAAGCTGCCAACTGGGGGACAATACCCTTCATCGAGGAAAAGGTAAATCGACTCTGGGTCCCAAAAATGAATCGTAATTATGATATGTATGCTGTCATAGGTGCATCTCATTGGGACGAACGAGTCCGAAGGGCGTACAGGTGTTGCTGCTTGGTCAATTCTGGAAGCAATGTTAGATCCGACATCCGCATCTCCAGCATCTTAGGAATGAAAACTGAAGCCAAGAACGGCTACTATCATGTGACGGAGATTCGCTTGAAAAGGGAGGATGACAGGGAATACAAAATCCAGCAAGGAGATTTTTCCATCATTCGCCTTGAGGATATCGAGGACATGCTGCTTCTGATGACCCGAGATCAACTTACTCACATTCCTCGTGAAGACCTGATTGCTTTGAATACAGCACTTCGTATGTTCACACGAAGCGTTGTCATCAAGTCACGAGTTGAGGATCTTCAGTTGGGAGTCGAAAGCTATCAGAGGAGGCTCAATTTAACTCGCCCTGTGAATCAAGTGCTACCTCAACATGTAGAAAGATGTCCATATACCGGAATTTCTGTCCCGAATTACGGCATTTTCTATTTGAACAGTCGAGGTTTGATGAAGTTTATGAGGGTGGGGGAGCTCCACAAGTATAGCGATGGCACTCTTATACAAGTCAGAGATAAGTTGGAGCATCTGAATTCGGGTGGGACTTTGCCAGAGATGACGGAGGATTGGCATCCGGGTTACCGGCAGATGGCAAAGTATGTGATCAAAAAGATCGATCAAAAGCTCCGGGAACGTAGATTGATGAGGAGCTTGGAAAGATTCGTGGGTGGAAGACCGTATTTAGTGCACCACAAGCTACTGCAACGATCCATATGATGGGTCGTACATCTCAGGTCACTTTATATTGGTTTTCAATTGTGAATATGTAAATTTGTGAATAATGTGCTTGCATGGCTTGGTGTAGTGTTAAGGTATGATAATTTTTCAAGAATTTCTCACGAGATTCTAAATCTTTCAAAATATGTCATACCAAAGCACTACAACTATCCCTTATTAACTTAAGGGGGAGCAATAACTTGTTCTATGGCCAAATATTGATTTCATTTTTACCCAAAGACCGGTTAATCCATTCAATATCCCAAATATTAATGGTTAACATTTTGGATAAGGGGAGAAAATGGGATTAAGGAGACGTAAGTGATACTTGGCTAAAAGATGAAAAAGACTTAATGATAATCCAACTTAATATGTGTTAAGCACGTGTTAAGGGGGAGCGTTTTTGATGTTCAAAACACCTAAGGTACAAAACTTTTGATTTCAATATCACAAGTACCTTAGGTGATTTTCAATGATGTTTTCATGGTGGCAATTCCTTCCCAAAACACGCTTAATTCACGACGGATGTGGTGACAAAAGGGTGGTAGGAATAGGTTAAGTCCAATGATTCATCAGAGCCGATGGAATCTTCCCAAGGACAATTCCCTAGTTAGAATTAGAAGTCCTAGGAAAGATGGAGAAAGAATGTGAACGTAGCTGAATGCCGACCAAGTACTTAAGCTAGCACTGGAACAATCACAACAAGGTGCTAGTGATGACGTATTGGTAAGCATTGAAGGGGTTGAAGAATGAAAAAGAAATGTAAAGATAAAGGGTGTAAAGAAAGAAGCCCTCCTTACAACTTTAGGCAGAAACCGGGTCAATACATATGCTATTGAGGTCATTTTTGCTAATGATTCTCGGTATTGAAGAAAGACATCATGGACCCAGTGATGCAATGCACAACCCTTCCCCAGCTAACTCAAATATCTCTCAAAAGGTATTTGTTTTAATCACACGGAGATCAACACGTTATCTATTGGTTTATTCACTCCGAATAAACTGGTATTGAAAAGGTGGCACTCCTCTCCAGCCATCGCTCACTAAATCAAAACGCACAATCGAGTCTAGAGCCAAGAGATCATCAAAAGTCTCATTAGGACACTTTCCATTTATTCCTTGCTTTCTCACACACTGTGAAAAGTAAGAGATTTTCAAGAGTCCTACGCAATATTCTTGTAATATTGCCAGAACATCCGAGTAATACGTAAGTATTACAATGAAGATGGAAATCCTGCTTGAGCCAACATCAAACAAGCTCATGGTAGGTTACACGTGCGGTTCTTTTAGAACCAATCTTGTGAAAAACTGGAAGGTAACAGTGGTTTAATTCTTAATTGAACTTAAACTCGTTCCAGGCCTCTTCGCATTATCATATGATCTTGCCAGAACACTCAGAGTGATTCTTTATTGATCACAGTGACGAGTGGAAATCCTTCTAGTGTCAACATCAAACAGCACTTGGTAGGTAACGTGCAAGATTCTTTATGAATCGAGCTCGTGACAACTGGAAAGCAACGATGGTGAAAATCTTAATTGAAATTCACTTGTTCCAGGTTTCATGAATTGACGGCTTTTAAATCACAAGGATAATTTATCCAAGTGATTCACTCTTTATGTTCGCAGTCAGCTTTGGACGGTCGAATAAAGAGAACGGGTTTACCCGCGAAATCCTGTCAGGAAGTTACTTAATTGAAACTATCCGTCACGGGTACGATATCTAATATCGTCCAACGGTCTTCACCGACCGGAGGTAAAATGCTACCGAATTAGAATAAAATGTTCAAAGCCATTTTATTCGTGTCGTTGCTGTGTACCTGCTAAAGACGGTGGCGTTGCTGTGTACCTGTTGAAGACGGTGGCGTTGCTGAGTACCAGTAAAGACGGTGGTGTTGCGGTGTACCTGAAAAAGTCGTTCTCACATGCTTATGTCTTTTGCAACAAAAATTCAAGAAAGTACAAGATGAAGTCTTCCGCTGTACCAAACTCTGAAGCTTTCGAGAATTCAATAAAAAGACATAAGTGTGTGGAACATGAAGTCACGAGGAGGCAAAGTTCACAAGAAAGGCAAAGATCGCACGTGAAAGGCCAAAGAACAATGCTCTCAAGTCAAAGCCAAAAAGATCAAATCAACATATTCACAACAAAAGAAAGAAAAGAAGAAAAGACTACGAGCTAAAGAACGAAGACTTAGTATAGTATGCTAGGTTTAGAACTTTGTAACGTGGAGTGACCTCCCTTAGGGGGAGATTGTTAGAAATACGTTTTAACGTATATTAGAAGTATCGGTCACTCCACAATATGATTTATGTTGTAATAGCTCGTAGTTAGTATTTAGTTATTATTTGCTTATTAACTTAAGTAAGAACCGGTCCATGGGCTTGTCATGGACCGGCCCAAGTCCACTTATGACTTGGAACTATAAATACCCCTTTCCACTAAGGAAAGGGGTTGGTTGTTATCATTTCTTAATTTCCACTTAATAAAATTCACATAGTTTCTCTCACTTTCTCTCTCTAACTTTCTCTCTCTAGAAATTAACAAACCCCTTCATAGATTCATTGATTATCAATATTCTACAGAGTGGTATCAACAGCTGGTGTGGACACAGAGATATCCTTTGGAGGAGACATAGATTGTTGGTCATCATATTCTTCATCGTCCTCCTCCTCAATCATCCCTTCACGGAGAATCTCATCATCAGGCATAGATTCAGGTTCAGAGAAGTCATATACTAAGGAGAGCACATCCTCTTCAACATTAGGCATGGGCTCTTCCTCGTTTGGTTGATCCTGAATCAATGTATCAGCTTCTTTATCTAGCTGCTCCAGAGATTCAATGTTTGGCTGTACAACATCAGCCTACAAGTTGTTTTAAATTAGTAACAGTGAAATAAATAAGGGGAATGGTCGCCAGTTCGCTGTCCTAGAGAGGCTGAGGTTGATTATTCAGCCACTCCAAAGGATAAATCCTTGGTATTCTTTTAAGAGTGAAAAGCATGAGGTTAATGGTCGCCATTCGCTGCCCCTAGGAAAGCTGAGTGTGATTATTCAGCCCCCCCAAAAGGTTAAAACCTTTGCGACTCTTTTATTTGTGAAACATATGTTGTTAAGGATCGCCATTCGCTGCCCCTAGGAAGGCTGAGGGTGATTATTCAGCCCCCCCCAAAAGGTTAAGAAACCTTTGGGACTCTTTTATTTGTGAAACATATGTAGGTAAAGATCGCATGTTACGCTGCCCCTAGGAAAGTTGAGGGTGATGATTCAGCTCCCCCTGAAAGGATAAATCCTTTGGGATTCTTTTAAGTGTGAAAAAGATGTAGGGTAAAGTCGTCTTGTAACGCTGTCCCTAGGAGAGCTGAGGATGATTATTTAGCTCCCCTAAAAGTAAAACTTTTGAGATTCTTTTTCTGAGGGAACCAAGAGGCTGTGTGAGGTACAACTACTCTGGGTCGATGCATATATGTATTCAGATTGTTGATTGCCTGAATACTGGCTAGAGGGTGCAGGGTCATCGGGGTGCATTATAAACACAAATGAATCACTCCCTGGTGCATAGACAGGGTGTACAGAAGTCTTAAATGATTTCTAAGTGCATACAATGACTCCTACGGGTCGAGGATAACCCTAACTTCACCACTCGCACCTACAGACATTTGAGAGTGGCTGCTTGTGGACCTCTAAAAATGATAAGACTGATTACCTGTACGATATCAACAGAATTTGGCAGGTTCCCTGTTGTCTCGACTGACATCAAGACGCTAGAACCTTGTTGTTGGTCAGCTAAAGTCTCTGAATCCACAGGAATCTCTGGAACAGAAGAGGATGAGAGGTTCACGTTCTTCTTTACCCTGGCCTTTGCAACAGTTTTAGTTTGGGAAGAAGATGGGTTTTTCTTCTTCTTTGGCTGTTGGCCAGTTGTTGCCTTGGACGTCGTGGTGTGCTGCCCAGAGGTCAAAGACACAGACTTGCCAGACACATCAGATGTATTCACCTTCTTAGAGGAAGGGAGCAAGGATTTCACAATAGAAGGTTGTTTATTGGCAATGTTCAGCATGTGAGAAGTAGCGGGCACATCTTCAGATCCAATCTCCATGTAGATAGCTCCAGGAATATGATATGGATTCAGGTTGTGAGTGCAGAGTTGTGGTAGCTGTCACCCAACAGGCTTTCGAAGAGAAGAGAAAGAAAGTGAACATAGCAGATATTTTTCTCCCTGACCTGATTTGCTCCCTTAAGCTTTTCCATAAGGTTTGAGAAGAGTATGCTTCCAACGTCTACGTCTGTGCCCCAGATCAGCGCAAAATCAATGGATTGGTGATTAAAAGACATTTGGTCTTGAGAACCCTGCATACCACCCAGGGACTTGACTATGTGAGTGAAGAGGACACGCCACATAGGGGAAAAGTATTTGATCTTTAAAGGAGACTTGGAAAGAACTTCAGCAGGAGTGAGAGCTGGGTTTACATCATGTATGGGTTTAAGTGTGGCAAGGGCGTCCTTTACAGCCTTTTTGTCTACAAACTTCAGGCATTCATCTCCATGTCTTAGCCCAGCCACATTTGCAAAATCTTTGAGAGAGAAGGCGAAGGGGTGTTCATTGCATGAGAGGCTAAAAGTAATGGTGTCGTCAATGACTTCAACAGAATACCAGAATTCCCTAAGGTATTCTTGGTAGAAAACGGTTGGGGTCTTTATGAGTGCTTCACTTATATCACAATTTTTCATAAAGTTCACCAGATCTGTGTAGGAATCGTTAGGAGCCTTGAGCCATCCAATCGAGTTGTTAGAAGCAAGGATGCTCTCATTGAGTTCGAAGGTGACGTCAGAAGCCTTGGGAACTAGGAACACCATGGATTCAAGGTCGAAGAAAACAAAAATGGTGAGAGGGTTTAGAGAGAGAAAGTTTAGAGAGAGAGATGAGATTGTGAGAAATGAGAATAGTGGTAGGTGAGAAAAAACGTGAGACAATATTTATATAAAAAATTGAAACAGTTATTCAAACGCATTTAATGCGTAGTGGCAAAAAGACTGCACAAGTGTGTCCCTTGACCTTTCAAAACCATTTGTCTCCTCGTTATTCGGAAAAGAAATAATTAAATATAGGGAATGTTTTTTAGCATTTACTTGGAAAGTAACTACCTAGTTTCATGTGAAAAACATTTAATATTTAATCAGACATTTAATGAACACATTAATTATCAAGCCACAGGCTTTGAGATATTAAGCATCCCTACCTCAGGAACTAGCCTATTGAACGAAGGTTCAGCCAAAGGCTTTGTGAAAATGATAGCTAGTTGCAGCTCAGTGGGAACGAAATGCAGCTCAATATCTCCCTTCATTATGTGATCCCTGATAAAATGATACCTGATATCAATGTGTTTAGTTCGAGAGTGAAGAACAGGGTTGTTGGAGATGGAAATGGCGCTTGTGTTGTCACAGAAAATTGGCACTTTTTCATATAAGATCTCATAATCAGCCAATTGACTCTTTATCCAGAGTACCTGAGCACAACAGCTGGCAGCAGCAACATATTCTGCTTCAGCTGATGACATGGCCACATAGTTTTCCTTCTTAGCACTCCATCCAACCAGTTTTCCTCCTAGGATTTGACAGCTACCTGAGGTACTTTTCCTGTCAATACAGCATCCAACATAGTCTGAATCTGAATAGGCCTTGAGATCAAAGCCTGATTCCTTGGGATACCATAGACCTAGGGAGGTTGTTCCTTTGAGATACCTGAAAATTTTCTTAACAGCCACTAGATGGGATTCTTTTGGGTTAGCTTGGTACCTTGCACAGAGACATGTGGAGAATTGGATATCAGGACGACTGGCTGTTAAGTACATGAGTGACCCAATCATGCCTCTATATAAAGTCTCATTAACAGAGACCCTTGACTCATCAGGACCCAAGTTGTTGGGTGGAAGCATGGGGCATTTCACTGATGCACGATCAGCTAAGTCATATTTTAAGTAAATCTTTAACATACTTTTCTTGAAAAATTGAAATTTCCTTAGGACATTGTTTAATTTGAAAACCCAAAAAGTAAGTTAATTCACCCATCATACTCATCTCATATTTCTTGGTCATAAATTTAGCAAAACGTTTACTAAGATTAACATTGGTTGACCCAAAGATGATATCATCCACATAAATCTACACAATGATGAAATCACTCTTTTCCTTGAAGGTTAAGAGTGTTTTATCAATGGAACCCCTGACAAATTTATTTTCAGTTAAAAAATTAGACAGAGTTTCATACCATGCTCTTGGAGCTTGTTTCAGCCCATACATGGCTTTATGTAGTTTGTACACATGATTAGGAAACTCGCTGTTCTAGAATCCTTCAGGCTGTTCAACATATACTTCCTCAGTCGAATCTCCATTGAGGAAGGCACTCTTAACATCCATCTGATACACAGTGAAGTTCATGTATGCAGCATAAGCAAGAAAGATTCTGATGGCTTCAAGTCTTGCCACAGGAGCAAACGTTTCATCATAATCAGTCCCTTCAGTTTGTGTAAACCCCTGTGCTACAAGCCTAGCCTTGTTTCTGATGATGTTTCCAATTTCATCCATCTTATTTTTATAAATCCATCTGGTGCCTGTGATGTTCTTACCAGGTGGAGCTGGCACTAGAGTCCATACCTTGTTCCTTTTGAACTGATTAATTTCTTCCTGCATAGCAGCTACCCACCCATCTTCCATAAGAGCCTCAGCTACTCTCTTAGGTTCAATTTGAGAGAGAAATTCAGCAAAGAGACATTCGTTGGCTGAGGTTGACTCTGAGTCATGAATTCGCTGTCTAGTAGTAACCCCTGCATTAGCTTCCCGAATAATGTTGACAAGAAGAATGTGTTGATCTCTTGACCATTTAGTTTGAGGAGCTGTGGAATCATGGACAGGGACATCTGTGGGGGTAGTTAGCACTATTTGAGTTTCATCCTGTTGAATAGGAAGACTTTCTTCAAACATGACCTCAGTATCTGTGTCAACTTCAGCTATATCAAAGGGAACAGATTCATTGTCAGTAGGAGAGTCTTCAGGGATTTGAAGAATTGGTGAGTCATCTTCAGCAGTTGAGGAACAAGGACTACAAGAAGGCTGTGGTTCTTCTTCATCAAGTCCCTGAGAAGAGGGAACTTCAATGTTGTGTGTTGACAGAGGGTCAAATGCAGGAACATAAGGAGTGAGAGTGTTGGAGTGATGATGGTGATGACATGGAGGTCTTGGTTATGAGAATTCATCACTTGGGAAAGACACGTTTTCATTAAAATCAATTTCATCACCCTCTATTCCTGATCTCTATATGACGTCATCGTCTTCATTGAATCTGACATGAAAGGTTTCTTCTACTTCTTGTCTTCTAGTATTGAATACTCTGAAGGCCTTGGCAGTAGTATCCTAAGAAGTTTTGCCATGCCTCTTGACAATGATTGACCTATTTTGGTGTAGCAAGCAGTGTGAACAGCTTCTCCCCAAAATTGCTTTGGTAAAGCTGCACCATTTAACATAGTTCTGGCTGCTTCAATCAGAGTCCTGTTTCTTCTTTCAGCCACACCATTTTGTTCAGGGGTGCCAGCTGAAGAGAATTTTTATGATATTCCCTTTTCATCACAAAATAATTCAAGTTGTTGATTCTTTAATTCAGTACCATTATCACTTCTTAGGGCTTTGACTCTAACATCATTCATATTTTCAACCTGTCTGATGAAGGACATGATGGTATCAGCATCATCACTTTTCCTTTTGAGGAAGAAAACCCATGTATACCTTGAAATCTCATCAACTATGACCAAGGTATATTTGTTGTGATTAATGGTCTGAGGTTTGACAGGTCCAAACAAATCCCTGTGAAGGAGATGTAAGCACTTGTCGATAGAGATGATTGCCTGGTCTTAAAAGAAGACCTGTGATGCTTTCCCTTGACACAAGCTGAACAAGTCTTGTCTTTAGAAAACATCACTGATGGTAGACCAGCAACCAGGTTTTGTGTGGCTATCTTGTTGAAGTTCTTAAAGTTGAGATGAGACAGTCTTTTGTGCCACAGCCAATTGACACTTTCAGAGGCTTTGGTTAGAGAACAGTTGGAGCTGTCTTCAGAGCAAGTAGCCATGTTGATGACATACACATCTCTCCTTCTTGGTGCAATAAGCACCACATCATTGTTCTTGTTGAATATGGTTCCCTGAGTCTTAGTAAACAAAACCTTGTAGTCAGCATCACACAATTGGTTGATGCTAATAAGATTGTGCTTAAGACCATTCACATATACAACCCTTGTAAAAGTTATCCCATTGAAGTTCACTGATCCGTATCCCTCTGTGTCGCTTGAAGAATTATCCCCAAACACCACTTTAGGACCTGGCTCCTTTGAGTATCTATGCAGGTATTGTCGAATCCCTGTCATGTGTCTAGAACAACCACTGTCTAGATACCATACCGATTCCTTAAGATGTTTCTACACAGACACATAGAAACAAGTTAGTTCCTATGGTGAACCCACTTTCCAGTGGGTTCCCTAAATTGCTGATTAGCAACTCTTGAGTTCCTATAGAACTTTTGACGATGGGAAGGACAATTCGCTGTCTCATGGGTGAACCTTCCACAGATATCACATCCTAGAAAGTCACTGCACTCATCTCGGTGATGGTATGTGAATCCACAAAATTTACCAGGAGGATAAGGTCTGTAGTTACCTACTTGCCTCCTAAAAGCCTGTTGTCTATCCCTAGAAGGTGTCTGAGATCTCTTAACAGTCATTTATCTCTCATGATCTATGGTCATGTGATGAGAGTTTTTACAAATATTGCAGTAAGGTTTGACTATCCTTTTACCTTTGGGTTCTCCTAGAATAGACATAGGTTCATTGGAAGTAGAGCATTCAGCGGAAGGCTTAATATGTTGTTTCAAGAGATCTACTTCTTTCATTAATGGCAACAGGCGTTCTTTAGTTGAGGAATCAACTTTGTTAACAGATTTTCTTGAGACAGGCTTAAAGGCAACTTGCTTAACTGATTGTTTAGATGGCACAACGAATACCTTAGCTGGTGGTTTCTCAACTTCTGTTTTGGGTTTAGCTTTAGCTCCTCTAGAAGAGCTGCTGGGTTCAACTCCTGAGAGTTTTGGTAAGGGTGGTAAATCAACCACATCTTCAGAGACAGGGACATCAGTCAAGAGGGGATCTGACATATGAATTGTCTCTGTAGATTTGAAAACAATCTCTTTGGGTTTGGTGAGAATTTTCAATTTGTTTTTCTTGGCAGAGATATCCCTTTTAATGTCAGCAGGTAGTTCATCATTAATCAATTCATCTATAGTGAACCTACTGCACAGCCATTTTTCGATAAACCTTATTTAATTCAGATACTTGATCATTTAAGGCACTATTCTTTTAGGTTAACCTATTAACTTCGTTTTGAAGAGATATCTTTTCAGAATTAACCTGTTTGAGAGTTTCACATTCAACCCTAGCAGTTATTAGTTCATGTTTAACAGAGTGAAACTTATCTAGTAAGTTCTTTCTTTGTTCCTCAAAAAAGTGTAAATCAACAATGGTGTAATCAAGGACATGTTTGCGTTCATCACTTTCAGACATAGATAGAAGCCTGTGTACCTTTTTCATAGTGATGTCAACCCATTGTCCTGATCTTGCATCTCCTTTCCCAACAGCTGGTTCATCCTCAGCTATTGCCATCAAATCCCTGACTCTAGTAGTATCTTCCTCATCTGAGGCCAGCGGCTCATCATTCCAATCATATGCTTCGGCTACCAACCCTTTTATGTCTTCTTATCACCCTATTTCTTCTTAGGCATAGCTTCAAGGTTCAAATTCATCTGTTCTAACTCAGCTTTAAGTGCCTTATACTTGTTCTTGTAATCCTTCTTCTCATTGTCTGAGGAGTTGAATTGGTGAGATGAGTTGTTATTTTGTGATTTGAACTTGTAAGGATTGGTGGAAGATGATGAATAAGAAGGTGAGGATGTCTTAGTGGAAGGACAGTCTTTTTGAAAGTGTCCAAGTTTTCCATAGGAAAAGCAAGTTTCTTTTGATTTGTCGGTTTGTTTGCTAGCTGATCCTACTCTCCCTGATCTTTTGTATAATCTCCTTTGATTAGCTATCAATGCTCTTTCATGAAATTCAGCATTAAGGTCTGTCAAGAACTCTTGGCTGCTGCGTGTGTCTTCTTCAACATCAGAGTCGTTGTCATGAGGGTGTGGGATAGAAATCAAAGCTTTGGATGTTGCTCCCTGAACTACAAATCTTTCAGTCTCTGATTTGTATATGGTATCAATCAGCCCTTCTTCATAATTTTACTTTCCATATAGCTGAGCTAAGGTGTCATTCTTGATTGAGTTATTAGCTCTCTGAGTCTGATTCATACTCAGCCATTTTCTTGGAAGGCTGTTGATAAATGTGGCATTTACTTCAGCTTGACCAATGGTGACGTCATTCATATCAAGGTCATTGAGAAGAATCTTCAGCATTGTATATGTTTGTTGAACCTTTTCACCTTCAAGTGCCTTGAAAGCATTGAACTGAAGTCTGAGTGCTTGAATCTTGGTTTCTCTGGTTTCAGAGGGTCCTTCATGACCAAGGATAAGGTCTGTCCACATTTTTTTGGCTGTAGGACACTGAATGACAGACTTCATGATGTGTTTAGGAAGACAAGATATAATGATGCTTTTGACACGTTTGTCTTGGTTTGCCAATTTCCTATCAGCTGGAGTCCACTGCTTGAGAGGTTTGGGAAGAGGATTCTCATCAGTAGAGGTAAGCGCCATGGGAACATAAGGTCCATTATCTAGAATTTCTAGAAGAAATGGTTCAAGTCTGTAGAGATACACGAGGAATTGACTCTTCTAACTTGCAAAATCATCTTCATCAAAGACTGGTACATTGGTGACATGAGATCCACCTCTTGAGTCAACAAGTTGGGGTAAATCATCTTCATTTTGAGGTGGAGGAGTGAGTCTTGGTGATGTAGGTGGTGCATTAGTATTGTTACCAGAAGACGATGGTGGTGGTGTATTGATTGTTTCAGGCATGGTGGATCTTGATTATAAAACTTAGAATGATGTTTATGAGGGTTTTAATATCAAAGCAGGCTCTGATACCAATTGAAAGTCCCTAAACTATGCTTGAAACAATAAACTTAACTAATCAACACACTTAATTACTTTTCAAATGTAATACTTATTATTGTATAATAAAGAATTACAAGTGTTATGAATAACATTGTTTGATGACAATGTGTTGTGCACACTTTGGACAAACTAAAACCTAACTTATGAACACAGTCGCAACTGTTTGTTTCTATAAGTTCTAAGAGTTAATGTGTGAATTCTATAAAAGTGTTGAACATTAAAGCTAGGCTACATAACCCATTTATAGTGGTACGAGGTTGACTCCAAGTACTGGTTGATGGTGACTACACTAGACAGACACTTGTCAGACCTCTGTCATAAGATGCTCTTCTATTCTTGGTAGTCTGCCAGAATGCTTTAGGGAAACAGAGCTGACACAGTTTCCCTTTTCTTCATAGTCTCGTACACACTAAGGTATGTCCAAAGTGTGCTGAGTGTTAACAGGGTATTCCCACCTCTGTTAACCCTCAACCCCTCAAAGTCCCTGATACATCTTGGTTGTTATCCATCACAGCCAATGAGTATGTCTTCAAGTAATCTTCGACTTTCTTAATAATGTCTCTGACATGGACTCCTCTGAGGTTGCTCACAGAGACTTAGATCTCTGTGAGTCTTGCGATACTTGTGTACCTCCTAGGCACAGGCAAGTTAATATCTAACTGCTTGATTTGTGTTTAAATCTACGATACAGGGAATCTATTAAACTTAGATTCCTAACAGTTACGAAAACCGACGATATTAATCAACACTGATTCAAGGAATGCTTCGAGATGTGTGACTCACAAGATGTCCTTTAGTCTTTTTCGGAGACACATTAAGCTACACAATGGTCGATAGACTATTTTGCAAGACATCCAATCACAAATGGTCGAAAAGCAATTTGGATATTTAAATAGACATCTTAAAAAAGTTAAACAATGAAGGTAACACACACACTAGTAAAATGAAAATCATAAGTTTCATTGAAAGCAACACTTATTTAATCCCGAACAATGATATCACGAGAATACACACAACATGTAAAAAATGATTCGAGAAAAAAACTGGCGGTTCAAAACGAACGAGTATATGAGGTCGGTCGTATCACGCATAAACAAGATAGCAATAGTACTCAGTAAAGTGAGTATGAAAAGTCGGCAGCATACTCGCTCCGAATACAAGTATGTAACGTCATAACAAATTATAAACATGGTAACAAGATCAAGTTTACATGAACAAGAATTCAAGAAATACAGTAAGGGCAGATGTAATCACAATAATATCCAATGATAATTCCATAAGCACAAAGGCTTTGAAAAGAGATAGTAATTATCGTCATTAGGGTAATGTAATATTTCAAAATGTAATCAATAGATGAAATACTACAACGATAATTAAAAGTAAATAATAAGGATTAGAGAGTTACCCGCGCAGATATCGAACAACAATGGCCGATTCTGTGTTTGACACTTAGAAACATGAAATATTTGAACTTTCGGTTATAGACTAAGTTTTGAAAATGACTCAGTTCCCTAATACCATCGCTCTGATACCAATTTGTGAGACCCCCGAAATCAGGCAAGGAAACAACTAGGCAGCAAGGGGGTTCCACGTCATGGTACAAGAAACAATGAAATACTATTGACACAAAGTTGACGTAATAAAAACAAATATATTACATCATAAAAGATCAGAGTTTTCAAACAAAGGTCCCAGAGTTTTATAAGCGGAAAAAATTACTATTTTAACATGGTTTTGTAACATATAGTTACCAAGAATATAAGATAAACTTCTGACAGCTTTTACCAAAACCAAAGTTTAACTATAACACAGAAATCTTCAAGCTGTGAAAATATCATGCGGGCTCCCATCCAAGCAAAACTAAGAATTATGACCTGATATTAAACATAAAAAAGGTCAACACAAAGTTGAGTGATATTCATAGGTTTAGCAGTAAAAGTGTGGAACACAAGCATTCATTTGTAAAACAAGAAATAGAGAAAATGGTTACGTACGATAACCATAGTCCGAAACTATTGTTATTGCTATTTAGCTCCTGACACCGAAGCTTAACAAAAGGTAAGTTCCCCTAGTGAGTATTCAGCCTAAATACTCAAGTATAAACAAATGTAATGCGTCAAAGTAATACGAGACGGGGATTGTCAATCCCGATGGATCCCCACAACATTCGCGCTTAACAACACAAGTAAATTAACGGTTCTTAATCAGGAGAGGAAACTAAAGGGCTATAGACTAAAAGAAATAATAATAATGAAAAATTGTTGGAAATCATCAAGTTCTGGAAAGCATACAAGATCTGGATAGCATACAAGTTCTGGATATCATACAAGTTCTGGATAGCATACAGTTTTAAATGAATGTGTTCCACTATGTAAAATCTCACCCCGCGTTTAGAAACAATGTATAAGTAGTTAAAAGGGGCTATGAACTCGCCTTGAAGTAGTAGCAACGCTTAAAATAGTATAACGTAGACATGGAGAAATAATAGCTCGAAACAAGCCGTAGCCTAAATTAAACAAAGTGTGTATTACTATAAAAACATAACGACAATAAATGTAGCATTTAGTCCCCTAGTATGTGCTTGAGTTTATTTAAATAAATAGATATATTTTTTAACACTTGCGAAGGTTTAACGTTTTAATAAAGTGTAGTCATTTAATCGGAATATATTTAGAAAAAATGGATATTTCTTTGTTGGAACAGTTTATTTAGAGAAGTGGTTTAATGGGTCAAATATCCTAAATATATTTTATATTATTATTATTAAAAAAATATATTAAATAAATTAAATTAATAAATATTTAATAAATAAAAAACAAATTAAAAAGTAGGAAACATGTTCCCTAAGATGAAACATACATTGAAAAGAAATGGAATGCGTTAGGACATATAGTAAAACGTTTTCGAAAGTAGTGATTTCGTCAATTTTTCGAAGCGAATAACGGGTTCTTTTGTAGTTCACGACATAAGCCGCAAGTACAGTTGGGTAGCTAGCAGGGTGATCGATAAGTAGGTGTTTTAAGTTTTATAAAGCGAGGTCGTTTGATGAGTTAAAATCGTGTCCGAATTAAGGGTCGTGAAACTGTTTCGAGTGTTACGAGGTGTACCGGGTCAGTTTCGAACTCGTCTACGGTTCTCGATAGTGACCTTCAGGTCGAACCAAAAGTAGTCTCGTGTAGATGGCATGGCCGTCTAAACTTCCGTTATATGACCATCTTGGGGAAAGGCCGTTTCGAGGGTGAAATATGGGTCGAAAATGTGTAGAAAAGTGTCGGGTCCAAAAATGTTATAATCATAGGAATGTCACTTTTTGTTCTCTGTTTCCAAACCTCGACACAAAAAATGATTTCTTTCTGCTTTACAAGCGCATACCACATCACAAGCTAAAATTTAACAACTACTATTATTTCATGTTTTACTGTGGCATTTGAACACGAAAGTCACAAAATATACAAAATATATATGTACGTTTGTTTCCTGTTTTAAATATGTCTCAAGCACAAACTAGGAACCATGATATGCATATGTATCTAACGAAAAATAAGAAAGATAGAAAGACAAGCGTTGTTTGACTCACACAATAATTGGATCGTTCGGAATGTTACGAGGAAGCAAGCACACAACCAATCTAAATTCACTTTGTAGAAACCCTTCTTTGAAATAGTTTCAAAAATCAGCCCCAAGCCTCTAATTATAAGGATGATGATGATGTTTGTCCAAAAAAATGAGCTTGAATATAAGCCTTTATGTCTTTTAGCAAGATAGTAAAATAAGGTTTTGAATTGATGTTCATACTGTTGTTGTCTATGGACGTGAAGAACAAAAAAAGAAAGGAAACAAAAATTTGTTAGTTATCTTTTTGGAACAAATGAAGTAGATCTTGTTTTGAAAATTATGCACAGAAAATGGACAGATGGCATAAGCTTATACATATAAGCGTGAGGGTTTGACACCAAACGTGATAAAATGTGAGTTGTATAGTTTTGTTTGTCTTATATCGTGATAAAGGGGTATTAGCGGGTATTGTCGAAACCCGATATTTTAAAAGTTACGCGATATAAAAGTTACATGTAAAGCATGAAAAATAAACGCTCGATATAAAATAAGAATGATGATGTTCGGAGAACTTTGAAATTTTGATAAATAAATGAGGGCTTATAATTTAAAATATGTTAACGGGTTATATAAATGAACGGCGTCTAATGGTTCAGTGTAAATTACTAAGAATGCTCGTAAAAAGAAAAATTAAAATGACGACAATAGAAAATATTTTTATTTCATAACGAGAATGTTTACGGTCAATGACGAACATATATGATAGGTGTGAAAACACCCATCCTTTTACCACTTTTTACTAGTTAAAACGGGACCAAAACGCGTATTTGATGTCATTTGTTTGGAATTATGCGTGGTTTGTGTTTTTGTTGTGTTTTAGAGCCAAAAGGATAAATATTGAAGAAAACACGGGATTGCACGGGTTTTATCGAAGAAAAAGACGAAAGACGAAGTCTAGAGTCCAAGATGTGCAAAAGATTTGAAGTCAATGGGCCTATTTGAAGATTTATCGAAGAAAAGGACCAAACATGGAAGATTTATATATCGAAGAACTCAAGTCTATAAAATGAAGAAATTAAAAGACGAGTTATAAATATTCATCGACAAATCCCGAATCGAAGTCGAAAACGTCAACTTTATTAAAGAGACGAGAAGACAAAAAGAAAGGAGAAAGACCCACTCACCAACCACTCATTACACCTATAAATAGCAAACTCCTTCACATTTTTAGCTAGTCTTCATTTTTTGTTTTTGTTCTTTCTTTTAAGCCGACACCTCCTCTAGGTGTTTGGCACCTTCATTTTCCATCTTTTCATTCAAGTTTCATGTAAGTTTAATCTTTAATTTTGTGTTTTTGAATCTTAATCATTTAATATAAGTTTCCTTTAATAAATCCTTATCATTAATCTCATCCTACTTTTCTTCTTTTGATTTGGTTGTGTTCTTGAGTTTTTGGTTAATTTATTAAGTGGGTTTTGATTAATTTAGTTTTAATTTTTAGTTTTATTGATTTGGTTTGATTGATTATTGTTAGTTGATGATTAATGGTTATTTTGGTTTAATCTTTGGGTTTAATTTGGTTAGATTTGGGTAAAATTCGAGTTTACTTAGTCACAGTTTGTTTCCTCTGTTTTTGTTCACTGTTAGTTGCTCAGTCGGAAAAGGGTTTCTAAAAAATCCCGAACAAGTAAAAAATTTCCCGAACCACTATTTTTTCCCGAACCAATTATTCCGAGCCAACTTCATTTTTTACCGAGTCAATTTATTTCCCGAGTCAATTTTTTTCCCGAACCAAAAGTAAATACCGAATGAGTAAAATTCCGAATGAACAAAAACACCGAACTAACAATATTCCGAATGAAGCATATTAAAAATGTCGAATGAAGATTAATTTCCCGAATGAAATGAAATAAAGTTATCCTGAATGAGTTTTAAATTCCGAACCAGTATAAACATTTTTCAGCTACATGCCTGCCAGCTTATACCATTTCCCGCCACTTTCAAGCTACTTGCCTGCTTGCTTAAGCAAGGTGCCTGCCTGCTTACTTATTTATTAATATTGTTCCGTATTCGTTTAGTTTAATCTGAAAGTTGTTCCAATTTTTATTCTGAAAGTCACCTATTTTTAGTTATATTTTTCATCAATTTTTAGTATTAGTATTTTTTCCAAAAGTTTAAGTTTTATCTTTTATTTAGTACCCGCTTTAGCTTTTGTCTCGTTTAGTCTTAAAGTACCCTCTTAGTTTTATTTTCTCCTTTTTCATTAAGTAAATTTTCTTTTTCAGTCGAAAGTTAATTTCTTCTTTTAGTTTTATTTTTATTAATTTTTTAGGTTTAATTCTCGTATTATTATTTTATATTGTTTCGTTACTATTAGTTAATTGTTTCTAGCTTATTTTTATTACTTTACGCATTTACCTTTTAATTAGAAATAGATCAAAAGCTCCCCCTTTTAGTTACCAAGAACGATAATATCACTTCTAACCGGAAATCAATTCGATAAGATTCGTGAACGACATACACGCACAAAATCTCTACATTAAAATGGCGCCGCTGCCGGCTCTTTTCGTGAAGATTAACGGTTTTTTTGTGAGAAAGATTGTATTTTCGGATCCTTCTCTTGGGAGCGTTATTTTCAAGCATAAAAATTTACAAAAATCCTAAAAAATATAAAATTTTCTAAAAAATCCAAAAAAAATAATTAAAAAAGATAAAAATAAAAAATATTTTGTTTTATATTTAGTGTATGCGTACTCAATCTTCGTCTAACCTTGAGCCCAAGACTCTTGAACAACTAGACATGGCCGGTGCGAACAACAATAACAATCCACCTAACCAAGGTGTGAACAATAATCTCCCTCACCAACCCCAACCCGATCTTCGAACGATGGAGGAGCTTTGCCAACCTACGATGAATGGACGTGGAGGATCGATTTTGCCGATGCAAATCACGGCTCCAGAATTTTCACTAAAGCAAATCCAGCAAGTTCAAAACGCTTGCCCGTTTCGCGGATTACCGGACGATGATGCTAATAAACATCTCGACAAATTCATTACAGTCACCCAAAGCATGAAACTTCCCGGAGTTACTATGGATTTCCTTCGCCTACATCTCTCCCCACACACTTTATCCCACCATGCCGAGAAATGGTTTGACCGTCTCCCTAAAAATTCTATTCATACATGGGACGAGATGACTCAACGCTTTTTGTCAGGCTTCTTTCCACCCTCCATGTTCACTAGCCTTCAGAACCAAATTAGTGGATTCACTCAAGAAAATGACGAATCACTTTTCGATGCTTGGGTACGCTACAATGTTTTGATCGACCGTTGTCCAAATCATAACATGCTCCCCGTCACTCTCATTGATACTTTCTACAACGGTCTCACTTTTCGTGATCGTGATACGATTAATGCCGCCGCCGGTGGTACATTTATGAAAAGGAGACCGGAGGAGTGTAGAGAGTTAATTGAAAACATGACTACTCACCACAAAAATTGGGATTCATCCGCATCCTCAAGATCAAACCCGAGAGTCAATGTTTCTTCTACTTCTTCCAACCCTGATATGATCGAAATGACCCGCGCAATGGTCGAAATGAGCAAAAATATGCAACTTTTGGTTACTAACCAAAATCAACAAGCTAAAGCTGTTGCTATTTCTTGTGAAACATGCGGTGGTCCTCATTCTTACAATGATTGCCCTTCTACCCAAGACAATCTTTGTGAAAACCTTAACGCGGCATACGGTAACTATTCCACGGGAGGCTATCAAGCTCGCCCTCAAGGAGACCGTAACTTGCTAAGTTATTGTTCTAACAACTTTCTTTCACCACCCGGTTTTCCTCCTCAAAACCAAAACCAACAAAACTTCAATAAAAACAATCAAAGCCAACCTCGTGCTACCAATCAATATCAATCCCAAAGAAACCCATATCCACCTCAAGGAAATACTCAAGCATACCAAGCACCACCTCTCAATCAACCAACATCATCGAACCAAGACCTTGAAACTTACATGAGGACCAATAGAGAGATGGTGACGAACCTTCAAAGCCAACTCATTAACTTGAAGGGTGACATGCCGAAACAAGGGAACGATATTCGAGCCGAGCTAAGGAACGACATGCGAACTTCGTTGAGCAATCAAACGAACGACTTAAGAGATATGATGGCTTCGTTTTTCCAAAGTAATCAACCCTCTACTTCGGGTTCTCTTCCGAGTAACACCGTTGCTAACCCAAGAGGGGAGATGAAAGCAATCATCACTCGAAGTGGAAAAGGTTATAAGGAACCCGAGATTCCTACACCTACTCTCGTGATTGTGACTAAGGAAAAAGAGCAACTTTCCCCAACTCCTTTACCTTCCAACCCCACCCCTCCACCACCTAAGGAATTGAGTGACTCTTTTATCCCAAAGCCTTCATCTCAATCTGATATACCTTATCCTTCAAGGTTGAGGAAAGAGAAGCTTAAAAGAAAGGATGATATTCAAGTTTCTAACTTTCTCAAAATGTTTAAACAATTGAATTTTAACATCTCCTTTGCTGAGGCTCTCGCTCACATGCCAAAATATGCGAAGATGTTTAAAGATCTTCTTAGTGGCAAGGAGAAGCTTCTTGAAATTGCTCAGACCCAACTTAATGAGAATTTCTCTATGGTTCTTTTAAGGAAATTACCAACAAAACTTGGTGATCCGGGTCGCTTCTTGATTCCTTGCAACTTCCCTGGGGTAGAGAATTGTATGGCCCTAGCCGATCTAGGTGCTAGTATTAATCTTATGCCACTCTCGGTATGGAAACAATTATCTCTCCCCGAGGTAGTCCCCACCAAAAGGACTTTGGAGTTAGCTAACCGTACGATTGTTTATCCAGTAAGGATAGCCGAAGACGTCTTCGTTGGTGTCGACAAATTCACCTTTCCGGTGGATTTTGTTGTCGTTGACTACGAGATGGACCCCCGTGTTCCATTAATCATTGGACGTCCATTCTTGAGGACCGGTCGCACTCTCATTGATGTAGCCGCGGGCGAATTAATCATGAGAGTTGGTGATGATAAAATCGTTTTCAACATGGGTAAACTTTCTAAGCAACCTTCTGAACACGAGAGCGTTAATTTCATTGACGTACTTGATGAGGCTTGTGAAGAGCATTTCAAAGACGCTTGTAAAAGTGGTTCTTCTTCTCTACCCATTGTTGAGACCGTTGCCTCTATTGCTCCATCATTGACTCCATTGGGAGAAAGTGATTTCCTTTTGAAAGAATTTGAAGCCACCTTAGGGGATGTGGACTTAAAATATGACGATTCTCCCTCCGATTGGGATGAAGACATTCGTACCATTGAGAAACTTCTCAATGAGGACCATATTTCTCCATCGTCTCCTAAGGAAATCTCTATCGATGATCCGAATTTGACTAAGCCTTCCATAGATAATCCTCCGGATTTAGAGCTTAATGATTTACCGTCTCATCTCGAATACGTTTTCCTTGAAGACAAAAAGAAGTTACTAATGTAAAGATTTTACTCGTTGAAAGTTCGTTATTCTCGGTATCTTCTCGAATTGATTTCCGGTAAATTGTGTGAGATTAGTTGTTCTTGGTGAAAATAATATTTTTGGTTTTGGTAAAATAAATGTGCAAGACTTAAAAATAAATGACGAGAAATTAAAACTAAAACTAGTTTAAACGTAAACGGTGCAATATTTAAAGTGTTAAAAGTAAATGACGTAAAATTAACTGACGTAAAATTAAAACTTAGCGAAAAGTAAATTGACAATCAAATAAAAATACAAAGCGAAATTAAGATGAACTTAAAAATAAAACGAGAAACATTAACCCTTTAACTAGAACAAAGTATTAAAACAAACCAAAACCACCCAAATCGGAATACACCCAAAAAGGTGTCCCGATCGGAATGTATTCCGATCGGATGATCGGAATGTGGGAATAGATGGTGATCGGAATACACAAAATGAAGACAATCGGAATATGTAAACAAACACTAATCGGAATATATGGGAACATCTAAATCGGAATATTAACAAACATACCAATCGGAATGTTCAACATAAGCTACAATCGGAAAAAGGGAAAACGGAGCTGATCGGAATAATGAAGAAAAAGGCAAATCAGAATGTATGAAAGCATGCATAATCGGAATAAGTAAAACCCTTTTTCCGATCGGATGATCGGAATAAGGGTGCTGCTCGGTCGGAATGTACGATCGGAAAGGGGTGTACCCTTTCCGATTTTGGAGGGATTCGGTTGGAAAGCAAGAGAATAAGCTATAATAAGCTTATCACCAAACTACGCCGAACCAATGACTAAATTGGATCGAATAAGCACTAATCAACTTATCTAATCCGAAAATAAACAAACTTTAAAAATCAAAACATAAAAAGATGAACTTTAAATCACGAAAAATCAAAAAGATCAAAATTTTAAATAAGAACTTGATGGAAAAGATGAAAGGAACAAGATTGAGATAAACAAGAAAGATTAACAACATGAAGATTAAGACAAGATTAAGCTTAAAAAGTAAAAGTTTGATTGAAAACAAGAAAGATTAAAAGATGAAAGATTAAAGTTCTAGAGAGAGAAACTGTCACTTTCTCTCTCTAAACTACTCCTACTCCTAAAACTAAAACTAATCTAAAAATTGACTAACTCCCTTCATGTGGTGAAATGAAGGGTATTTATAGGAAAGGGGAGTGGTTGGTGTCTTCCTCTTTTCTTTCTTTATTTCTTCACGTCTTTTCGTCTTTTAAGTTCTTCGACTTTTTCGACTTTGTCTCGGGATTAATTAAAACTCGTCTTCTAATTTGTTTATTTATTAGACTCGAGTTCTTCGGCTTTAAGTAAACTTCCGTCTTTAGACTTGTTCTTCGATAAATCTTCGGAATAGGCCTTGGACTTCCGTTCTTTTTGCACTCTTGATCTCTTGACTTCGTCTTTTGTCGTTTTCTTCGATAAAAGCCCGTGAAATCCCGTGTTTTCTCCACTTTTCACCTTTTCGTCCTAAATCACAACAAAAACGCAAACCACGCATAATTCCGACATAAATGATATAAAATACACGTTTTGGCTCGGTTATTATTGTAATAAAGTGGTAAAAAGGATGGGTGTTTTCACACCTATCAAATCCCCTACACTTAACCATTGCAATGTCCTCATGCAATGTATTAGTTACAAAGCAAGATAACATTTTCCATCATAGTCAATCCACGTTGGCCTTTATTAAAGAGATAGAAAATTATAAACATTCAAAGTAAAGAAATTAAAAACATACCTTGGGTTTTGGAAATGTCGTGAATGATCATCATCCCCAAGTTTTCACTTTCTCCAAACCAAGCTTAAAATCGAGTTCATTGTTATTATAAGTTAGCAAACTAACACGAACTCATGTGGGCCAATTACTTACTTAGACTCCCTTATTCCTAGGTGTATCTCTTATATTTTATTGTTGTATTGAATGATCACGAGGATGCATTTTTGACTTATTTCGATAGTTATTTAGTCCGAAAATAAAGTGAACGATTTAATCAATAGTTAGCTAAAGGACCAAATCTTTTAAAACTGCTTCTCGGGACCTCATAAAGTTCATATCTTGGCATAACTCGCTTCACGATTTGAGACCTTTCTCGGACCGATATTTGGCAGGGACTTCATACTTCGAATATTGAGAGACGTTCTTGAAATAATGGTCTTCTCTTCATAATAGGAATTTCTTCACTTGAAGTTTTGAGAGATTCTTCATCTTTGGACCACGACTTCTTCATTTTTCTCCAATCTTTATTTTGGACTTTGATATACAACGATCCGCCTCCTTTTTAGGACTTGGATCTATTTATCCTCATACCTTGTTAGGGTCTTTTCGGATAGATTTCTCCATGACTTTTGGGGAGTTCTTGCTTTTCGTCGTGTGTCTCGATCCTTCATATTGATTTTCGATAAATGATTCTTCACATCACTTTTGGATCTTTAGCAACAAAATGTATCCCTCATGCCTTGTTAGGGCCTTTTCGGACTCGCCAATCTTCGCATCCCGCTTCAATAAGTTATGCCTTGGCTATGAACTCTAATCCGTACCGAGCAACTTTTAAACGATCTGGGGCTAGAAGCTAAGTAACCTTTTAAATCGTACAACCTTATTTATTGCAGATAAATTTATTAACAAGCGGGGGGAGAATAGGCTCATAATTAACTCACATAAATTCACGAAAGAATACCGAACTTATAATTGACTCTATCATCTCTCGTTCTCCACAGTTTAAAGTCTCAAGGAATGAGACTCGTGGATGCTTAGCCTATTAAATCAAAGTTTTGGGTTTTCGAGTCGCCTATAGGATCTTGCAAATTCTTGGACTTTTTCAAGTTTAGAAATTGCATTTTAAAGTTCCTTTGATAAACGACTCTCTAAGATCAATTATAGGAACTTGCGAAAAGTTCTTGTTCTTAACCCGTGAGAGTTAAGACTTTCGCGTTTTATAGCTCCCTATTTAAAAGCCTAGCAAAACTTGACTTAAACACGTTAAGGATACTAGCTAGAGTAAACTTAGGTAAGTAAACTCGGGTTGAGTCAAAAAATTCACAACGTTTGAAAATTAAAACCACTTTATTGAAATTTATTCTAATAAGGAAAGAAAATAACTATAACAAAGGAAAATACAACTATACAACTAGGCCAAAATAGATTAAAAATTTTGAAAAATGTCGAAAAATTGATTTTCCGGTTAAAATGAGGACAAATACAAGGAAAAGGCCACTTAACTTCGATAGAAGTCCCCCCTACACTTAATATAAACATTGTCCTCAATGTTTAAGCATGTGGGAGTAAACTCCCCTACACTTAGGACATTGTGCACTTTGTTTAAATCTCGCTAAGAAAGGGACAACTAAAGAGATTCCTATTTTAATATTGAGAAATATAAAATAGTGAATCGAAAAGAGTTTAGGATAGAACCGGGAAGAAGGGAACACAGAGTCACGGTTCATCAAGAGTCATCAAGAGTGTGTCTTTGAAGCTCTAATCCCTGCACATGATAAGAAAGAAAGCAAGAAACACCAACGGGGCTCCCCCTACACTTATGGTAAAGATAGATAGATAATTGGGTTGCCTCCCAAAAAGCGCTTGTTTATATTAACCGAGTCACGAGCCTGACTCGTCCCCGAATTAAATGGTCCATGGGGAAGCCTCGAATGTAATACCGGGATCAAAGACCTTGTCCTCGTTCCCGGTTGACATCAACAAAGGAGAGGCAGGGGGATAAGTCTTGAATGGGAGAAAGGTCCTTTCAACATACGAGAAGTATGTGAAGTCAAGATCCACGGGAGGTGGGGTGGGTAAAGTAAGCACATTGTCCTCCCCCAAAGACAATGGATGCTGAGCAAACGGCAAAGCCGTGATGTTATCAATGATAGCATAATCAATGTCACCTCCCGGGTCAAAGCACTCATCCTCGGAGATAGTCTCTAAAGGGGAGGATGAAAGGTGCTCGGGAGGGGGACTTGGGACAATATCTTCCTGCAGCAAAGTATCAAAAATAATGTCCCCCTCCATGTCATTGTCATCAATACCTGGAGGCATGGAGTGAATGTCGATTTCTTCCGGTAATGGGTCATTATCTTCAACGGTAGGAGTAGATGGAGGTAAAGGTTTTGAAATAGCAGGAGAAGTCAACTCTTCGATTTGAGCAATAAGAAGGTGCACTTTCCGTAATCTATCGCGAAGAAGCACGTCTTCCACCTCATCCACAAGATCATGATCATCGGTGAACTTCTCGTAAACCGGAGAAAATAAATCGTCATCACCCGCATCTCCCGGTGGAGATTGAGAAATTTCAAAAGTGAAATTCTCATAGCTTGGAGAAAAATCGTCATCACTAGGATCGACCTCTTCCGTAAGAGCAACGTCGTCCTCAGGCTCCATAGCAGGTAAGTCACGAACCTCATCATTCAATACCTTGTCGAGACCAACATCACTAAGCTCATTCAACGAATCTAGATCCTTAGATGCAGTAGGAACATCGACAGTAGGAGCAGCAACTTCAGAAGATTGGTTGAAAGTGTAGACATCATCGTCGTCGTCATCATCATAATAGATGGGACGAGTCCAATTAGGAGTGACGTAGTCGGCTAACTCTTCCTTGATAACCTCTACATCTTTAAGAAGCTCATGCAGCAACTTTTGTTGTTCATCGCCCCGAGTATGTTCAATTTCACCAATTCTATTCCACGCTGTAATTTAACATTTTGGTGTAGAAAAGAAGGGAAAACGACTAAATTGGCTCAAAAAGGTGTCGGTGGTTTTCAAGGTTTCGTCCATATCAAGCAACGGTTGCTTTTCCTGATGCAAGTCAGCTCGGAGTTGAGCTAGACTTTCAAGAATGCCATTCAAAGAAGTGAGTTGTTGATCAAGACTAGTTTGCTGAGAGGATTGATGATTGAGGGTGTGATGTGGGGGCTCAAAGTGTTGAAAACCTGAATTATAGCATGGTTGTGGCTCATAGTAGTTCATCGGTTGAGAAGAATTAGAAACCGGGTTTGGTTCATAATAATCCATTGGTGAAGAAAACTGAGGACACGGATTTTGCTCATAATAATTCGTTGGTTGACAATAATAGGTATCATGAGGACCCCCACAGTTGTTGCAGAACGGTTGAGGAGAAAGACTGGGTGCGTCTTGTGGATAGCTATTATCATAGTCATAATTGTACCCCGGTTCTTGCCCGTGATCATACGGGTATGGAACCGGGCACGAAATATGCCAATGAGAATCGCTTCCACAATAGCTGCTCGTGGGAACAGGAGGTGGGTTCAAAAAGGACGAATTAGTCGAGTTGCACAAAGGACAAAATCCGAATTGTGTGTTGTCGATATCGTTGCCGCACCGCTCACATGTACACCATTGACAAGAGTCGTTCCCGTATAATTGTCTCCCACACCCGACGCAATGGATATAAAAATCCATAAAGAAAGATAGATAAGCAAGAAGAATATTTTTGGTGCGAAACTTTGAAAAAGAAATGCTTTTATGATTTTTCAAATGTTTTTGGATTTTTGAAAATATTTGGACACAAAAAATAACGTTCACAAGTGAACGGGTCCCAAAAGCCAACGCTTCTCTCACAAAAAACTTTCGATCCTCACAAAAAGAGCCGGCAGCGGCGCCATTTTAATGTAAAGATTTTACTCGTTGAAAGTTCGTTATTCTCGGTATCTTCTCGAATTGATTTCTGGTAAATTGTGTGAGATTAGTTGTTCTTGGTGAAAATAATATTTTTGGTTTTGGTAAAATAAATGTGCAAGACTTAAAAATAAATGACGAGAAATTAAAACTAAAACTAGTTTAAACGTAAACGGTGCAATATTTAAAGTGTTAAAAGTAAATGACGTAAAATTAACTGACGTAAAATTAAAACTTAGCGAAAAGTAAATTGACAATCAAATAAAAATACAAAGCGAAATTAAGATGAACTTAAAAATAAAACGAGAAACATTAACCCTTTAACTAGAACAAAGTATTAAAACAAACCAAAACCACCCAAATCGGAATACACCCAAAAAGGTGTCCCGATCGGAATGTATTCCGATCGGATGATCGGAATGTGGGAATAGATGGTGATCGGAATACACAAAATGAAGACAATCGGAATATGTAAACAAACACTAATCGGAATATATGGGAACATCTAAATCGGAATATTAACAAACATACCAATCGGAATGTTCAACATAAGCTACAATCGGAATAAGGCAAAACGGAGCTGATCGGAATAATGAAGAAAAAGGCAAATCAGAATGTATGAAAGCATGCATAATCGGAATAAGTAAAACCCTTTTCCGATCGGATGATCGGAATAAGGGTGCTGCTCGGTCGGAATGTACGATCGGAAAGGGGTGTACCCTTTCCGATTTTGGAGGGATTCGGTTGGAAAGCAAGAGAATAAGCTATAATAAGCTTATCACCAAACTACGCCGAACCAATGACTAAATTGGATCGAATAAGCACTAATCAACTTATCTAATCCGAAAATAAACAAACTTTAAAAATCAAAACATAAAAAGATGAACTTTAAATCACGAAAAATCAAAAAGATCAAAATTTTAAATAAGAACTTGATGGAAAAGATGAAAGGAACAAGATTGAGATAAACAAGAAGGATTAACAACATGAAGATTAAGACAAGATTAAGCTTAAAAAGTAAAAGTTTGATTGAAAACAAGAAAGATTAAAAGATGAAAGATTAAAGTTCTAGAGAGAGAAACTGTCATTTTCTCTCTCTAAACTACTCCTACTCCTAAAACTAAAACTAATCTAAAAATTGACTAACTCCCTTCATGTGGTGAAATGAAGGGTATTTATAAGAAAGGGAAGTGGTTGGTGTCTTCCTCTTTTCTTTCTTTCTTTCTTCACGTCTTTTCGTCTTTTAAGTTCTTCGACTTTTTCGACTTTATCTCGGGATTAATTAAAACTCATCTTCTAATTTGTTTATTTATTAGACTCGAGTTCTTCGGCTTTAAGTAAACTTCCGTCTTTAGACTTGTTCTTCGATAAATCTTCAGAATAGGCCTTGGACTTCCGTTCTTTTTGCACTCTTGATCTCTTGACTTCGTCTTTTGTCGTTTTCTTCGATAAAAGCCCGTGAAATCCCGTGTTTTCTCCACTTTTCACCTTTTCGTCCTAAATCACAACAAAAACGCAAACCACGCATAATTCCGACATAAATGATATAAAATACACGTTTTGGCTCGGTTATTATTGTAATAAAGTGGTAAAAAGGATGGATGTTTTCACACCTATCAGTTACCGTCATCATCGCAAAGGACTTGAAAGAGGATGAAAAGTCTCGACTTATCGACGTGCTGAAGAATCATAAGAAAGCAATTGCTTGGAAAATTTCCGACATTCGTGGAATTGATCCTAACTTTTGTACTCATAAAATTCTCATGGAAGATGACTTTAAACCCGCAATCTAAAGCCAAAGAAGGGTTAATCCAAAATTCATGACGTCATTAAGAAAGAGTATATCAAACTTCTAGATGCCGGAATGATTAACCCTATTTCGGATTCGCCATGGGTTAGTCCCGTCCATTGTGTGCCTAAGAAAGGCGGAATAACCGTTGTTCCCAATGAAAACAACGAGTTGATTCCTACTCGACTTGTCACGGGTTGGCGAGTTTGCATAGACTATCGCAAGCTCAATGATGCCACTCGCAAGGATCATTTTCCTCTTCCTTTCATGGATCAAATGCTCGAGCGTTTAGCGGTAATGACTACTATTGCTTTTTAGACGGTTTCTCTAGGTATTTTCAAATTCCCATCAATCCAAAAGACCAAGAGAAAACCACATTCACTTGTCCTTATGGAACATTTGCTTACACAAGAATGCCTTTCGGCTTATGCACTGCTCCTGGGACTTTCCAAAGGTGTATGATGGCTATCTTCCATGACATGGTTGAAGAAACTATGGAAGTCTTCATGGATGATTTCTCGATCTATGGTGATTCTTTCTCTACTTGCCTTGCCAATTTAGAACGTATGCTCAAACGGTGTGAAGACACTCGTCTTGTTCTCAATTGGGAAAAATGCCATTTCATGGTAAAAGAAGGCATTGTTCTTGGTCATAAAATCTCCAAATCCGGTCTTGAAGTAGACCGTGCTAAAGTTAAAGTGATTGCTAAATTACCTCCACCTTCAACCGTGAAGGGTGTGAGAAGTTTCCTTGGTCATGCGGGCTTCTATCGTCGATTCATTCAAGATTTTTCTAAGATCGCTCGCCCGATGACCCACCTCTTGGAAAAAGATACTCCTTTTATCTTTTCTAAAGAGTGTATTGAATCTTTCAATCTTCTTAAGGATTAATGAACTAAGGCACCGGTCTTGGTTACCCCTAATTGGGAGTTATCTTTTGAATTGATGTGTGATGCTAGCGACTTTGATATTGGAGCGGTTTTGGGACAAAGAGCGAACAAACACTTCCAACCAATCCATTATGCAAGCAAGACAATGACGAGGGCTCAATTGCATTATACCACTACCAAAAAAGAGCTTTTAGCTGAAGTGTATGCTTTTGAAAAATTTCGCCCCTATCTTGTTCTTTCCACAACCATTGTCTATACTGACCATCCGCGTTGAAGTACTTGTTAACTAAACAAGATTCGAATCCAAGACTTCTTCGTTGGGTTTTGCTCCTACAAGAATTTAAAATCGAAATTCATGATAAAAAGGGAGCGGAAAACCTAGTCGCGGATCATCTTAGTAGAATCGAGGATCCTTATCAAGGGGAGCTCCCAAATCAAGAGATTAATGACTCTTTTCCCCTTGAGGCCTTGATGTCTATTAACTCCAATCTTGATGAAACCCCATGGTTTGCGGACATTGCAAACTATTTGGCGGGTGGAATTCTCACGGAAAGGTTAACGTCCCAACAAAAGAAAAAGTTCTTTAAAGACATTACGCACTATTTTTGGGACGACCCTTACCTTTTCAAGCAATGTGCGGATCTTGTCATTCGTCGGTGTGTTGATGGGCCGACAGCTTTATTAATCCTTGAAGCTTACCATAAAGGACCTACCGGTGGTCACCTTGGTCCCAACAAAGTGTTTGATTCGGGATTTTATTGGCCCACCATTTATCGTGACGCTCACGAAATGGTTAAAAATTGTGATGCTTGCCAACGACAAGGCAAGATCACACATAAATATGAGATGCCTCAAATTTCATACAAGAATATGAAATCTTCGATGTATGGGGTATCGACTTTATGGGGCCATTTCCATCATCTAAAGGGAACAAGTACATCCTCGTAGCCGTTGACTACGTTTCTAAATGGGTTGAAGCTAAAGCCTTACCCACTAACGATGCGAGGGTGGTTGTGAACTTTTTGAAACAACTATTTGCTAGATTCGGTGTGCCTCGTGCTATTATTAGTGATCGCGGTACTCATTTTTGCAATGATCAATTCGCAAGAGTCATGGCTAAGTATGGTGTCAATCACCGACTTTCCACCACGTATCATCCACAAACTAGTGGCCAAGCCGAGGTGTCCAACCATGGACTCAAACGAATCTTAGAACGTACCGTGGGAGAGCATCATGCCTCGTGGGCCGATAAGTTAGATGATGCTATGTGGGCTTTCCATACCGCATATAAGACCCCGATTGGTTGTACACCTTATCGTCTTGTGTACGGGAAAGCATGCCACCTCCTAATTGAGTTGCAACACAAGGCTTATTGGGCCTTGAAATGGGCTAATTTTGACATCAACAAAGCCGGTGACTTAAGAAAAATCCAACTCAATGAGTCAAATGAACTTAGGAATGAAGCTTATGAGAATTCATTGATCTATAAGGAGAAGACCAAGCTAATTCATGATGCTAAGATCAAGAACCGAGAGTTCAAAATTGGTGATAAGGTTTACTCTTTAACTCTCGGTTGAAAATCTTTTCGGGAAAACTGAAATCTCGTTGGTCCGGCCCATTCACCGTTGCTAATATTTTTCCATATGGAACTATCGAGCTAGCTCAGCCTAATGGACCTAATTTTAAGGTGAATGGCCAACGAGTGAAATTTTACTTTGGAGAGGACATCTCTCATAAGATGATTCCATTCCTCTCCACTTTTCCTTTGAATTAATTCGGGACCGAGTCAGGCTCGTGACTCGGTTAACAAAAACAAGCGCTCCTCGGGAGGCAACCCGAGTATCTATCCTTCCCTTTCCGTTTGTCATAATAAGTGTAGGGGGAGCTATATAGGTTGTTTGTGTTTGTGTGGTGATGTGATTACAGGGATAAGTGCATTTTGGAATCTTTGAAGAACCGTGCTCCCTTGTTATCCGGAAACCCGATTCTATCTTTACTATTGTGATTCAATTTTGTACATAAATAAAACTTGAAATTGATCACTTGAGTTGTCTCTTCCTTAGCTTGATTTAACCAACGTACACAATGTCATAAGTGTAGGGGAGCCTTTTATCACATGCTTAAACATTGAGGACAACGTTTATATTAAGTGTAGGGGAGACTTTTATCGAAGTAATAAGTGGGCTTTTCCATTAAAATGCCCTCATTTAACCGGTAAAATCATCTTTTTCGGCATTTTTAAAATTTTTAATTAATTTTGGCTAAGTAGTAGTAATTTTTAAATTTTTATGTCTTTTATTTCTTTCCTTTTATCGTTGCTATCATATGTATATATCCCATAATAAAGTCAAAAATAAAAGAAAAAAAATATATTAATAAAGTGGTTTAGCTAGTTTAGAAGTCTTTGATATATTAGGCCCGTTGTGATTATTTTGACTCAACCCGAATAGACTTATCTAAGTTTATTCTAGCTAGTATCCTTAACCATGTAGACTTTAATTAGTTTATTAGGCTAAGCATCCACGAGTCTCATTACTTGAGATTTTAAATTATGGAGAACGAGAAATGATATAAGTCAATTATAAGTCGGTATTCTTGCATAAGCACACTTGGTGTAAGTATAAGCTTTTTCTCCCATCGCGTAAAATATATAAATGCAATAAGTAAGGTCGTACGATTATTTGAATAACTTAGCTTCTAGCCCAAAATCGTTTAAAAAGTTGCTCGGGAATGATTAGAGTTCATAACCAAGGCATAACTTATTGAAGCGGGACGCGAAGATTGGCGAGTCGGAAAAGGCCCTAACAAGGCATGAGGATTCCATTTTATTTCTAAAGATCCAAAGATGATGTGAAGAGCATTATTCCCAAAATCAATGTGAAGGATCAAGACACACGACGAAAAGCAATCAACTCCCATAAAGATCATGGAGAAGTCTATCCGAAAAGACCCTAACAAGGTATGAGGATAAATAGATCCAAGTCCGAAAAGGAGGTGGATCGTTGTATTTCAAAATCCCAAATAACGATTGAAGAAATAATGATGAAGTCGTGGTCAACAAAGTTGAAGTATCTCTCAAAATACTCCAAGAGAAGAAATTCTATAAATGAAGAGAAGACCATAATTTCAAGAACGTCTCTCAAGATTCGAAGTATGAAGTACATGCTAAATATCGGTCCGAAAAAGGTCTCAAATCGTGAAGCGAGTTATGCCAAGATATGAACTTTTTGAGGTCTCGAGAAGCAGTTTAAAGAGATTTTGTCCTTTAGCTAAATATTAATCAAATCGTCCTACTTTATTTTCGGCCTAAATAAACTATCGAAATAAGTCCAAAAATGCATCTTCATGATCATTCTAAGACAAAAATAAAATATAAGAGATACACCTAGGAATAAGGGAGTTTAAGTGTATAATTAAGCCATGTGTGTGAGTGTTTGTTTTGCTAACTTATAATAACAATGATCTTGTTTTTAAGCTTAGTTTGGGGAACGTGAAACTTGAGGGTGATAAATCTTCATAGCACCAAAGCCCTAATGTAAGTCTTAGATCTCTTTGCGAGTTATTTCCATGTAGCAATTTCCAAGTGAAAATTGTTTTCTATCCCTTTTTGTTTCATTAAAGCTTTTATTTCTTTATAGTGGTAAATTTTTGTTTCTAGTAGTAGTGGTATAAGTTAATAAGGCCAAGGTTGATTAACTATGAGGAAAATGTAAAATGTTTGCCTTAATCTATAGCATTGCATGAGGGCATGGCAATGGTTAAGTGTAGGGGATTTGATAGGTGTGAAAACACCCATCCTTTTACCACTTTTTACTAGTTAAAACGGGACCAAAACGCGTATTTAATGTCATTTGTTTGGAATTATGTGTGGTTTGTGTTTTTGGTGTGTTTTAGAGCCAAAAGGATAAATATTGAAGAAAACACGGGATTGCACGGGTTTTATCGAAGAAAAAGACGAAAGAGGAAGTCTAGAGTCCAAGATGTGCAAAGGATTTGAAGTCAATGGGCCTATTTGAAGATTTATCGAAGAAAAGGACCAAAGATGGAAGATTTATATGTCGAAGAACTCAAGTCTATAAAATGAAGAAATTAAAAGACATGTTATAAATATACATCGAAAAATCCCGAATCGAAGTCGAAAACGCCAACTTTATTAAAGAGACGAGAAGACAAAAAGAAAGGAGAAAGGCCCACTCACCAACCACTCATTACACCTATAAATAGCAAACTCCTTCACATTTTTAGCTAGTCTTCATTTTTTGTTTTTGTTCTTTCTTTTAAGTCGACACCTCCTCTAGGTGTTTGGCACCTTCATTTTCCATCTTTTCATTCAAGTTTCATGTAAGTTTAATCTTTAATTTTGTGTTTTTGAATCTTAATCATTTAATAAAAGTTTCCTTTAATCAATCCTTATCATTAATCTCATCCTACTTTTCTTCTTTTGATTTGGTAGATCAAGTTCTATTGATTTGGTTGTGTTCTTGAGTTTTTTGTTAATTTATTAAGTGGGTTTTGATTAATTTAGTTTTAATTTTTAGTTTTATTGATTTGGTTTGATTGATTATTGTTAGTTGATGATTAATGGTTATTTTGGTTAATCTTTGGGTTTAATTTGGTAGATTTGGGTAAAATTCGAGTTTACTTAGTCACGGTTTGTTTCCCCTATTTTTGTTCACTGTTAGTTGCTCAGTCGGAAAAGGGTTTCTAAAAAATCCCGAACAAGTAAAAAATTTCCCGAACCACTATATTTTCCCGAACCAATTATTCTGATCCCACTTCATTTTTTACCGAGTCAATTTATTTCCCGAGTCAATTTTTTTTCCCGAACCAAAAGTAAATACCGAATGAGTAAAATTCCGAATGAACAAAAATACCGAACCAACAATATTCCGAATGAAGCATATTAAAAATACCGAATGAAGATTATTTTCTCGAATGAAATGAAATAAAATTATCCAGGATTCCGAACCAGTATAAACATTTTTCAGCTACATGCCTGTCAGCTTATACCATTTCCCCCCACTTTCAAGCTACTTGTCTGCTTGCTTAAGCAGGGTGCCCGCCTGCTTACTTATTTATTAATATTATTCCGTATTCGTTTAGTTTAATCTGAAAGTTGTTCCAATTTTTATTCTGAAAGTCATCTATTTTTAGTTATATTTTTCATCAATTTTTATTATTAGTATTTTTTCCAAAAGTTTAAGTTTTATCTTTTATTTAGTACCCACTTTAGCTTTTGTCTCGTTTAGTTTTAAAGTACCCTCTTAGTTTTATTTTCTCTTTTTTCATTAAGTTATTTTCAGTCGAAAGTTAATTTCTTCTTTTAGTTTTATTTTTATTAATTGTTTAGGTTTAATTCTCGTATTATTATTATATTGTTTCGTTACTATTAGTTAATTGTTTCTAGCTTATTTTTATTACTTTACGCATTTACCTTTTAATTAGAAATAGATCAAAAGCTCCCCCTTTTAGTTACCAAGAACGATAATATCACTTCTAACCGGAAATCAATTCGATAAGATTCGTGAACGACATACACGCACAAAATCTCTACATTAATATACTTTGCCGATAAATAATAAATGACACGTATTCGATACGTTAAAGCCCTAACCTTGCCGGTTAGTCGATAATTGAATATTATTCATAGAAACGAACACGATAAACAAAAATCGGGTAATAAATATTGGTCTGAATATTAGGAATAAAATTAGAGCTCAGTCTAAATGTTAATTTTAAATTTTAGGTTATTACAGTAAATAAATATGGAAAAATAAAAATAAAATTTTTATGATTCCGAATAATATATTATCAATGATTAGAAAAATGATTAAAATATAATTTAATTAAAGTTCTCGTGATCTAAGGATTTACGTATAAAAAGTAAAGAGGAACAAGTAAAACATCGTAAAATCGAGAGGTAAGAATAAAAGAATGATTTAACTACCGGAAAAATACGAGTTCTCACAAACCAACGGCTCTCTGGGCACGGTTCAATAAATGGACATACGGTTCCATATCACTAAGGAACCGCAACCCTATATAAGGAACCACGGCTACTAGAGTCCGCTCCTTTTTGTCTTGTAGTGTGGAAATTCCAACTGAGATAGTTTATACCTCAAAGGTATATTCCTAGGCCATTTGGAATATGCCAAATTCTAATTTTCATTTTCTATTTTAAAAATACATTTTCTTAAAAATAAAGTTTATTAATATATTTTGTCACATTTGTATAAATATGAGTTTTGAGATTAATCACTTTCTATGATCACTAAACATGTATAAGATATTTTTGTGTAAGACTTAAATGATTATTACCTTGATGATAGTGTTTGTTAAATAATTCGTCTTTCGGTTATCTTTGATGATAAATGTTTTTACAGTTTGTCATGATCAAAACTAAGAAAGACTAGTTATTACTAATAATGTTTTTAGGCACTGGTTGCATTAACACAAGGTTTTCCTTTGAACCGTTTGTACTTGTGTTATGACATTGGTTGTGAAAACTCAAAAGGTTTCATATGTCGAAAGGGGAATTTTCTAACAACAAATAATAGCCGGTTTGTCTATGGGTTGGCTATCTTTTATATTAACCATTTCTTAAGGAGATTGATTACCAAGAAACATAACTATAAGTGTTAACCATTTTGTGAAACGAACCGCGAATCAAACAAGTTGAAATTGGATTAAGTCTTGAATTGAGTGATTGAGTCTAATGCTTGTTTTCTTTATCCAAAGTCTTGACGAACATTGAATCTTTTAAACAATAGATTGGATTAATCATCTAATTTCATAATCATAGTTTGTGTGTCTATCACAATCATACAATATCGGATTACCAAACTAGTCTTACTAAGTGTTGTTTTTAATCATCTTAATTCATCAATATAATTTTGCTTGTTTCTTTTGCTTTAACACCACTACACATGAATGATTATCGAATGATGGGAATAATCATAGGTTCTCAAATCTCCGTGAACGATCTCGGTTCACCGCAAAAAGCTATAGCACACATTAGCTCATTTCGATAATTCGTGCTATAAATCTAAAAATTGTTTCAATCAAACACTCGCAAACGACGCATTAATCTTATAAAGACGAGATGAGATGAGATGTGTGACAAAAAATCAAATGAGATGCGGTGGGTAGGGGTGTTCAAAAAAATCGAGAAACAGACAAACCGAGCCGAACCGCTCAATCCGGAACCGAGAAAAATTCGAAACCGAGAAAAATTCGAAACCGAAAAAACCGAAACTGAAAAAACCCGATCATCACGGGTCGGTTTTTACTTTTAGAAATCCGCGGTTAACTGAACCGAACCGTGCATATTATACTTGTTTTTTTAATCTAAATATTCAAATAATTGTTCAAGTATTAACCATTTTATGGCACCACTCTTATTTTATAAAAAGAAAATTAGCTCCTGATGTAAGCTTTTGTAACAATTTGTGTATAAAAATTAATTAATGTAATCGTTATATATAAACGAAATAACTTTTATACGATTAAATTCGATTATATTACTTTTATATAGCTATACTCGATGTCATTTGATTATGCTAAAATGCCATTTTATGTTCTAGACCACGCTATTCTTTATAAGGTTAAATTCAATTACACATAAAAAATGGTTAACCGCGAACCGGACGAGGGTAACCGCTCACTTCGGGTACCCGGATGTCCGGTTACCCGCCTAGTGCGGTTCGGTTTCAGATAGTAAAACTAATTTCCGGCCCCGCGATAGATAGTTAAAATCTTTTAACTAACCGAACCGAAACGACCCGTGAACACCCTTAGCGGTGTGATATGAGAGAGAATCATATAATCAAATAGAATAAAGTAATATGATAAAATCTTATACATAGAGCTTTTATTTTAGGGAAAAAGACCAAATTGGTCGAATCTAACCCCCATGATCCACTAAATGGTCAAGTCAAAAGATTTTGGCATATATAGTCATGGACAAATGCACAACTGCTCAACTCTATTATATTTATGACACGTGTCTTATGACAAATGCTCGACTTACGGTGCTCAACCCCAAGTGCTCAACTTTGCCAAAAAAAAAACAAAAAAAAAAAAAACAAAAAAAAATCCTCAAGTTTGCAAAGTTGAACACTTTATGTTGTAAAATTGAGCATTTTATGGTGCAAAGTTGAGCATTTTATGGTTGAGTACCGTAAGTTGATCACTTGCTGTTGAGCACTTGTGACTGCAAGTTAAGCATTTGTGGTGATGACCATATTTGTCAAAATCTTTTGACTTGATCATCTAGTAGATGGTAAGTGCTCAACTTGACCGGATTCGTCCTTTTCTCTTTATTTTATTTGGATTATTTGATTCTCTTTTATAAGAGTAGGAATATACTGGTACATTCTTTATTTTAAAATTATAGTCTAGTTTATTATTTTCAAACATCATAATACTTTGTAGTTTATTTTTAGAAATAGATAAAAAGTGTAAATTAAGTTATTTGAAGGTTTTATTACAAATAGAAAAGAAGTTTTAAAGTATTATCTACGTTCAAAAATGATTGTCTTACTTTTCTTTTTTCGTCTGTCATAAAATTATTGTTCACATTTTAAATATCATTTTTTGAATATCATTTTTTCGAATATCATTGGACAACTCAACCTACAGATATAAAAAAAAAATACACTATTTTTCTTTTTATAGAAAACAAATTTTTAGAAGAAGAAAAGTCTACTGACCCACAAATTTTTGGTGTTGTGATAGTATTCAACCACTCATTTCCACTGTTGAACCGAGTCAAATCAGTTCCCCTAGAATCTTCCGGTTTTTTAAGGTACGCCATTGTTGCCGTGTTCTTGACTTCTTCATCATGTTTAATCAGAATTAAGTATATATCACTTGTTTTTTTATGTATGAAATGATTTACTTATGATTGATTTGCTAAAGTTATAATATCAAAGATGATATACTGCGTAGATTTTTATAGAATATCTAAATTTGTTAATTGTCTCTTTTCTATATATCACCTTTTTGTTAGTAAAAAAGGTTTATCTACGATGATGCTTAGGAGTAAAGTTCTTGACGATATTACTAGCTAGCTTTATGAGGTTATTAATCCTAGATTTCGGTTAAATTACTTTACCTAACCACTTGTCTGTTTTCGCTTTCACTTTTGTTGTAGTTGGTAGAAAACCCGGAAAGTCGTGGAATTTAGTTTTTGGTGAATTTTAAATGGTTATGGAGTCAGGTTTTCATAATTATGGTGGTTATATTAATGGTTTCCCTTCCGATAATGAGAATATATTCCCGGTCATTGATCAGTTTCCGAGCTATACTAATGGGTATAGATTTCGCGATGACTCTTTAGATATAAGTTTCTTAGATATTCCTTCGAGTGTACCAAACCAAGATGCTGGTACTGTGACGTCTTTGATGTCACAAATTGTTTCACCTGAAGAATATGAAGATTCGGTTTCTAAGTACTTAAACCAGATTCTTGTTGAAGATAATATGGAAAGTAGGGAGAGTATGTTTCATGACCCATTCGCTTTACAAGCAACTGGACAAGATATTTTTGAAGCACTTGGTAACAACTACCCGCTTATTCAACTGCCTGTCGAAAGCCCGGAAGAGGCGTTTAATGGGAGTACTAGTGAGTATAGTACAAGTGATAGCAACAGCTCGCTTGATCCAAAATGGGTTAGAAATGATTCTTTTGAAACAAAATCATCGGTTACGCAAGCTCAGTCAGTTGACTATCACCCACTTATTAGTCCTACCACTAGTGTCACTAATGATGTGAATGATACTATAGATTCAGTTATAGCCAGACATATGGTACAAAGCATATTCGCCGAGAGTGAATCTATTTCGTTGTTTAAAAAAGGCGTGGAAGAAGCGAGTAAATTTCTTTCTCCAAATAACCCTTTAGTTATTGATCTTGATAGATACAACCTTCCGTCAGATTCGATAAATGGTCCTCCAAATGTTGTAGTAAGAGTGGAAAATGTGGAGATGGATAACGGGTTCAGGGGAAGGAAGCATAGTGAATTGAAAGATGGTGACTTTGAAGATGAACGAACTACAAAACAGTCTGCAGTTTATGAAGACGAAGAAGCTGAATTAGCGGAATTCTTTGTTAAACTTTTTCGTTGTACTAACGATTTATGTGAGCCCTTGCCTGGTTTCGTTGAAGTATCAAATCATAATAATCTCAAGCATGTTTACAGTGGTTGGAGTGCCCCTTGGAGAGCAGGAAATGCGAATGACAGTATTGACATCAGGATATTAATCAAATGTGCGCAATCTGTTGCTACTAATGATCATAAAGGTGCAACTGAACAATTGAAGCAGTTAAGACAACACACATCTCCTACCGGCAATGCTTCACAACGTTTAGCTCATATATCCGCACTCGGATTAGAGGCACGCTTATGTGGGACTGGTTCGCATTCGCATCTTTACACATCTCAAAAAGCTACACAAATATCAGCTGCTGAGAAAATAAGAGCTTTTCTGGCTTGGGTGTCGGCTTGCCCTTTCAAACAGAACGAGATCTCTTATGCTAACAAAACTATACATGACGCAGGTTTAACTTCTTCAACTCTTCATATAGTTGACTTTGGGATCGGGTACGGATTTCAGTGGCCAGTACTAGTGAAACACCTAGTAATTAGACCCGGTGGGCCGCCTAAGTTGAGGATTACGGGAATCGAGCTTCCACAACGTGGTTTTAGGCCTGCGGAACAAGTAGAGGAAACAGGTCGAAGATTGGCTACTTATTGTGAGAGGTTCAAGACTTCAAGGTTCCGTTTGAATATAATGCTATCACAATTCAAAATTGGGAGATGATTAAAGTTGAAGATATGAAGCTTCAAAGAAACGAGTTTCTTGTGGTGAATTGTCTTGCTCGTTTTGAGAATTTGCTTGATGAGACCAATGTGATAGATAGTCCAAGGGACAGGGTTCTGAAGTTAGTTAGGGATATGAAACCAGATTTATTTGTTCATTCAGTTGTTAATGGGTCTTATAGTGCCCCATTCTTTGTTACTCGTTTCAAGGAGGCTCTTTTTCATTATTCTGCTTGTTTTGATATGGTTGATGCGACAATTGATCGGGATAATGAGTCAAGACTGAATTATGAGAAGGCATTTTTTGGCCGTGAAGTTATAAATGTGATTGCATGTGAAGGTTATGAGAGAGTGGAACGGCCTGAGACTTATAAGCAGTGGCAGGTTAGAACCTCAAGTGCTGGGTTCAAACCAAGATGAGTGGATCGTGAGATTGTTTCACAGTTGAAATCTAAGGTGAAGGTCAGGTATCATAAAGATTTTGTTCTTGATGAGGATGGAAAATGGATGCTACAAGGATGGAAAGGACGGATTCTCTGTGCGCTTGCATGTTGGGTGCCGGCCTAAGAGTCATCTATTCTATGTAACATGATCAAAGGTATGTTTTTGTGAAGTTATCTTGCCTATTATCTTGAATGATTAAATTTGTTACCTAAATTAATGAAATGTTACTTGAAGTAGGGACTTATAAATTCTGATTCTGAATGGAACTTAGCAAGGTTGGATCAGTTGGTCCCTTGCCTCTGGAGACAGAGGTCAGGGTTCGATCCTCACTCCTTTCAAGGCCGGAGGTCCTTTTCTACCTTTGATAGAACCGGAAGCAGCCTCTCTACCTTAGGTAGGGGTATGGTTGTCTACGTTTCAACCTCCCCCATACACCGTCTTAGACGATATTGGACCCATAACCCGTGGAAGACGGTATTGGGTTACCTTACCTTACCTTACTCATATGTACAGAGATAGTGGTTTGATGTCATGTTTATGAAATGTCACAGATAGCTGTTTGATGAAGATACTCGTGAGTCATGACAGTTTTTCTATTCATATGAGATTTTATTATTGCCGGATGTATTACTAACGTGGTTGGTTCAGCATTATGTTGAAATATTCCAGGAGTGTAGATTGTTTAAACCTATATGCACATATATATTGTGTATCTCCGTGGGAGTTTTATGCTTATGTGTTATTTGTTGGTTCATTTGTTAAGGCTGTTACGCACTAGCATAGCTCATAATATTCTTTAAAATGGCCATTTTGAGATAATGTGTTTCTTTAAGTTACCATATTTTCAAAACTTAGTTTTTAAGTGTAAGAATCGATCCAAGTATTTAACGAGTCTAGTAAAAAGTACAATTAGAGTCGTAATGCTTGTTCCTGAGATGATGAAGGGTGGTTGAAGTTAGTATTCTTGAAAGCATGGAAGGGTTAAATGATAAGGTAGGATTAGGTAAGGAAGAAGCAAGTTGATTGCCTAATAAATGAAGTATAGATAAGTGTTTGGTGTTGTAGTTGATATTCATCTTCGTACCCTATTTGTTGCACTCCTTAAAAAATCACACTGAATATATCATCAAACAACCTTCTTATGAGTTAAAGGATACCGTCCCTAAAATGTCATAAACACATAATTTGTGTAAGGAAAAACCAAAAGAAAAGCTTGATGCTAAGACGACACTATGGATAGTAACTCACATCGATATTCACCAAAATAAACTAGTTCTATAACACCTGATGTCAAACTTGCATATTTGGCATACCAACAGTATCTGATGTTACTTGCAGGTAGCAGATACTAGAGGACGATTATGCACAACTACAATCATCTGAAATGCTGAATGTAACATAAATCATGAACACAAACTTCCCTTTAATGTTGAGCCTATACATAATATTTGCATCATGTTATTTTTTTCATTAACACAACATTATCTCCAAAATACGAGTAATTCATACTTGGAAAAGGTAGCTAAATATAATTGCGCCGTATGGCCCATGTACTGATATAGTATCCCTAGCTCGAGCTTTATTCTTTGCCGAGTTCGTCATGGCTACTTGAACTCTATTATACGTAAATTATACTTGGTCTTAGTATCATGAAACATCCGTTCACTGAGGGTGTGAAGTCTGTATCCTACTAAATTCCTCTTATTGGTCGTCTTAGTATCAAGAGAAAGCAGTTCACTGACTGCGTAACAATATGAAGTCATAACGCATGCTAGTTTACATTAGATTAAGCATCAAGCAATGCATATCCGAAAGTTCATAGCAAGACAAAGATTTATGGTCACATATAAATGAAATAGGATTTATTTCCCGCGCTTCGCCGCGTGTGTTTTTTCAATGCCTGTTAAGGGATGGTTGAACCGATGTTATAATGGCGCTGTGAACCCAGCGGTTTTCACTGATGAGCCTTCTGTGTGGAGCGTCCTAAATATATGATATGATGTTTGTTACCGACCGAACCTGAGAAATTAAAATATACACTTTAGGCAAATGTAAGAAAAATAGTTTGAAGTTTCGAAAAGGGAAAGCCGTCTTAATTGAAACACGGTATGTGTTACAAATTAGTGAATGTACTATCTCGAGGGTATGTGATGTAACTAAACAATAAACATGTAATTTGGTATGGAAGTTGAGTATGTCTTATACCTTACAATCCAGCTACCAGTGTACGACTCTAACTCCAACTCTAATGCAGTTCCAACTCCATGTACACCTGCATATGCCAAACAAAAAAAGTGCCTTATAAGGCGCTGCACAGTACAAATTCACGTCGGTTCTTGAATGATTTCATCGAAACATACAGATTTAAACAACAAAAGGTTGACTAAATATTCAGTCACAACACGGATAGGATGAATGTATGGGTGGGTAGTCAGCACACAAATGCAGGAGAACGGCCTTGTGATGCCTATTCGCCGCCGTTCCATTTCCGGATGTCAAGACACGAAAAAATAAAAGCGTTAAGAGTAAAGATGTGTTGAATATAAGTATGATACTTTCCAATTCTTTTGGCCGATAGAGTAACAATATTACAACGGTCATACCTAAATGGGCCATTCTCCATGAAATCCCGAGGTGAGTCTATGTAAAACATAAACTAATAAAAGAAGAAAAAAATTAATCTCAATCATTTATTTGTTTCATAAAAAAATAAAAACTTATCTTTCACCTTTTTCTTAAAAAGACCATATCTTTCAAACGATAAATTACCAGATTACGAAAAATAAATCATTGCGACGAAAAAATTCTTATCTTTTAGTAGACGGGCACTTTGATATATTTTTGACGATTTTTTATTATTATGATTTTCGACTATGAAAATCACATTTGATTCTGAAAAATTACTTGTGATTCTTTTATTAAAAAAATCAGTTGTTTTTTTAGAATAAATAAATAACTTTTATTATTATTTATTAGAGTAATTATTTTCATATAGTTTCGATGATTTTTTTGTTAAAATTTTCGTCAAAAAAATACACACATTTTTTGTAAAATCACTTGTGATTTGTTTTTCTAAAATGCATGTGTGATTTCACATACCGCAAGTGATTTTATAAATTTACATGTGATACTAAAGTAACAAATCATGTGTGATTTCAGAACTCCATAAATTGCAAATGATTTTACAAATTCACGTGTGCTTTATAAAGTAATAAAGCACATGTGATTTTTCTGAATCACATGTGATCCGCTTGTGCGAAAAAAAATCGTCGAAAGTATACAGAAGTACGTATCTATAAAAAGAAAATTTAATTCGCTTCGTGATGATATAATTTTCGACTACAAAAATCACAGGTAATTTCACAAAAATCACATATGATTTCACAAAAATCACATGTGATTCGAAAAAATCACATGTGATTTTAATGTAATGACGAGAATATTTTTTCGAATCACATCAACAAGAAAATTATACCATCACGATATATGTACTTCTATATACTTTCGACGAATTCTCTTCGCGATGGTATAATTTTCGACTACAAAAATCACATATGATTTCATAAAAATCACATGAGATGTCAAAGTAACAACGAGAATATTTTTGTTATTTAGTAGACGATCATTTTCATATACTTTTGACAGTTTTACAATGTTGAAACTTTCGCCAAAAAATTATACGTGATTGCAATCACCTGTGATTTTTGTTTTAAAATTCATGCGTGATTTCATGAATCACATGTGATTTCATAAGTCCATATGCGATATTCAAAGTTAACAAATCACATGTGATTTTATAAATCTCATATATCGCATATGATTTTACAAATTCAAGTGTGATTTTTAAAGTAATAAATCACATGTGATTTTTCGAGAATCACATGTAATTTTTCTATGCGAAAATTTTAAAAAAAATTGCCGAAAGTATATAGAAGTGCCTATCTATAGAAAGATAATTTAATTCTCGTCGCGATGGTATAATTACTTTTGCGTAACGATTAACGGTTTGAGAGATATTTAATTTTTAAAATTTAGACTGAAAGTGAGTTTTTTTAATTCAATTTAAAAACAATTAATATAGGCCATTAGATGAGATTTGAATGGATGGTTGAGATTGAAGGAATTGTACTTTTATTAGAGAGTGTTTCTTATAGAACTTGTTGGGAATTATTTGTGAAGTGTCAATTACTGTTAGTATAAGTATAAGTACTGTTAGTGTTTGCAAGTATCGTTAGTGTTAACGCGGTACATAACAAGTACTGTTAGTGTAAGTACAAGTACTGCTATATTGATTATGACGAATATATCTTTGTAAAAGATATGTCATAGTTATAGTTAGAGTATATCTTATGTGATATACTTAATAGTTTAGAATATTGATAAGATATCGTGTGTGATATACTTATCTTTATAGAATATTCTAAGGTTTCTATGGTTCCTTACTCTATAAAAGGAACATAGGTATGATGAGTTTATTGTACCTCATTCAAGTTGATTAATAAGAGAATCGAATAGTTAAAAGTAATTCTTTTCTTCTTTGCTTTATAAGTTAGATTTCGCATAACTTATTCAGTTGAGTAAGAGTTATCAAAGTGTTCTAGTTTGATTACAAACTATTATACTAATTCTTAGCTGACTATAGATCCATTCAAAGGGATCAACAAGTGGTATCAGAGCTTGTTGAGAAACTCTGAATAAGAAGAACACAACCCTAAAACCCCACTCACATCAAAATCAATGTCTCAAGTCGGTGATTACCCTCACTTGAAAGAAATTCCAGATCCTGATCCCATACTACAGGGACAACCTCAAGTTGTGCGTCCTACACCACCACAAGGTGTACAAGCCATATATGATGTAGTTACTTCTACAACTACACCTTCTTCCCATAATCTCTCTGCTGTTAAACTCTCTGTTCTCAAAAGTGCTAACTATGAGACATGGGATATGCAGATGGAACATTACTTGAACCACACTTATCATACTTTGTGGCAGGTTGTCAAGAATGGGAATACACCTAAGAAGTTGCATTGGTTACCTGATGGTACATGTTATGCTTTACCTGATGTCACTGTTGAACAGGTACAAACAGAGACCAGAGAAAAAAAGGCCAGAACTGCTTTGGCTATGGCACTTTCAGAAGACATTTTACCTAGCTTTCATCACTACAATGATGCAAAGGCTATGTGGGATGCCATTAAACTTATATTTGGAGGCAATGACAAGTCTAAGAAGATGAAGAAGATTGTTTTGAAACAAGAATTTGATAACTTCTCAATTTCTAGTACAGAATGAATCCATAGTGGTTATGGAAGGTTCAGTAAATTGCTCATTCAATTGGTAGTTTATGGACTGATAATTCCTAATGAAGAAGCCAATTTAAAATTCTTAATAAGTGTTCCACAAGAATGGAAAGCAATGTCTATGCACTTCATCACAAGAGATGATTTGGATACAACTCCTTTTGAGCATCTCTATAACAATCTTAGAGTTTATGAGATGGATGTTAAAGGCACTGAAGTAACCAAAGCAGCAACAACAACAACAACAAAGTCTAATTTGGCTTTTGTGTCAGAAGGAAACAACGGTCTTTACTCTCAAAATACCGCTAGTGGATCAAGTAGCGGTACTTACTTTCAAAATACCGTTGGAGGATTAACTATCAGTACTTACTCTCAAGGTACTGAAGGCAGTCTAATTACATCTCAGAATTCACAAGGAAAATCCTCATCACCCTTTAGTGACAATGATGCCTTCTCATTCTTTGTTGGATAAGAAAATAGACCAAGATTAACCCTCAATAACTTATTCCAAATAGATGATGTTGATGTTGAAGATATGGACCTCCAATGGCAAGCTGCTATGATCTCTGTAAGATCTAATAGGTTCTACAAAAGACTAGAAGCAGGATGACTGTTGATCTTAATGAACCATTAGGATATGACAAGTCCAAAGTTGAATGCTATAACTATGGAAGGAATGGACACTTTGCAAGGGAGTGCAATAGGGATAAGGCTGATAGAAGCAGTCAGAAGTCCAAGAACAGCTATAGAACCAGTCCAAGAATCTTTGAAAGCTTCCCAAAAGGAGATAACAGAAGTTCCAAAGGAACCAAAGCATTGGTAACTGTAGATGGAGTAGTTAAATGGGCTGAAGAGGAAGAGGAAGAGGAAGAAGAGCTTGGTTTGATGGATCTCTCTCTTGAAGATATTGAGGTACATCCTTGTTCTAAAGATTGTGTTCTTAAATTTATTAGTCTAAAAGTAGAACTTGATGAACAGTATCAAAAAGTAAACACTTGTACTGTAGAAGCAAATGCTTTTAAACAAGGTGTTGCTAAGTTAAGGAAAATATAGTTTTGTATAAAAAGGGTCAACAAAACTATGAAGAGAAAATTAGGATTTTGACTCTTCAAATGAGAGAAAAAGATGTGGAAATTAAATTTTTTGAAAAACAGCTTATGAAAGTAACAGCAGAAAATGAAGTTTTAAAAGCCAGTCTTTTTAATGAAAGGGAAGTGATTAATCAATGGCAAAAATCCTCTAAAGGATTGGTTAAGCTGATTAATTCACAAATGGGGTATTATGATAAAACAAGCCTAGGTTATATTGAGGACCAACCTGGGATAACCCTAACTGACCCAATGTTGAGTCTTAGGATCTAGACTCATCTGGGATATATAACAATGATTGTAATGCACAACGGAACATAATAACAAACACAATCAAAGTTATGAACAAGGCTTTCTTATTCATAAACTGCTTACAAATTATAAGCTACTAACTACTACTCCTGGTGCCTTATAGGCTTGACACCTGGAGGAACGCACATACATCTTTAGTTTACATTGTATCTGAATGAATTAATCTAACCAAGGTGCCTACCCTCTTTATATAATAAAGGGACTAGGGTTACATGTCAACCCTAGCTTACTAACTAAGCTAACTATTTATTATTTAGTCCTTCATCTATTTTGTCATATCAACTCACCGTCTATAATTCCCAACAATCTTTCCCTAGTTGATTTGACAAAACCAGTAAGCACAAGCTTCCCCTGAAGCTAATATAGATGAAGGCTAAGCTTCCCCTCGATCCATGCATTCTTCCCCTTTTTGTCACATCAACTCAAAAGGAACCGTCTTCCCCTTAAGAAATGCATGTCGAATCCAATAGGCTTCCTTGGAGTGATCACTGATGAAGAAAATCAAGTATAACGAATTTATGAAGAAGTACTAGTTGATAAACTCTTCCCCTTTTTGTCGAAACATCTAGGGAAAAATGAAACTCTTTCATTGCAAAAGGGGGCTCAGTTTATTGGTAAGAACGGGAACTGAAACCAACAAAAATCGTACAACTATAAGCCAGTCGTTAGCTATAACAATATATTTGGTCAAAATGACAAGGTGTATTGCTCACCAACAGTTTTGGGTACATGGGAACTGGTAACCTTCACAACTATGAGCCAGTTGTAAGCTATAACAATATATTTAGTCAAAATGACAAGGTGTATTGCTCACCAAAAGTTTTTGGTACATGAGAACTGGTAACTTTCACAACTATGAGCCAGTTGTAAGCTGTAACAATATATTTAGTCCAAAGACAAGGTGTATTGCTCACCTAATTGAGATATAAGAAGAAAAAAAAATTGTGAAAATCAACTCCAACATCAAATAAGTAATTATCAATTGTCTTCGTCAAGGAACCATAACTCACCAGTAGGAACCATAGGCTAACCATCTCTTAAATCTTGAACTCGGTAGTATATATCATTTCACTCATTCAGTGTGAAAAAGACATGCTTATTACAATAACATGTAAGAAAATGTTTTTGGATAATTCTTGTAATCAATATATGCATGGCGATCACATGCAATGGCCGATAGTCTCAGTGAGCTCTGACGGATCAACCAGAAACCACTCGATGCTTATGATCATTCTAATTTTATGATGATCATATCATGAACTGTATGGTATCATAAGCGCCCCAAATATTTGTAAAAGAGCGTGTAACTGTTCCAATCAAGAATTATAGCATAAACTGAACTTTCGAAATGAACCATATACCTCTTCATTGTTCAAGATCACCAGGAGGAACGACCAGGAGGAAACGACCAGTAGGAACCAACCAGGAGGAACTGACCAGTAGGAATCGACTAGGAGGAACCGACCTGTAGCAAGAAATAACCAACCAGGAGAAACAAATAGTTCACCAATAGGAAATTTGCACATAAATAATCAGCGACACTTTCTCAGTCACTGAATTGCTGCTAAAAATAATTTCCCTCAAGTAGTATCTCAAAAACCCTTCTTTCTTCTTCTTTTTTTCTCACATCTGTCACACTGTCGCTAGAGTTGTTGCTAAACTCGAACACATCTTCTTCCTCCAAACTTTTTGTGATGCAAGAACTGTCACTAATACTGTTGCTGACCTGTCACTGATCAAAATAGAATAAATGGTACAAAGAAAAATATATGGACGGTACTATACAGAGAGTACAATGAACTTTCCATATTTATGTTTCTACCAGCCTGTAGCAACCAAAATCATACCCCATAGTATCACGTCCCATATATATATCTTATGTCCAACAGTCCAAATATATAGCCCGTGAAGTTAAGAACTCACGTCTGTTTCAAAATTGAGATGTGACCCTATCTTTTAGGATTAACTCCACGCAAGGATATGAAACTCAACCCTAAAAATCAGGGATCTCATTCTATCAATAGCCGACTGTTTCAAATGCATCCACGTCCAAAATTATACAAGATAAATGCATATCTCGAAAATCAAGGAACTAATAAATACGTATAAAGCTGCTTCTACACGTTTTGACTTTGGTATCACACCCTAAAAATCAACACCATGGCACTGCATATATCACATCAACATATATAGGATTCAAATTTCATCCCTACACATTAGGAATGATAGAACATGTCTTCCCAAAAATCTCGTACCACAACAAATTCAGGAATCACTTCCAAGAAAATCAAAGAAGTGCTCATAAAGTCGTACCTCAAAGAAGCATGATAATAGTACGATCATACCTTTTGGACCAGACCTCTTCCATATGCTGAAACGTTCTTCTCATCTTTTGCTTCTATTAGATAAAAGCAACATGTGATCATACGACTTTCACAAATCACGAGCCAAATATCTCATATCCAATGAATCACACAGCAACATAAATGGCCTATGTAACTTACTCCCATAATAAGATCACACGAAAATATTTATTCTAAATATATCCTTCAACAGCAGGAGCAAAACTAACTCTTGATCAATTTACACTCAATCTTTCTTACCTCACGTGGATCCACAATACCAAGTAAAGTGTATGAGTAGTATCAATTAATTTGAACATGCATACCTTTCCCAAAGAGAGATACGTGAACTTAGATTCATACCTAGGGACCACGTACTGACGTACTAACTACACATCCTTGTCTGCTATGATTCAGAATCATAGCAACCAGTTTCTGTATGAAAACATAATAAACATGACCTTGATGCGTCTCTTTTCAAAGCTAGTAGAAAACATCATCACCATCAGCAATTATGGTTTGCATAAAACCCTAGTGACATCGAATCTGCTATGGAAACCATCATTCTGAAACAGCCATCATGATCATACGGGGTTCATTGTTGATTCAAGAATCAACTCCCCAAAACCAGTATGATCATTCAAGAACCAGTAGCAACATCAACAGCAAGATTATATGAACAGCAACAACAACCATAGTAACAATAGCAACATGATAGATCAACAACATTATTTATATAAAAATAGAAAATACTAACGAAAACCTTGTAGATCAACCAGATCGAGAGCCAACAAGCTTGAATCAGCAAGCATAGTTCTTGCTGCTTCTATAAGCATCCTGTTTTTCCTTTCTGTAACACCATTCTGTTGAGGAGTCCTGGTAGCACTATAATCTCTTTTGATACCTTTGGAATTGCAAAGTGCTATGAGGTCTGCATTCTTGAACTCAGTTCCATTGTCGCAACAAATACCTTTCACCTTCTTGGACAGCTGATTCTCAATGAGTGTAATGAAGTCTTTGATAATGGGTTAGGTCTCACTTTTAGCAGCCAGAAAGAAAACCCACGAAAACCTACTATAGCCATCAGTTACCACAAGACAATAGTGTTTATGGTCAATGCTCCTAATAGAGGTAGGACCAAACAAATCCATATGTAGTAGCTGAAATGGTTTAGTGATTGAGCTGAGAGCAGTAATGGCTTTGAATGATGATTTGTGTTGTTTGCCTTTGCTGCAAGCAAGGCAATTGATGTCATTCCTGAATGTTTTGGGAGGTAAACTAGAGACCAAATTTATATTCGCCGGTTTGTGAATGGTCTTGAAGTTTACATGCCCCATCCTCCTATTCCATTTGGTGGCTTCATATTCTGATGCTTTGGCAACCAAACAAGCTAGTTGACTAGTAGGGTTAGCTTCATTCAGCTTGATACTGTAGAGGTTATGTCTTCTTGGGATTTTGAGTAGAACATGGGAGTCATCTGGTAACTTAAAGTCTTTGGACAACACCAGTGCTTCAGTATTCGTAAAAAGGACAAACTGCTTTTTGTCACAAATCTGAGATACAGAGATCAAGTTGAAGTGTTGAAGTGCTTCTACATAGTAAACCTGCTCAAAACTAAGATTTGGGGTCTTAATGGTTCCTTTGCCAAAGATCCTGCCTTCACCACCTCCAATGTACACCTTCCCGCCTTGCAATGGTACAAAGTTAGTTAAAATTCCTTTATTCCCTGTCATGCTCCTAGAGCATCCACTATCTACAATTCCAAGAGATGGATCTTGGTATAGAGTAATCTACAACAACAGAAAAGTCATAGGTAAAAGTTAGTGTCTTAAGGGGACCCATACCTTTTCAGGCTTGAGTCTGCCTTGTGGATCATTAGTAGATGGCCAAGAAGATTGATGAGATCCACTGTTGTTCTTGTGTTGCCTGTTCATCATATGGGTGTTATTTTGTGACCAAGAACAACCTGCTGAGGGCTTAGCAGCAGAACCCAAATGTCCCAACCCAAAATGTATTTGGTCTGAATTAATAGCATAATTCTGATTAAAATTCTGAAAATAGTTGTTGGTTGGTCTATTAGAGGTATGGGCATAAGCATCGCTTCTCCAAGAAGTAGATATTGGAGGAGAGGTCCTTCTAATAGAAGGATAAGAGTGGGCACTTGGATTTAATCTTCTAGAAGCAAAACCCATGCCAAAAGGAGCAACTCCTGATGGACCAGGAGTAGCATAAGCTTGATAACCAGGAGGCTTTTGATCATAAAAATCACAATATTTAATCAAATGAAATTTACTACCACAAACAAAGCATGTTTTAAAAGACCTTTTATTTAAATGACATTGTTTTAAACTGCTATTCTTATTACAAACAATTCTAGGAGAATCAACATTCCTAGAACTCAACAAACTAGAACTAGAAACAATGGAAGTAGAAGCAGAAGCAACTCTCTCATCACTCATCCTAGCACTAGTAGTAGCAGGGTCATTTGTCTTGGGACTCGAAGGTCTTGACTCTTCACTTGAACCACAAGATGCATAGTAACTGGACTTGTCACTGAAAGTACAAGAGACAAAGTCATTAGTATTAGTAGAGCTTTTGGAAGACTCATGCATTTGTGATCCATCCAAGTCAGTATGCCTAGATATGGGCATAAATGTTCATGTAAGAGGTGGAGGAACAACATGCATTGCTGCAGCTGGTTTAAACCTATTGTAACTAGGTTTTCCCTCCTCCTCTTTGTCAGGATCAAAGACACTTGAAAAAGAAAATAAAAAACATCTTCTGAATCAATATATTTATCAAAACCTAACCCTCTCTTAGTTCTACCAGACATGCTACTATCTATTAGCTTTGAAAGATTCTTGGGTGCTTTTTGTCATTTTTCAAATCTTAAAAGTGTAGCATCCAATTTTTCCTGCATTTCTTGCTTAGCCTTAATAATCTCATCGTTAAGTTTTTCAGTATATTTAAGCATGTTAGTGGTATTCTCTAAATCAATGTTTAATACTCGAATCTTATCCTCATACGCAAGTTGAGTATTTTGAAGCCACTTCTTTTGTTGTTCTAGAGTTTTTAGAGAACTTTTATAAGCTTAAATTTCTACAAAATATTTATCATTTTGAGTATTTAGTTCATTGCATTGACTTAAGAGGTCTAAGTATTTATCATCACAACCAAGAGGGAAATTTTTTACCTGGGAGAGATTCCCATAAGAGCAAATTCCTCTGCTTCCTCTGCATCAGATATGTGACCAGCAACCATAGCAAACACATCAGTAGAAGACTCGACTAATTCCAATGCTAGTGTCTCATGCTCATTCCAGTTGACCATAGAATCAACTGACACCAAAGCTTTCTTTTCATCCTTGAGCTCTTAAACCTTAAAGGCTGAATACCTGTTCTTCTCCTGGTCATTTTTGTTAGGGCATTCCCTAGCAAAATGTCTAGTTGCTGACAATTATAGCATTTGACCTTGCTCCTATCAAACCTGGCTTGCTCTCTTGGGTTGTAGCTGAACTTTCTATCGGCTTTCTTTTCAAACTTATGAACCCGGAGAGTGAGCATAACCATCTGCCACTTTAGATCCATTTCATCCAAGTCAAGCTTATCAACCTGTTTGAAATCATCAAAAGCTAGCTGCTGTTGTTGATCAACATCAAGAACAAAGGAGTGAAGAACAATTTCCACAATGCTACTCGTCTTGGCTTTTGAATCAGGAGTAGTAGTATGTTGGGATGACACAATATACCTTGGACTACTTGCATAAGACATTGGACTAGAGCCCATGGAACTCACAAAGGCAGAGTTAGCAGGAGTAGAAAAGGAATCACTTGAGTATCCTCGTATATGAGACTCAAAGGTTTTGAGCTTATAGAACAAGTCATCAAAAGAAAGATATTCAAGCTCACCTTTAGCCTTTAGAGAGATGACTACCTGGTTCCATGAATGGGGCAGGGCTTTGAGAAATCTGGCATTGATGTCTTCATTCTGTGGTTTGGAGCGAAGTTGGTTCAATTGGCTGAATATCTTCTGAAACCTGTCATAGCCTTGATGAAGACCTTCTGTCTCAGAGATATTAAATTCTGTAAATTCATCTCTTAGCATTGATCTGCGCATCTTCCTGGATTCTCCATTCCCTCCAAATCTTGCCTTAATACCATTCCAAATCTCTCTAGCATCATCCAGGTGATAGAAATCACCCATATGATCATTAGGAAGAGATTGAAGCAAAATAGTTTTTTCTTTGATTTCCTTCTGAACAACTGTGATTTCTTCATGAGTTTTAGGGTCTAGAAGGATGACATTACCATTCTTGTCTCTACCAGTAAGCTTCTTACTGTTGCCATTCTGAACAATTTTCCAATGGTCTAGATCAGTGTTGGTGATCCAGCACTCCATCTTCATGGCCCAGTTATCATACTCCTCCTTCTTCAAGAGTGGGAATTTTCCATTTGTATTGGAAACAGTACCAACGATTTGTTGTGTTTGCTATGTTGTGTTGGTGCTTGCTTCTCCTGTTTGAGTAGAACTAGAAGTAGACATGATTAAACAAAGATGTTAATAAAAAATGGTTCTTCTTTAGCAGAGACTCTCCCAGGCTCTGATACCACTTGTTGAGTCTTAGGATCTGACTCATCTGGAATATATAACAATGATTGTAATTCACAGCAGAACATAATAACAAACACAATCAAAGTTATGAACAAGGCTTTCTTATTCATAAACTGCTTACTAATTATAAGCTACTAACTACTACTCCTGGTGCCTTATAGGCTTGACACCAGGAGGAACGCACACACATCTTTAGTTTACATTGTATCTGAATGAATTAATCTAACCAAGGTGCCTACCCTCTTTATATAATAGAGGGACTAGTGTTACATGTCAACCCTAGCTTACTAACTAAGCTAACTATTTATTATTTAGTCCTTCATCTATTTTGTCATATCAAGTCACCGTCTATAATTCCCAACAAACAAGGACTTATCATACAGGATTTTTGATAGTTCTAATGAGTCAATTGATACTCTTGAAAATGATAGATATGCTGAAGGAATAAAAGCAGTTCCTCCACCTTTATCAGGAATTTTCATGCCCCCTAATAATGATATAGGTATAGAGTTAGATGAGTCAAAAGCTGTTATTGATATTAAGTCAAATGATTCAGAATCAAACTCTAGTACCTTGACCAAAGATAAACACATTGTGACCAAAAACATTATTTATCCACCCTTAATAAGCACCTTTGTGCCTGAAGGACAAGAGTCTACAACTAGTTCTGCTCCCAAGCAGGTAAAAACTCCTAGTAAGACAAAGGATAATAATGCAAAAGATAATAGTGACACCAAGAAGATTGGGATAGGTTTTAAGAAAACTAAGTCATAACAACCTTTTGGGTCTTCTTTGAGAAGAAAATGATGTTATGTTTGTGGCAGTCTAAATCACTTTATCAAAAATTGCACCTTACATGTAGATAAAGTTGCAAAACAAAAGGCTGCACAAAAGGTCACAAAGAAAGGTAATGTGAAAAATGCACAGGTAAATAGGCAAATGGGACCTAAAGATGACAAATCTAAGTTTGATCATGTTAAAAGGGTAAATAAATAAGGTTAATAATGTTAATCACCCTCTCCATCCAAGGACTTTGTTCCTAGAGCAGTACTTATGAAACAAGGTCTAGTACCTTTGAAGTCTAGTAAGCCAAGTACCGGCAAGCCTAGACCTGCAAGTACTGCTAGACTAAAAGCTAGTACCGCTGGTCCAAAGTCTGGTAAACGAGTGTCTCACAAATCTTCTAGAAGTGTAACTGAGAATGTTAGAACACCTAGAAGTAAGTTTCAAAATAAACCAGTGCAAATGTTGGTTCCTAAAAGAGAAAAAAAAATGTGTTCAAGCAAGTATTGCTAAAACAGTACTTTAGTCAAAAAGGTCCAAGGACAATAAACCCACTTATGTCTTTGACTATTTAACTGGAACCATGAAATATAAGAGTATGTGTAGTCTTACTGGAAAAACTACCTATCAAACTCTTAAGTATGTAGGTCCCACAAGATCCGAGCCAAATATGGCTTGGGTCCCTGTTAAAAACTAATGAGTTTTATGTATGTGCAGGCGCATCTAATTGATGAATTGAAAGATAAAGGTATTGTAGATAGTGGATGCTCAAGGCACATGACAGGGAACAAAGATTTCCTTCCTGAATTTGAAGAATTTAGAGGTGGACCAATAGCCTTTGGTGGTAGTAAAGACAAATCACTGGAAAAGGAAAAATCAATACAGGGAAGTTGGAATTTGAAAATGTTTTCTTTGTAAAAGAATTGAATGAATTTAATCTCTTTTCTGTATCACAAATGTGTGATAAAAAGAACAAGGTGCTCTTTACAAATACAGACTGCTTGGTGCTTTCCAAAGACTTTGACATGCCAAAGGAACCTCAAGTACTGCTCAATGTACCCAGGCAAGAAAATATGTACATCTTTAATCTTCATACTATTACTCCAACAGGTGGCATTACATGTTTGCTGGCTAAAGCTTCTAATGATGAGTCTAATCTATGGCATAGAATGTTAGGTCATGTGAATTTCAAGAACCTTCATAGATTGGTTAATGGAAATTTGGTTAGAGGGTTACCTAACAAATCTTTTCAAAATGATTTCACATGTACTGCTTTTCAAAAAGGTAAACAACATAGAGCCTCTTGTAAGACCAAGACTATCAATTCTGTGACTAAGCCTTTGTAACTCTTGCATATGGATTTGTTTGGTCCAATTTCTGTTAGGAGTATTAGCCATAAGACCTTTTGTCTAGTTATAACTGATGATTATAGTATATTTAGTTGGGTTTTCTTCTTAGCACATAAGAATGAAACAAATGAATTACTTAAGGACTTTGTCACTTTAGTTGAAAAGCAGTTCACTAAACAAGTCTTAATCATTAGTGTTAGTGAAAACATTACGATGTTTTGTCGATATAATCTCTTGGTGTTTTGTTGATGACAAACGTATAATTCGCAATACATTATATAAAATTTTAAGGTACTCGTAATCACTCAAGAATACATTTGTATACTTCTCTCGACATCTCCAAGATCGCATTCGGCATGAATCACTCAAGGTATGAATAAACATGTCATTAACCTAACTAAGTGATCATGGGTTAACATTTCCATAAAACTCACATTTAATCAAATGTGACAAAAGATTTTATTAAACTTTATTTTTAAGAAAATGTTTTATTAAAAAGAAAATGGAAATTTGAATTTGGAATATTCCAAAAAATATTTCCTAAGGTATATTCCAAAGAATATTCTTTAATTTGAATTTGGCATATTCCATATGTCAAAGGAATATCCTTTGAAGGTATAAACTACCCCAGATGGCATATCCCCACTAAGGACCAAAATGCACGGTCTCCAAGCAGGAGGTTCCTTATTGATAAGGAACTGCGGGCCGAGCTTCCTAATTTATAAGGAACCATGGGTGTTTTTGACTGTTGCACTCTTGCCCTATAAATAGTGGATCATTTCCAGCTTTTCTTTCAACCCTTTTTGCACAGTTTTTTCAAAAACATCTTTAAACTCCTTGATTAGTTAGTTTAGATTAATCTTGTTTAAGATGTGATTCTCTCCTTCAATCCGCTCATCCTCTCAAGTGCAAAGAGAATAACATTTTCATTACCATGAAGTGTTGGGTTCATAACATGATAAAGATCTCTCCTTCTAGATCAAGTCATTGTTTTCTTACAATGTAAACATGAAGATCCAAGTGATGTGTATATTTTTGGACTTGATGTATGTGTAGAAGATCCAAGTGTTGAGTTCACTTAGATATGTTTGTAAGGGTAGTAGATCCAAGAGATGGGTATCCTTGGATTAGGTGTTAGTTATGTAGATCCAAGTTTGTTAATACTTGGATATAGTGTTAGAGTTATATATCTAAGTGGTGAGTACTTAGATCTATATGGTTTATGTGTTTATGCCATAAAACACAAGGTTTGTTATGTTGGGCCATAAAACATAACTAGGGTGAAGAGTTGTGTAGGTGTGTAGTTGTGAAGAGTGGTGTAGTTGTGTAGTTATGAAGAGTTGGGTAGTTGTGTAGTTGTGAAGAGTTGTGTAGTTGTGTAGATCCAAATTGGTGTGTCAATTTGGAAGTTGTGTAAGTTTTGTGTAGATTTGTCCTACCTAATATTAGGACTCGACATCTAGCCTTGTGTCGCAAAATGGTGAAGTAGGCGATGTTGTGTAGATTGGTCCTACCTAAGATTAGGACTCGACTTTTAGCTTAGAGTTGGAAATTGGATAAGCGACGTTCTGTATGGTTTCTCCACCTAAGGAGTTTGTTGACTAGTGAAGTAACTCTCGAGTAAGGTGTACTCGAGGAGTGGAGTAGGGCGAAGAGGAGCTTCGTGACCGAACCACTATAAATCATCGTGTCGGTACTTTCCTTTACATTTATGTCTTTACTCTATTGATGCATTTATATGTTGTTGTGTGCTGTGTGCATATCATAATCTAAACATCTAAGTTGCGGAAAAGCTATGGCTTAGTTCGTGTGTGGTTCATGTTTAGATTATGGTCAAGTACACATCACTTAGTCTAAACATCCTAGTTGCGGAAAAGCTTATGCTTAGTACGTGTGTGCTTAGTGTTTAGACTATTGCTTGATGAACTCTTGATTTGATGTGTTTGTGTTTTTTCTTACTTGTAGTATTTATCTTTCAATAAAACACATGTCATATCTAGTCAAGCTTGATCGAGAATTTGATACCAAGGATTGTTTAAGATCAAGATGTAATAAATAGCCTAGTTTACTGTCGGCGGTTCCTTAAAGGGACACGCGGTTCTTTAGTGATAACGAACCGCGGACATGTTTAAAGAACCGCGCACAGTGGGTTATGCGAAATGTTTTGAAAAAGTAACTCGAACCAATTCAACCCCCTCCTTCTAGTTTCTACAATTGGTATCAGAGTGTGGTTATTCAATATCTTTGAAGTATATTGTACTTTAAAGTTCGGATCGATCTTTGCTCTATTTTTCAAAACAAATGGTTTTTAAAAAATGAAAACGGTTTTTATAAATAGAGACGATCTTTGTTTCAAATTGTTTATGAAGAGTGATTACTTATGAAATGTGTTTTGTTGTTTCATTCGTACAAGTTTTGGTGTTAAATAAACTTCGTATAATAGCTTGATAACAAATCTTTTCATGTTTGGAAGTATAAAAATATTTTGTGTCATAATTAACTCTAAAATACGAGTCCTATGTGTCTAAAATGATTTTTAGAGTCCTAAGTCCTTCCAAAATGTTACTAAATAATTTTGGCCAAAAACTAAATTTTTGCCTACTGACCGGGGTTCTTTATCTGTTCCCCGAGGTTCCTTATCAATAAGGAACCGCAGTCAGTCCGACACAGATTTTTGCAAACTTTGAAAAATCATATAAAATCAACCGCAAGTCCGTAGAAGTCGTGCCACCCGTGATTTCGAGCGTAATTGAACTTCCTTTCTATTAAAAATGATTCCAAACCTTTATTCAAACTTTAAATTTTGGATGTTTTCTAAGTTCTATACTTTGTCCAAAGTATTAAGTCTCGGTTTGTCGTAAAACTTGTGTTTTACTCTTTTATATTAAGTTGGACATCTCTTGTTGATATATCTTTGTAAATTGAAATATTTATAAAGTGTTGAACTTAATTAAGTTTTGAAATAGGTCGAAAACTATTTTCAAATAAAATCAAGCTATGTATACTTTGGTGTATCTAACACTCAAAACAAAGACGAATGTTTTTGTGTTTTTTCTTTTGTCTTCGGACATTCTTAAGTGATCATTACTATTGGTAGTAGTGTTACTTAGTTGTATACTTATGTGTGCATTGAATATAGGATTAACATCTCTTGGTTTACAATTGTTACATAAACATTTTGTACACCTTGGCATGTTCTTTAACACTTTTAGGTTTGAAAGCTTTGGGAGCTTGTCAAATCTATTGATGTGGGTCGTCTTACTCGATCATTGTGTTACTAGTTCAAGTAGATTAATGTCTCACTATAAAACATGAAACACCCTTTGAAAATCTTAGTTATTTTCTATTAAAGAAGTGTTTGTGGGAATCAAGAAAGATTTCGATTAAATATCAATTCATTATTCAAACTATGATTGGTATCATTATCGAATCTAATTGACATGTTTTTTAGTGTAGACATAAATATGGTTTATTAATAATATACATCAGATCATAACTCACACTTGTGTTAATGATGGTATATTGAATCTACTTGTTCAAATTATTAGACATATTTTGTTTAATAATTACTTATAATGCACAATGGAGTCGGTTTGACAACTTGGATGTTTCATTTAAAATACTCAAGTAATTTACATTGCAATGCAATTTGTAAATATGTCACCTCTGAAAGACCAATCAAGAGTGTTCCTTTGTTTTGTGTAAACGTTGTTTATACACTTCAAAGTGTTTGGCCTCAAGTTCTACTAAGGTAAATAACCTTAACTAGACTTGTTTGACAAGATATGCAATGGTGCATTCTTTACCCTCATTAGGTTGTGCATTGTGTCGTCATATACTTTCATCCTTGCTACACTTTATTAGACAAATGTAGGAATTACATTTTTTCTAACTTGAGAATGACTACTAGAGAATTAATTTAACCTAACGGTTGAATTACTTCCATGTGGGAAGATGGGTTATTTTATAACTCGTAAAAACGTCCGTGCTTAGCCTTAATTGAGCACCTCTATTGATAGTCTCATACTCATTCTCTAAATTGGCTAAATGGCTCTTCCTAAATATGACTAATGATAGTTTACTTTGATGAACTTTGTATGTCATTAGGAGTCTTTTTCTTTTATAGCCATTAGGTTTTTCTTAGCCTTCTTCCTACGTGCAAATTGAACCTATGTGTTTTTCCTTTGTGTGTGTTCTAGTTTTTATTGCTCTTTAGCATAACTTTATGATAAGTTAGACTAGAACACTAGGATTTGCCGAATTGGAAAAATTCCCTTATCCTCCAAAACACACCATCTGTGGGCGGTTCTTTATAGAGACCGAGGCTCCATATCGATATGGAACCGCCGGTGGAGAAAAGGAACCACGTGCAGACACCTTTAAAAACGGGTTTTCCAAAATTTCCCAATTGTTCCATCACCCTTGGAATATTTGTTTCAAACCATTGATCACTCCTAAAATATCTTGTGCTTTCTGCACTCAACCCTAAGCATTTTGTATTTCTTTCCTAAGGAAAAATGTATTTTTCACAAAATAAAAGCCTTGGTTATCCACAATTTTCTCAAATCTCTTTCAACCCAAATTCACCAAAGAACACACCTTATCAAACCTTTTCTCATTTTAAGAAAATTGATTTTGGAAACTCTCCTTTTCCACCACTTTGTGTTCTTCCTCTATCACATGATTATGTCATGCATCATGGAACATATTGTCTTTGTTGTCAATATCAATATCTTGTCATGTCTTATATCTATGATGAGTTGAATTACAAAATTATCACCACGCCTTCTCCACCAAATTCCGCCACCACCTTGTCTTCATTTAAGCATGTGGATTGCTTATTGCTAAGACATCCAATTTAAACAAATCTTAGAATTCTAGTGTAACTAAGATTAAAATTATACTTAAGTTGTGTTTCATACATCTTTGTATGATCTTTATTTTCTTGTATTTATTTTCATGTTTTTCAACATGATTTGTCTTCGGGTCTTGGATCTCGTTGGTCTTGTGATCTTCCTTTTCTTCTTTATTTTCTCACTCGGTTGTCAAGAAATGTTAGATTTAAATCTAATTCCTCTCCTAGTAAGATTGACAACTTAAATATTTCTTTTGAAATATTCAAGTAATTTTAACTTGCAAGTGCAATTGTTAAAAGTTATATCCGAAGCATTGACTTTCAAGCCATTTAGAATCTTATGTTAAATTGTTTGACCAAGTGATTTTCTTTTGAGTCAATAATCGTTTTTGGACACCCACTGTCCACGGTTCCTCAAATAACCTAGAGGCTCATTATTGATAATGAACCGTGGACCTATTTAACGAACTATGACCAGTGAGTCCCGTTGTTCGTTTTTGGTCTATCTCTATCTTTGACGAGTTTTCTTCAAGATTTCTTCTTTTATTTTATTTTGGGTTTCTTCTCTCGTTTTTCTTCAAGACTTCACTATCACCTAATAAGGTATAGTATTCTTGAATTATTTTGTGAAGTTATCCTTAACTTCTTTGTTGAGTCTCTGATAACGCTCTAATTATACATGTTTACGTGTGCGTTATCTGTATATATTTAGGTTAATTATGTGAACTATCGATACTTAATGGAGTATATTTGATGTATAGGTACCAAGTACGTGTCGTGGAAGGAAATGGAAGAAAACACGAAGATACGAAGATTAAACGAAGAAATAAAGTCAAGCTTCTGATCTCTTGACACCCGTCACTGTTTTGGCCATATCTTGGGCATACGAACTCCGTTTTAGTTGATTCAAGCGTCCACGTAAAGAGGAAAGAAAGATCTACAACTTTGCCAATTGGTTAAAAGCTGGAATGACCAAATGTGTGGCGCACAATCCAAAAAGTCCGGCGCACTTTTCTACAGGCAAATGTGCGGCGCACAAATGAAAAAGTGCGGCGCACTTTCCTTCTGCACAGCTCAAAAGTCATATTTATGACTTCCATTCATTACCAATCCGATCATTTACCTTATACTTGGTCTCCAAGTGTTAGAAACATTATATTAACCCCAAGAAAACACAAAGATACAACATACTATCATTATATTAAAAAACCTCCATTGGAGAAGGAGAGCTAAGGTGAGGATCCTTGGATCCAATGATCCAAACACTCTTCTAATCCATGGTGAACCACCATATCACCACCACCATCATAACCCACGAATTTACCATCTTCCTTGGGCATACTCAGTAGCATTTCGATGTTGGTTAATCATGGAATCATTGATTTTGGGTTTATGATTGTTGTAATCCTAATATTGGATTTGTTACTTTGTAATCAAACCACTCGCATAAATGGATTTGGTACATTTCTTTGCTGATCAAATTGATATGTTTCTGTGTTTATTGATGCTTGTGATATGATTATTGATTTGATTATATTCGCTTCGCAGGGTCGAAGTGCGACGCACAATTAGTTTTGTGCGACACACTTTTTCCCTGGTTCGTGTTTATAAGTATGATCTAAATGCTTTTGTATTAGATACTGTTGTGTAAGACCATTTTTATGTGTTGGGTTCGTTCATGATCATGACTAGTACTCATATGAGTGGATAGATTTCTTGTCATCTAGTAAATGAATCTTGTTATTCGCTTTTGTCACGATTAGTGGAATAAAACACATAACAACTCTTACATAATCTTATCTATTGCTTTAGTCATTGAAATCAAGCATAAAACATTCTTAATGCTTTTGGCATGACATGATCTTTAGTCGGATTTTTGTTATATTAATTATATGTTGCATGTGCGACTAGTAATCCACATGTTGTCTTACCTTGTTTATGTGCTTATAATTCATCTTAGCTATATATCATTTATATGTTCTTTAAATCATCATTTGGAAATGTTTATATCTTTAGAACTTGTGATACTCTAAAGATAATTGTTTTAACTTGTTAACAACAATCCCGTGGATCGACCTGGACTTTACCTTAAGACTATAGTAGACACGAAAGGGTATACTTGCCCATGTTGTATTTTTAGTCCCTTGTTTGGTAATAATCTAATAAAATATAAATTTAAAACTCGCTTTCGCAACATCATGTTTTTGGCCCTGTTACTTAGACTATGTGAAACACACCATCAAGTTTTTGGCGCCGCTGCCGGGGATTGTTTTCGTTAATTGTTAAAACTTTCTGAGATACTTGTTAAAAAATTAAACCATCGCCGTAGAGATTTCTGGCAATCTCAAACATTTCTGTCTGAAAAATTTCAGAATGTACGCCGCACATTTAGTTTTGTGCGCCGCACTTTCTGAAGAACTTGTAAGTATGCCGCACTTCTCATTTGTGCGCCACACTTTTCTGAAAAAAAAATTCAAACCATCTGCTGAATGAATTTCAAAAAACCCACCCAGCCTTTTTAATGCCTAAGTTTACTTATAAGAACATATGGATTAGTTTCTTTGTGCCCTTACTTGTTGAATTTTTGCATTTGTGTATAATGTACATTAAATTAAAAGAAAAAAAACTAAAAAAATAAAAACCAAAAATAATTTCTTTTATTTTATCTCTTGTTGATTTTGCTCTTTAAAGACTTTGGTAGTTTGCTTATTTGTTAGGAATAAAATGTAGCCAATACACTTGGACGCTAACAAGAGCAATCTGGACGTTGTTAAGAAGAAATCAAGCGTTGACAGGACAAGCGTTGACAGGAAGAAGTCAAGCGTTGATGAGAAGAAATCAAGCACTGATAGAAGACTTAGTCTACACGTATTGTGTTTCTAGTATGTTTCTAGTAAAGATATGTTCGACAATGTATTTCTTATGTTTATCTTTATCAAGAATAGTTGATACGTAGACTCATGTACAAGGTTCCTTAATCTATAAAAGGAGGCCTTTAGCTTTTGTTAAATATAAGTTTTTTCATACGTTTTACACTTTCATTACACGCAAGTTTGATTTATCAATCAAAGTGAAAGTTTGGTTTATCTTGTTTGTGTGTTCTTGTTTAAGTATTAATTCCGCATAATACTTGAATTGTGACATATACAACAAAGTTTCTCTACGTGTTTAACTTGATTTCATCTCGTTTACACAAGCTAAATCGATCTAAGTTTGGGATCACACAGTTGGTATCAGAGCGGGTGGCTCGTGATGCTAGGACCAACAAGGTGTTCGTAATGGTGAAATGAAGAAAAATCCGTCGAGGGTTTTTCTGGACGTTTTTGTGTGCGCAGCCGTATTCAGAAGGTCATAACTTTTTATTGGACCGTTGGATCGTCACGAAATTTCTTGTGTGTGTTCTATACACATATATCTAGACATCCACCGGAGGGATTGTCAAGTTTTATTCCCAAGAAAAAGTTATTAAGCGTCAAAGTCAACAGTTATCGTATGCAGTTTTTCTGTGAACAGCCATATTCAAAACACGATTTCTCTTTCGTTAACCGTTGGATCATCGTGATTTTTGAACTGTAGATTCTTGGCACTTGTGTCTAGGATCTCACAGAAGGGATCTTCGATCTGAGCACCCAATCTCGAGATATAGCCTGTTAAAGTTGGCTGCAGAAGGTATTCAGTTTTCTGTTTATTTTCTTTAAAGTTTGAATTAGGGTTTCCACAAACCCTAGATCGATATTGAAGACAGAAAAGATGATGCTCAGTGATTATTCTTAAAGCTATGATGTTGTAGTAAAGATTTTCGTTTTTAGGGTTTGCATAAACCCTAGATCTTATTGAATCATAGCAGCAGCATGTGTCTAAAGTTATTACTGTAATTGTTGTTGTGATCAAAAGAAGAAGGCTACGATAAAGAGAAGATTTTTTTTTAAGAAACGAATATATTGCTATGTTTGCAATAGAAGGAACCATGTGAAGTAGCTTGTCTAAAACAAGCTAAAAGGTCATGTTTTTGCTTGCTGGGATAAGTGGTCAAAGGAATCACGTAAAGGTATTCAAAAAGGCAATTCACCATTGGAAAAGATTGCAAATTTTTATTCTACGTGAAACAAGGGAAGACATGGAATGGATTGCATATTTTCAGGGATTTACTCCCATAATTATATCTTGTTTATTTGGACATGATTATGTTCGGCTGTAATTGATCGTGACATGTCGATATGTGATAGTAGAAAGTGATGTTATAGAGCAAGCAACCAATTGACGTGGGGAGTTGTTTTCGCATTCTTTTATTCACATCATGGCATATCGAGACAAAAAGGGTAATGAATTATTACTCGTATGAAGTAAAAGTAAAAGGGACACATGGTATTATTCACGTAAGATACTATTAAATGTTCAAGTGAAGCAACGTGAGGTAGCCATGTGGGGACCCAAGACATTGATACTTTTCATTCAAGCACTGTCAAAGCATATCTAAAACGCTGACAAGGTTTTTGGTTCGACGCTAACATGAATAAGTTAAGCACTGTTGGGAAGTGCTGACACTTGTTGTCCGATATATTATTTTTCAAACGCTGACAAGTGTTGTCCGATGTTGGACAACACACAGTGGTAATATATTGGATAAAGGAGGATATTGGACAACAAAGGAATAGCTGCTGTTTGAGAAAACTGATACGATTTTATCACACAAAAAGGAAGTATTTACACGCAAAGGTACATGGAATCTCCATTTTTATATAGAATATCAAGTTGATATTAATGGCTCGGATATTTTTACAAGGGGTCAATGATTTTTAAGTAAGTTAGCAACAATTCATGAAGACTTAATTTGATATTAGAGTATGTAATCGGGATAGCCTTGTGAAAGAGTTATCCAGTAACACCTTTTACATATGAAGATATTGACTCGTCATGAAGAGGTGTTGGCTTAAGGGGAAGAATTCTTATGGTAAGTTTGATGTTCGAAGAAGATTTTCGCGAGTTTGTGTTTTATCATATCTTTAAAGATGGTGCCTATTAAACATTATTCTTTAGAGGTAACTTGTTCATGCTTACATGGTTGGTGACGAAGACTTGTGATAACACTTGAAGGAGTTACATTATCGTGCTCAGTGTCTCACAAAGGATGAGAATGTTGACAAGAGATCGAGGTCTACTTATACTTCGCCATTGGTATAAGTTCTTCATCACATGGATAGTGCAAGACATGGAACACAAGGTTGGGTTATTGATGGTTAAGTTTTTGTATACCCTTTAGGAAAAGAGCAACAAATAGGGTAAGCACGACGATTTAAGAAAACCGTGTGTAAATGACCCTAAAATGAGTTCGTTCTCAAGGAGGCTAGTGTGTTATGTGTGTAATGATTTGGATTAGATTTGTGATTATATTTTGAAAAAGAAAAATAGAAATGAGATTAGAAGAGAAAGACGGTTACGAAGACGGATTAAACTAAGTCGAAAAAGGTATACACGTAAAATCGTAAAAAGGGCTAAAATTAAAATTTTACCCTAAAAATTCCTAAAAATTACCAAAAATCCACAATAATATTCTAAGAGTTTAAAAAAAATCCAAACTTGCCAAAACCTTTTAATTAATTAGATAATGACTTTTTAATGCTAATTAAAGCCCTAAAAATCAAAATTAATTATTAAAAAGCCCTAAACAAGATTTTAAAGTTTGTAAACCTCAAAAATACTCTAATTAAGCTAAAAAGTATTTTTAAAAATTTTAAAACCACTAAAAACTATTTTTAAACAATTAAAAACTATTAAAATCAATTAAAACTTAAATTAATTCTAGAAAATAATTAAAAGACTCTAAAAATAGTTGGAAAGTTGCAAAATTCCTAATTAAGTGTTTAGGACCTAGGAAAAATATAAAAACTTAGAAAATCAGACTTTTAATTTTTAATAATAAAATAATATTAAAATAATATTAAAAATCCAAAAATCATAAAAAACTCTAAAAACTTGCAAACTAGCTTAATTTAACCTAAATAACTCAGAAATGAAAATGAAATTACCTAAATACCCTTAATGGGCCTAGAAAATGGGCTAAACCCAAAACAGTACCTTATTGGGCCAAATTTGGGCCCAATATAAAAAAGTGTTCAAAATAAGCCCAAAAAGCACAGGTTGACTCAAAATTTGATTTTAAACAACTTTTTCCAAAGGCCCAAAAGCTGAAAGTGTGAAATAAGCTAGCTTATACCAAACAACTTATTCTTAAAGGGATTTTTGGCCCATTAAGCTATAAGCCAATGCCATATGCTAAAATTTGACACACAAGCTTCTTTTGACCTAAATAAGACTTCTGCAAAAAGAAATTTGAAATAAGCCCAAGGAATAAGCTTGAAAATGCAATAAGCAATCTACATAAAACGACAAAATAGTCGTTTTTGAGTTCTAGGCCACCCCAAGTACTGATTCAAGTTTCTATAGCTTCTAAATGACTTAATTAAGCTAAATCAACAAATTTTTTTTCAAATAAGCTGACTCAATAAGCTAGAAAAAGCAAATAAGCACTTATGTAAAAGTCAAATAAGTTGGTTTCTAGTAAAAAGTCAAAGTCAAAGTCCAATAAGCTCCAGTCTACTTAAATGGGTCAAATAATGAAGACCTATTACAAAAAATAAGTTGTTGCAAGTCTGGATAAGCTAGAATAGCTTATTGATAGGATGAGTTCAAAATTACACTAGCAGGGGCTATTTTTGGGTGTTGAGCAGTGGAAACCTTTTCCACTGCTTGACTTGTTTGACTTTTTGTCTTTAGTGACTTTTTTGGAGATTCAGATTACACAAAGGCACCCAAATGATCTTTGGATCAAAAGGAGTCAAGAACAATCAAAATATCACAATCACAAACACCCAATTGATACAGTTTAATCAATCAATCACCAGATATGATACAGACATGAACACTTAAGCAGTTGAGCACTTATAAGCAGTTTTAGCACAAATCAGCCAGCCAAATTTAACCAAATGCATACACAAGCTATTATTAACTCCAATAAGCAAGTCTAAACAGGTTTCATGCAATGATTCAAAGATTTAAAAAAGATACAAGTCAATGAATGTTATTGATGAACACTAACACATGCAGTTTTACACTTTGCTGATGTATTTGACACTTAAGCCAGATTCAACACCTCAAATCTTTCAAACAGGTTACAATAACTTTGTTTAAACCACTTTTAGCCCTAAGCATGCATACACACTAAGTGTTCCCAAAATCCTAGGTCAAAACAGGCAGTAACAAAGATTATATAGAAGATTGTTTGATTCAAGGCTTCAAACCCAAAAACTTGTAGTAAAACACTCTCAACCAAGCATATATCAGATATAGAATACAAATTCGAACTTTCCACAACTCAATAACAAGTTACAATCACAAACAGATAGACCCAAACACCCCTTAATCTTTTCAAAATCAAATTTTTCAAAGGCAAAGTGAGATTTAAGGCCACCCAAGCATCAATTAACACAATAACAAGTAAGATTAACAGATTAAAGCAGATTTAAGCCACAAAATTCACAAGAACACAAGCCACATACAAATATCACCAAAAATCAGATTTTAAGCAGATTTTAGGATTGAGTATGCAAACCTCATGGATGTACATCCACACCCACGAATTTATGAGCTTATGTACTAGCAAGAACAAGTACAAGCTTCCAATAACACCCCTACTAAGAATCAACAAGGTTAGAAGCACAAGTATAAAAATCAGAAACTTGAAAAATCTTGATTAATGCAACATTGTTACCCCACACTTGTTTATCCCCAAGTTATAAGCCTCACCACACCTTAATCAACTTAATTAGGATGCTATGATCAGCCCTATAACCCAAGAATTCCAAGATAGAAACAAGAACTTAGCAAAATATCAAGAAAATGAGAAAATGTGCAAACTTTTGCACACTCCTCTTTTGAAAACAGGTTTTTAACTTCAAAAGCAGTAAACTAAGAACATAAACAAGCAGAAATAAGATGGCACTTGGTCTTTCTTCAAAACACTTAACTCAAATTCATAAAACTGAAAAGGGATTTACAAGTGCTTGAACAAAGGAAAAACCAAAAGCAAACGTCTATGTTGGACCCTATACCCTTTATATAGAGGGTGTACATGGTCAGTTTAAACCTAAAAACTTAAAACCCTAACTTGTAGAAGCCCAAAAATGCCCTTGAGGATTTGAACTTCTTAGCTTAATGTGACTGATTTCTTGGCTGTTTGTGGAGCTGGCAAGAGTGGAATTTGCATCTAAGGGCTCACATTGAGCTTAGAAAGTAAGCATCAATCCCACACGTTGGATGGCTGGTGGTTTTTGGTAGTATACCCTTTGTGTGTAGCAGGGGAATCTCATGTGGGACAAGGGAGTGAGGTGGCAGCTATTTTTGAAGTTGGGTTATGATTAAAACAAGCTTAATCACAAATCTGGAGGTTTTGGTGGTTTAATTATAAGAGGATTAAGAAAACCCAAATGTGTTCTTGAGATGAATAGTTCTTGTTTTGATCCGGTTTAATGTTTAAATGAGGTGTTTAGCGCCAAAGATTAAACTAACTTAATTAGTTAGTTAAACCTGGTGAGTGGAAAAGTGATGTGGAAGAATGGTGGGAGCTGATTGGTGGAAAAGGGTGAGTGGGACACGTGTTGGGTGTGGGTTGGTCTAGGTAAGTTAGGCTCTCTGCCAGAATAAGTCCCTCACTTTCCTTTCTTCTTTCACTTTGTAAATAAATCCCACAAATCTGATTCCCTTTGTTATTTAAGTTTCCTTTTTCACATTTTTGCCCCAAATACTTTTCCAAAGTATTTTCAGGGGTATTTCTTGCCATTTTTGAATTCTTCAAGGGCTGATTTTGCATTTTGATGATGGATAATGGCCTTGACTTGTGTGTTGAGCATTTTGGAGGACTGAAATTGCCAAGTCATGTTTGATGAGGGACCATTTTTGCCAAATGTTGAAAGTCAAGGGTCCTTTTTGTAATTTTGGGATTTTCAAAGGACCAAACTTGTAATTTCTTGTACTTTGAAGGACTTCATGATGTGTTTGACTTTGTGGAGGATATTGGTTGACAATTTAGCTTTGTTGAGGGGCTAAACTTGCCAATTCTTCAAAGTGGAGGGCCCTTTTTGTAATTTTGACAAACTTTAGGGACCAAACTTGTAATTATGAGGATACAAGGGTATAAAGTGTCAATTCTTCCATATTGGAGGACCCTTCTTCATAATTCTTCAAATCTTCAAGGGTTGATCTTGGGAAAGTCTTCATTAGGGCTTGGTTCATTGTGCGGCTTCATTTCCCGTGTTTGTTTTTGAATGATTCTTGTGATATTTTGTCATTTTCTCAATATCCGTACCTAAAATACACAAGCAACAAACACAAGCATATATATGGGTATTTTGATGATATTTAATGCATTTTAAGCCCTATTTGGACGATGAGACTATGTATAAAAGCAGTCTCATCACTCCCCATACTAAACCATTGCCGTGCCCTCACGCAATGCTAGAATAAAGTATCGTAGCATCTCTAAAATTCATTTTTATTTACTTTATTGAACGATAAACTAGCTACACTACTACTATTGCGACCACTACTTGCGTTTTAGACATAATGTATGATTTTCATCGCAAAATGGGACGTTTAGGTTCATAGAATAAGAACACGTGAATGCTTCGTTAGAAATAATTTCATCGTCCTCGATTTTCACCTCAATTCCATGCCAAGCGTGCAACGAGATCATTGTCATTATAAGTTAGTAATGCTAACACTACTCATATGCCCTAATCACGTACTTATCCTCCCATTATTCCTTAGTTGTATCTCTTATATTTTATATTGTCTTGAATGTTTCACGAGGATACATTGTTTGACTTATGCGATATTAGAGATTTATGTCTAAAAATAGAGTCCTAACGGTGTAACTAAGACCATCAAATCAATAACCCCTCATAATAGACAACGATGTCAAAAAATTAAGTTGACAAGAAGAATCGATATACACGGTTTTATAACGGTTTTGAACATGAGACTTATTACCAAGACTTTTATACGCCCCCTAACGGAAGGGCCTTATTATCTTTGGTTTACCTCCATCTTTTATTCAACTTCGCCATGAAGCTTTTACTATGACTTCGGTCTTGCCTTGCCTTTTATTATCCACCTCATCGGTAGTTTTATTAGCCAAAGACGTATATCCTCACGCTAAGGCGAATTTTGGATCTTTAAAGCTTCGAAGATTAAGGCTTGATTCACTTTCAATTTTACATAGATCTTTCGGCCTTGTGGGGCTTCAAATTGTTTGCTTGATTTAGGTGAGCACTTGAAATCTTATTATTGGGTGAAGCTTTTGATTATTCGGGTGCCAATACTTCAAAACCGTGACGCTGACGATACCTTAATGTCTTCCCAATTTAATTACACGGAAGCTACTAGAAAAGACTAGTAACCCAACAATCCCAACTAAACCGTTAAGTCAATATTTATTAAGCAAAAAATATTTACATGCGAAGGGAGAATAAGCAAACAACGAGAACACATGAGTTTTTGAAAGAATACGAGTACTCTACGTTTAGCATAGTAACTTATAATTAACCCTATCATTTCTCGTCCTCATTTAAGAGACTTAGCCTAATGTGTAGTTAAGAAATCAAAGCTAAGTGCTCAACACGCACGATCGAGTAAAAAATTACTCTTATTCTCGCCATCAGAAAACCTACATTCGTGTCTTCAAACACTTATAAAACATGAGAAAAATTTAAAATTTGGCCATTTTTAGCCTTATTTTGCAACAAAAACGATAATCAAAAAGATAAACTTTGGAAAGCGTGAAGGTTTGGCAAGGCAAGTATCTATTCACCCCCCATACTAAAGTTAAACATTGTCCTCAATGTTTCGAGTCTAGGGGTGCAAAACACCCCCATACTAGAGACGCAGTCGAATGCTTAATCTAGCATGGAAAGGGTGTAACCGTTAAATTTAAAGCCGTTTATGAAGTGTGCTATAAACCTAAGGTTAGAACATCAAAAGGATATATCATGGATATTGATAAAGTCTTCAAAGCAAACGATCGAGTGCTCCCATAAATGAACACGAGAGGTTCCAATCGTGAAGATCATGATCATCTAAAGTCCACAATTCACAAACAAACACGGAACAAAGGTTGGAAGGGCACAAATCCCCACACGTTAACTACATTAGAAAGCGATAATATGTACATAGGATAAGCATGGGACTCCCCCACGAGGCACCTCGTTTTTGATTACCGAGTCATGAGCTCGACTCGATCCCCTCAATACTAATTATCATTGGGGAAGGTGACTTGGTCGAGGTAGTTCAAGGATGGAACTTCCCCGCCAAAGTAGTGCTTCAACCTATGTCCATTCACCTTGAAGTTAGGACCATCATCTTGAGCTAGCTCGATGGTCCCATACGGAAACACTTGAGTCACGGTGAATGGACCGGACCAACGGGATTTTAACTTACCGGAAAAGATTTTCAAGCGAGAATTAAAAAGCAAAACTTGATCTCCAATGTTAAAAACCCGGTTTTTAATTTTAGAATCATGCAACTTTTTAGTTTTTTCCTTATAAATCAATGAATTTTCATAAGCAATGTCTCTTAATTCATCCAACTCATTCAATTGCATTTTCTGGTGTTTTCCCGCGGTCTCTATATCATCATTACAATGCTTTAGGGCCCAATAAGCCTTGTGTTCTAACTCGATAGGCAAATGACAATTCTTTCCATACACAAGCTTATAGGGAGTGCACCCAATGGGTGTCTTATGAGCGGTCCTAAAGGCCCATAAAGCATCGTCCAACTTATCCGACCACAATTGTCGGTTTTCCCCAACGGATCTCTCCAAGATCCTTTTCAACGCTCGGTTTGAAACCTCGACTTGCCCACTTGTTTGTGGGTGATAAGCCGTATAAAGTCGATGTGTAACCCTATATTTCCTTAGGACCCTTTCGAATTGGTCGTTACAAAAATGGGTTCCACGATCGCTTATGATCGCATGAGGGGTTCCAAACCGAGAAAACAAGCTTTTCAAAAACTTGACTACCACACGAGCATCATTGGTGGGCAAGGCTTTGGCCTCCACCCACTTAGATAGGTAGTCAACCGCAACGAGAATGTACTTATTACCACGAGATGATGGGAACAGCCCCATAAAGTCTATACCCCAAACGTCAAAGATCTCACACACTTGGATGATATTTTGTGGCATTTCATCTTTTTGTGAGGCTTTTCCTTGTCGTTGGCATGAATCACATGACTTTACAAGATCTTGTGCATCTCGGTAAATAGTAGGCCAAAAGAAGCCGGCATCAAACACCTTCTTAGCCGTGAGATTAGCACCGTGGTGACCACCCGTGGGTCCCTCATGACAAGCTCTAAGGATGTTAGAAGCTTCGGTGCCAAATACACAACGTCGGATGATTTGATCCGCACAAGTTTGAAACAAGTAAGGGTCGTTCCAAAAGTAGAACTTGACGTCACGAAAGAATTTTTGTTTTTCTTGAGTCGTCATACCCTTAATGATGAAGCTACCCGCATGGTAATTTGAAAAATCCGCAAACCATGGGGTGGAAGGATCAAGCTTAGAATTCACTACACCGAGTGTCTCGAGCGGAAATGTTTCGGTGATTTCCTTTGGCTCGTAAACACTTTGGTGAGGATCTTCCAAACGAGAAAGATGATCGGCCGCTAGATTCTCGGCTCCTTTTTTGTCAACGATGGTGTGATCAAATTCTTGAAGGAGGAGAATCCAACGAAGTAATCTAGGCTTAGCATCTTGCTTTGCCATGAGATACTTGATAGCCGAATGATCCGTATACACTATGCATTTAGCTAAGACGAGATAAGGTCGGAACTTCTAAAATGCATACACCACGGCAAGGAACTCCTTTTCCGTTGTAGTGTATTTTAGTTGAGCCTCGGTCATCGTCTTGCTAGCATAGTGAATAGGCAAGAAGTGCTTATCATGACGTTGCCCCAAAACGGCCCCAATAGCGTAATCACTAGCATCACACATGAGCTCAAAGGGGAGGTTCCAATTGGGAGCAACAAGAATGGGAGCTTCTGTAAGTTTCCTCTTAAGGATTTCAAAGGCTCGTACACAATCTTCGTCAAAGACAAAACGTGCCTATTTTTCAAGAAGATGTGTAATGGGTCGAGAGATCTTCGAAAAATCCTTAATGAATCGACGATAAAAGCCCGCGTGGCCTAGGAAAATCCTAACTCCCTTGACGGTTTTGGGATGAGGTAATTTGGCGATGACGTCTACCTTAGCTTGATCTACCTCAATCCCCGCTTTCGAGACCTTGTGCCCTAAGACGATTCCACTCTTAACCATAAAATGACACTTTTCCCAATTGAGCACAAGGTTGGTTTCCGCACAACGTTTCAACATTTTCTCAAGATTCGACAAACACGAAGTGAACGAATTACCAAACACAGAAAAGTCATCCATGAAGACTTCCATCGTCTTCTCGATCATGTCATGAAAAATAGCCAGCATGCACCTTTGAAAGGTTCCCGGTGCATTACAAAGTCCGAATGGCATTCTACGATAGGCAAACGTTCCATATGGACACGTAAACGTGGTTTTTTCTTGATCACGAGGATCGATGGGAATTTGGAAGTAACCGAAAAACCATCTAAAAAGCAATAGAAATCGTTTCCCGCAAGACGCTCCAACATTTGGTCCATGAAGGGCAAGGGAAAATGGTCTTTTCGAGTGGCTTCATTCAACTTACGATAGTCAATGCACACTCTCCATCCGGTCACGAGTCTAGTGGGAATCAACTCGTAGGCATCGTTTGGCACAACGGTCATCCCTCCCTTTTTAGGGACACAATGAATAGGACTCACCCAAGGGCTATCGGAAATAGGGTAAATCATTCCTGCGTCAAGGAGTTTAAGGACCTCCTTTTTGATGACGTCGTGAATTTTGGGGTTCACCCTCCTTTGAATTTGGATTGCGGGCTTGTAATCCTCCTCCATTAAGATTTTGTGGGTACAAAACTTGGGATCGATTCCCTTAATGTCGAATAACTTCCACACAATTGCCCCTTTGTGATCCTTTAGAACATTGACAAGTGCGGTTTTTTCATCATTCGAAAGTTCCTTCGCAATAATAGCCGGCAACTTGTCGTCGTCCTCCAAATAGACATATTCGAGATGAGGAGGTAAATCTTTCAACTCAAGGATAGGTGGTTCCTCAAGTGAAGATTTGGGCTCGATACTCATAACCTCCTCGGGTGGAGGAAATGGGAAATCGTTAAGAAAATCCTTGATAATCGAGAAGTCCTCATCGTTGTCGAGGTCTTCGTTACAAGTACGTGGAACATCGAATTCTTCCAACATAAAACCACCACCTTAAAATGGAGTGAAGGTTGGTGTCGAATTATCAAGAATTGGATCCAACATAGTGGGATTGCCACTAGTTTCTTCATCACCAAAACCTAGAACTTCTTGTGAAAATTCCTCGCAAACCACGTCAATCATATCAACGAGGTTTATGGTTGCAACGGAATAAACATGAGAAATTTGAGAGTTTTGAGTTGCGTTTATAACAAGTTCCTCGTCGTTAAAACGTAAGGTGATCTTTCTAGCATCAACATCGATCAAAGCCATAGACGTATCTAAAAACGAACGACCTAAAATAAGAGGAACTTGAGGATCCGTAGGGATATCAACAACGATAAAGTCTACGGGATAGTAGAACTTCCCCACTTTCACAAAAACGTCTTCCGCCAAACCACATGCGGGAATCGTGGAATGGTCGGCCAACTCGATAGACATTAGTGAAGGAGTAAGATTAGGAAGATTGAGCGACTTGAATATTGCAAGTGGCATCAAGTTAATGCTAGCACCAAGATCGGCCAAGGCGAAGCATTCCTCCATATCTTGGATTTCACAAGGGATCAAAAATTTACCGGGATCACCGACTTTTTGAGGTATGCGATTAAGATAAACCGATGAACAACTAGACAATTGGTGCAATTTCTCCTTGTTGTTCAACATACTCTTAAAGTTAGCGGCAAATCGAGGCATCATGACCAAAGCATCGGTGAAACTCACATTAAGGTGCAAATCACGAAACATTTTCATAAAAAGCTCAAATTGGTAATTGTCGCGCTCTTGACGTTTCTCCTTCCTAAGTCTTGATGGATATGGCAAAGGTGGTGTGGGTTGAGGCATAGTAGGCATAGCCTTTGGAATCTCGGGTTCCAATTATGGTAATGGGTCAACCGTAGGTGTGGCATGAGCGGTACTTCGTGGGATCGGGACATGCTCCTTTTGGACCACCACCTCGGGTTCTTCCTCAATTGCTTCCTCCGTAGGAGCAATTGGTTGAGGAGTCGGTTCCTTAAGTGTCTTACCACTACGTGTGGTAATCACTTTCATCTCACCCTTAGGGTTGGATACGGTGTTGCTAGGAAGACTACTCGAAGACGGTTTACACATTATTGCCTCAAACATAGACGAGATTTTATCTTCAAACACGGATTGCCTCTTCTCGGCTTTAATCATTTCTTGTTTAATCTCGTGTTGCCCTTGTTCCATTTTTTGTTGGTTTTGTTGCAACCTAGTGACATTTCCTTCCATCTTGTTGGTGTGGATTTTAAGTGCATTAGCTAACTCATTTTTCAACTCTTTCTTCAAGTCGTTCTTAAACTCGGATCTTAGGCTAATGATTTCTCTTTGAATATTGTCAAACCTAGCATCATTCCCACTAGCGTATTCAACAAAATCACTTGGAAGATCTTTCAATGTTTGCAAACCTTTGTTGTTGTTTTGAAAATCATTTTGATTCTTGTTTGAAACTTGATTATTAGCCCCTTGATTCCCATAGTTTCCCTTGTTGTAATTGTTTTTGAAACCAACTTGATTGTTGCGATAGTTGTTGTTAGCATTTTGATTTGAACCAAAACCCGGTGGAGTCAATTGATTAGAGCGGGAAACTTGACCGTTTTGGTTTTAATTTTCCCGTGGCCGCGAAGGCACTCGAAGTGTTACCACCGTTGGTAATGCACTCGGAGAAATCATGACCTCCACCACAGTACATGCAAGAAACCTCAACCGCTTTAGCCGTAGCGGGAGCACTTTGTTCACCAACTTTAAACTCAATCAAAAGTCCTTTTAACTTATCAAAAATCTTGTTTTCTAAATTCGCCTCAATTTGGCAAGCATCGATGGTAGTAGACAAAGAAGGTGAAGCCGAAGACGAAGCCTTACGAACACTAGACGTGCTACGAGGACTATACACCTTAGATCTATTCTCAATTATCACCAAAGCTTCCTCAACCGTTTTACACAAAAAATTACCACCCGCGGCGGCATTTAAATAATCCCTTTCATGATCATTAAGTCCATTGTAAAACGTGTCAATTTGATGCAAGTCGGAAAGACCGTGATGAGGACATTCATGTAACATTTCCTTAAACCTATTCCAAGCCGTTGAAAAACTTTCATTAAACTCTTGTGAAAACTTTGAAATCTCGTTTTTCAAGTGCGTAGTCTTAGAGGGCGGAAAAAATTGGTTCACAAACTTAGACACGCGATCCTTCCACGTCAATATAGAATTGGGTGGCTCTTTCTCTAACCAAATTTTAGCGGGCCCCGCTAAAGAATACGGAAAAAGCATCATCTTAATCGAGTCATTCGAGACATCCTTAAACTTGCAAGTGGCGGTAAGACGATTGAATTGGCGGATATGGTTGTGTGGATTGTCCTTCTCATCACTACGGAATTTGTTGTTTTGGATCATCGACAACAAACCCGTTTTCACCTCAAAATTCTCTGCAAGGATAGCGGGAATCATAATAGCCTCTCCATAACCCTCGGTGGGTGCTTGAAGAAACTCCATCATAGTTCGATTCGCCATGGTTGGTGCTTCTCTTACAATGGGTTCGTCAATAGGAGACTCCTCACTAGAAAGATTTGGAGTGGGAGTTTTCTTCTTTCGTTTACGTGCACGTCTCGCTTGATTACGAGTTAGCATAAACGTCACGTACAACGAGGGGACGAGCAAAGAAGATTCTTTTTGGTGTTTTGTATTTTTCAATTTTTTTGTGGTTTTTGATTGTATTAACCTTTTTGGAATTTGGTGAATGTATTAAGTAGACACAAATCTACAAATCTCCTCCTTAATCAAATCTCTCGATTAAAGAAGCCTCAAGGAATGAAAACGATCACGTGAAGTGAACGCCTTCGATGACTTTAGAACGTTGGTGGAACACCAAAACGTTCAAGAGGGTTTAATCAATGGAAACCAAGAAAATATATATGATACTTAGTAATACTTTGGGCGGCAAAACCCTCGATTAGCTCTCAAAATCAAATACTCACAAGCAAGCGGGGAAACGAGGCGGCGCAAAGCACTTAAGAGCCTTTTTCCTTAGGATATATTTTATAATATCCGCCTTATACCCACCTTATAGTTTGTATTTTTCAAGATTGAGCTTCACGAAAGTATTTATCTATTTTTGCCTTTTTCTTTGGTTTGAGATTCGAATACAATGATTGGGTAATGACCTACCAAGTCAAGGTTGTGATTTCTCACGTATTTGGAGTACTTGTGAATTTATTGTTCTACGTATACACTATAGTAATAGTATTCACACAAAAACCGAAAACCGATAATACGCATTAGTAGAGTGCTACTAATACAAATACTATTTATGGTTAGTATATAAAAACAACAATTCCAAATCAAAACACAACACGCCTCCCCGGCAGCGGCGCCAAAATGATGGTTAAGTTTTTGTATACCCTTTAGGAAAAGAGCAACAAATAGGGTAAGCACGACGATTTAGGAAAACCGTGTGTAAATGACCCTAAAATGAGTTCGTTCTCAAGGAGGCTAGTGTGTTATGTGTGTAATGATTTGGATTAGATTTGTGATTATATTTTTGAAAACGAAAAATAGAAATGAGATTAGAAGAGAAAGACGGTTACGAAGACGGATTAAACTAAGTCGAAAAAGGTATACACGTAAATTCGTAAAAAGTGCTAAAATTAAAATTTTACCCTAAAAATTCCTAAAAATTACCAATAATCCACAATAATATTCTAAGAGTTTACAAAAAATCCAAACTTGCCAAAACCTTTTAATTAATTAGATAATGACTTTTTAATGCTAATTAAAGCCCTAAAAATCAAAATTAATTATTAAAAAGCCCTAAACAAGATTTTAAAGTTTGTAAACCTCAAAAATACTCTAATTAAGCTAAAAAGTATTTTTCAAAATTTTAAAACCACTAAAAACTATTTTTAAACAATTAAAAACTATTAAAATCAATTAAAACTTAAATTAATTCTAGAAAATAATTAAAAGACACTAAAAATATTTGGAAAGTTGAAAAATTCCTAATTAAGTGTTTAGGACCTAGGAAAAATATAAAAACTTAGAAAATCAGACTTTTAGTTTTTAATAATAAAATAATATTAAAATAATATTAAAAATCCAAAAATCATAAAAAAATACTAAAAACTTGCAAAATAGCTTAATTTAACCTAAATAACTCAGATATGAAAGTGAAATTACCTAAGTACCCTTAATGGGCCTAGAAAATGGGCTAAACCCAAAATAGTACCTTATTGGGCCAAATTTGGGCCCAATATAAAAAAGTGTTCAAAATAAGCCCAAAAAGCACAGGTTGACTCAAAATTTGATTTTAAACAACTTTTTGCAAAGGCCCAAAAGCTGAAAGTGTGAAATAAGCTAGCTTATACCAAACAGCTTATTCTTAATGGGCTTTTTGGCCCATTAAGCTATAAGCCAATGCCATAAGCTAAAATTTGACACACAAGCTTCTTTTGACCTAAATAAGACTTCTGCAAAAAGAAATTTGAAATAAGCCCAAGGAATAAGCCTGAAAATGCAATAAGCAATCTACAGAAAACGACAAAATAGTCGTTTTTGAGTTCTAGGCCACCCCAAGTACTGATTCAAGTTTCTATAGCTTCTAAATGACTTAATTAAGCTAAATCAACAAAGAATTTTCAAATAAGCTGACTCAATAAGCTGGAAAAAGCAAATAAGCACTTGTGTAAAAGTCAAATAAGTTGGTTTTCTAGTAAAAAGTCAAAGTCAAAGTCCAATAAGCTCCAGTCTACTTAAATGGGTCAAATAATGAAGACCTATTACAAAAAATAAGTTGTTGCAAGTCTGGATAAGCTAGAATAGCTTATTGATAAGCTGAGTTCAAAATTACACTAGCAGGGGCTAGTTTTGGGTGTTGAGCAGTGGAAACTTTTTCTACTGCTTGACTTGTTTGACTTTTTGTCTTTAGTGACTTTTTTGGAGATTCAGATTACAGAAAGGCACCCAAATGATCTTTGGATCAAAAGGAGTCAAGAACAATCAAAATATCACAATCACAAACACCCAATTGATACAGTTTAATCAATCAATCACCAGATATGATACATACAAGAACACTTAAGCAGTTGAGCACTTATAAGCAGTTTTAGCACAAATCAGCCAGCCAAATTCAACCAAATGCATACACAAGCTATTATAAACTCCAATAAGAAAGTCTAAACAGGTTTCATGCAATGATTCAAAGATTTAAACAAGATTCAAGTCAATGAATGTTACTGATGAACACTAACACATGCAGTTTTACACTTTGCTAATGTATTTGACACTTAAGCCAGATTCAACACCTCAAATCTTTCAAACAGGTTACAATAACTTTGTTTAAACCACTTTTAGCCCTAAGCATGCATACACACTAAGTGTTCCCAAAATCCTAGGTCAAACAGGCAGTAACAAAGATTATATAGCAGATTGTTTGATTCAAGGCTTCAAACCCAAAAACTTGCAATAAAACACTCTCAACAAAGCATATATCAGATATAGAATACAAACTCAAACTTTCCACAACTCAATAACAAGTTACAATCACAAACAGATAGACCCAAACACCCCTTAATCTTTTCAAAATCAAATTTTTCAAAGGCAAAGTGAGATTTAAGGCCACCCAAGCATCAATTAACACAATAACAAGTAAGATTAACAGATTAAAGCAGATTTAAGCCACAAAATTCACAAGAACACAAGCCACATACAAATATCACCAAAAATCAGATTTTAAGCAGATTTTAGGATTGAGTATGCAAACCTCATGGATGTACATCCACACCCACGAATTTATGAGCTTATGTACTAGCAAGAACAAGTACAAGCTTCCAATAACACCCCTGCTAAGAATAAACAAGGTTAGAAGCACAAGTATAAAAATCAGAAACTTGAAAAATCTTGATTTGCAACCTTGTTACCCCACACTTGATTATCCCCAAGTTATAAGCCTCACCACACCTTAATCAACTCAATTAGGATGCTATGATCAGCCCTATAACCCAAGAATTCCAAGATAGAAACAAGAACTTAGCAAAATATCAAGAAAATGAGAAAATGTGCAAACTTTTGCACACTCCTCTTTTGAAAATAGGTTTTTAACTTCAAAAGCAGTAAACTAAGAACATAAACAAGCAGAAATAAGATGGCACTTGGTCTTTCTTCAAAACACTTAACTCAAATTCATAAAACTGAAAAGGGATTTACAAGTGCTTGAACAAAGGAAAAACCAAAAGCAAACGTCTATGTTGGACCCTATACCCTTTATATAGAGGGTGTACATGGTCAGTTTAAACCTAAAAACTTAAAACCCTAACTTATAGAAGCCCAAAAATGCCCTTGAGGATTTGAACTTCTTAGCTTCATGTGACTGATTTCTTGGCTGTTTGTGGAGCTGGCAAGAGTGGAATTTGCATCTAAGGGCTCACATTGAGCTTAGAAAGTAAGCATCAATCCCACACGTTGGATGGCTGGTGGTTTTTGGCAGTATCCCCTTTGTGTGTAGCAGGGGAATCTCATGTGGGACAAGGGAGTGAGGTGGCAGCTATTTTTGAAGTTGGGTTATGATTAAAACAAGCTTAATCACAAATCTGGAGGTTTTGGTGGTTTAATTACAAGAGGATTAAGAAAACCCAAATGTGTTCTTGAGATGAATAGTTCATGTTTTGATCCGGTTTAATGTTTAAATGAGGTGTTTAGCGCCAAAGATTAAACTAACTTAATTAGTTAGTTAAACCTGGTGAGTGGAAAAGTGATGTGGAAGAATGGTGGGAGCTGATTGGTGGAAAAGGGTGAGTGGGACACGTGTTGGGTGTGGGTTGGTCTAGGTAAGTTAGGCTGTCTGCCAGAATAAGTCCCTCACTTTCCTTTCTTCTTTCACTTTGTAAATAAATCCCACAAATCTGATTCCCTTTGTTATTTAAGTTTCCTTTTTCACATTTTTGCCCCAAATACTTTTCCAAAGTATTTTCAGGGGTATTTCTTGCCATTTTTGAATTCTTCAAGGGCTGATTTGGCATTTTGATTATGGATAATGGCCTTGACTTGTGTGTTGAGCATTTTGGAGGACTGAAATTTCCAAGTCATGTTTGATGAGGGACCATTTTTGCCAAATGTTGAAAGTCAAGGGTCCTTTTTGTAATTTTGGGATTTTCAAAGGACCAAACTTGTAATTTCTTGTACTTTGAAGGACTTCATGATGTGTTTGACTTTGTGGAGGATATTGGTTGACAATTTAGCTTTGTTGAGGGGCTAAACTTGCCAATTCTTCAAAGTGGAGGGCCCTTTTTGTAATTTTGACAAACTTTAGGGACCAAACTTGTAATTATGAGGATACAAGGGTATAAAGTGTCAACTCTTCCATATTGGAGGACCCTTCTTCATAATTCTTCAAATCTTCAAGGGTTGATCTTGGGAAAGTCTTCATTAGGGCTTGGTTCATTGTACGGCTTCGTTTCCCGTGTTCGTTTTTGAATGATTCTTGTGATCTTTTGTCATTTTCTCAATATCCGTACCTAAAATACACAAGCAACAAACACAAGCATATATATGGGTATTTTGATGATATTTAATGCATTTTAAGCCCTATTTGGACGATGAGACTATGTATAAAAGCAGTCTCATCACTTATTCTACTTCTACATCAAGAATATTATATTTGTTTTTCTTTAAAATCATTACATAGAGCTACATTTGGAGAATCTTCAAGATTGCGTACATTGTTTACTTCCCTGTTGATGTGACAAAAAGGGGAAGACATACATGCTACACTTGAGGGGAAGCAATTTGAAGACGATGTACAACTTACAAGAGATACACAAAGAGTTTTGCCGACATCAACTAGGGGAAGATTGTTGGGTCAAAAAGTTGATGTGCCAGAAACTCAAAAACGAAGAAAACATGAAGGCATTTGTCTAAGCGTTGACAAGTGTAAATCAGGCGCTGTCAAGAGTAAATAAGGCGTTGACAGAAGTCAACAAAAGTCAAACGTTGTTGGAAGCTTCTATTTAGGATAAGTATGCAGCATATTAATTTGTATTAGTTATTTAAATAGAAGATCTACATGTTTATTCATAATTATCTCTTGTAAACCCTAATCCTTAGTCTATAAAAGGAGCAAGGGTCTTAGGTTTTATTAATATCATTCATACGAGATGTAAACCTAAAGCGTGTGTCGACTAGGTGTGGGATTCAATGTATACACACCTAGTGATTGTTGATTATTAATATAATTAGCAATCCAATTGTTTAATTCATGTGTTTTGTGCCTAAACACCTTGTTAATGGTTATTATTCTAATTCCGCTTTGATTATGTTAATCATATGAACAATGATCATTCCTAGTAGCTAAAAGATTCGAGGAAACCAAGGTTTCCACAGTAGCAAGGTCTATGATTGCTAATAATACTCACAAAAGTTCCACTTTTGATGATGTTTACAATAAACTGAGGCTTGTAGAGAATGAAATTCTTTTGGATCAAGGAAGCAAGTCTACCAATGGAAATATGGCCTTCTTCTCACACAGTGAAGGTCAATTTGATCAAAGGGAGTCATACACACACCCCGTTACTGGATCACCTTGTGTCAACGTTGGATCAAGCCTTGTTAGCGCCTCACATTCAGACGCTGACACATATAATGTTGACTCACCAAGAGTTAAGCCTACTGGTATTGATCTAGATACTGTGTGTGCATACATTGCTTCATTGCCCAATGGTTCAGTTGTAACACCCCCAAATATTCATACTTTAGTTCAGCGGAAGAGTCGTTGGTGTTACGGGATAGCACATTACTCAAATCATAGACAACGCATAAAAATCAAGTCGTTTAATAATAAAGCATTTTTCATTCATGAATATCAAATTTACATTGGTCCCAAGTCATAGTATTTCATACAAGTTTTACAAAATATTTGAATGGAAATTGTTATTTAAGTGCGGGCCATGAATTCTTGTCGTCTTGCCGAGAATTACCTTCAAGTACCTGAGATAAAACATGTTAAAAGAAAAGGTCAGCGAAAACGCCGAGTGAATTCATAGAGTTTAATGAAATCCATTAATATATCATCGGTATAAAATTATTACCGAAAATCATTTTGTACAATTCTTTATCGTAGGCCATAAAATAAGCCAAAACATTTTATACAAATCTTTGTTGTAAATCATACTATAGGCTTTTGCCTTCAAAACCATTATACGAACCAATGTCGTAAAAACATCATACAATACGTCTTATAACGTTGTATAGAGTTAAATAAAAACCGTTATATGAATATGGTTATGTAAAACCAAAACACGAAGATAATATCAATAATAAGAACCCGTATTGCTAGTCAGGCAATATATTGTAATTCAATGCGTATAGCAGTATTTTCGTTATTGGATTATTATAAGCCGCATGACATTGCCACCTTACTATAACAAACAACGGTTAGCTAACCCAAAACTCATTTGCCCATCTAAAACAGCGTGTCGTCACAATAATCACGCTTATATAATTCTTCTCATACATAAATTTGCTTACCAATCAATGTGGCACGGCGGGGATCAACCGTCAAGGCGCGAACTGGGGTGATCTTCCCCAAATAGTACTATTATATGCATAAGCGTCTACCAAATCCCGGTAGTTTACAATTCATGCTAATGGGACTTTTAGCGACATAACCTAACTAATAATAATCCATCTCATTTCATTTATCGGGTCATATAATCATTCATCGGGTCATACAATCATTCGGGTCCAAATCAATAAGCAAACAATCGGGACAACTGGTGTCCTATTTTATTAAAACTAACATGTTATCTCCCTCGCGGGTTTATAGAACATTTCATAAAACATTCAAAAGAGTGCGAGGCTATGAACTCACGTTGATTGGGAAAGGCGGGTTATCGACGATTTGGATGTACGGTACGTGCTTCAATCACGGAAACCTAGACAAATAATACTTGTCTTAGACTCTTGTCCAATGACTTTATAAAAACAATGGGTATGTATATATGATGATATCATAAGTATGATGATGATCAAGTAGGATTTTACATCTTCATACACATTATAGTGTTATGTGTTAGTCAAATTTTTGACTAGTTATACTAGTTTCCATCCATTTACATATTAAGGCCCAATAAGCCCATTATAAGCCCATTACATTATATTAGTCCGTTTATACTTTTAATACCAGGCCTTTACTTATATGTTGGGCCCAAGTGGGTTAAGCCCAATGAGTAATTCCATTAGTGTTTGTCCAAACTAATTGGGTCAATAGTCCAATAAGGCTACTTTGGCCCGTTAATGTCCATAAGTTATAAAGCTCGGATTTTATCGGTTTTTACTTGTTATATAAGTTTATACATTAGTATGTGAGTTTATAAAAAGTTTACATTAGACGGGTCCGACAGTCTAAGTTTTATTTAACAAAAACGTTAATCTTTCGGTTTTAGCTGAAAAGACGTAAAACTTATGTATATAGTTTTTATAACTTGTAAAATGTTTGTACTTGTAAATTATATAAAATGTCTCATTTTAATATCATAATATATAACTCTCATTTATAATTATTATTAGTAACTAGTGGGTTTTTATATATGTATATATTATAAGTACAAAATTTGAGTGCTTATATTATATACTTTTTATTTTACAAAAATTGATCCTAAATATTCAGTCCACTAAAACATCCATATCTAGAGTTCTATAAGGAGATAGAACCCCAAATATTTATAGAAGAAACTACATGATATGTGCTTCATTTAACTCTTTTATAGCTACTGATGAATCAGCCTCTAAGTATTTTAATAAATTCGTCCAAGAAAGTCTATGCAGATTTGTACTCCAATATTGTTTTGATTATATCTCACTCATTTTATGGATTTCATTGAGTGGCCAACTCTCACATATGTACAAGTCACTTATCTTACTGTATATTAAATTATCCAAGCTACTTTAACAAGTTATCATATAGTTCTTTACTGTTTTATATAGCCTACACTTTTAGCCATGATTTTAAAATCCTTTCATGTAGCTTTTAATCATTTTAACTAAATTTATCAACACATGATCCCCACATAATACTTTTAATCATCATTCATCATCATATACATATACATAAATAAAGAAAATACAAGATTGCACAATCAAAATAACAAGAGGATAGGAAAAAACAATCTCTATACCACCAATAGTGATGAAAAGATGAGGTTTATGATGAACAAGGCTTGGTTCCTTGTTACCAAACCTTCAACTTTAGCAATGGACTTTTTGAAATCTTCAAGTGGATGAATACCTTCTTGAAAATCAGCCCTTTAATCCTTTGAAAACTTCTTTTCACATGTTAAGATCACCTCCAATCTTCATGTCTTCAATAGGTTATCATCATATGTAACTTATACATAAGATTTGTGGTTAATATTTTGATCAATGGGGTGTTTGTTGGTGGATATGGGACGTTCAACATAGGGAGAGAAGAGAGAGTTGTGAAGATTTTGCTAGTTTGCATGTTAGAAATGAGAAAATGGTTTCTAGTAAGTGGTTTTGATGGTTTGGAAGGCTAGGAGGACAAGTGTCCTCTTAGCTTATGTAAACTTGACACAAAATGTGATGTTATAGCTTGTCTTTGCCCCCTATAGTGGGGGTGAGACAAGTGTATACTTGTTTCATCCCCACTAATTTACGGGTACTCCTCGATTTTAGTTTCCTCTATTTACGTGCCCTCGGGTCGTTTTATGAAAAACGTTTTTATAAATTATGAATCTACGGCACAAAACGAATCTAATAAAAATTGTCTCATCAAAAACAGAGTTCAAAAACATAAATACGTAAACCTAGGGTTTTCGGTTTAGTCGTAAAGGACGTTAAATTATGCACGTAAGTCCTACTCTCTTCTTGTAAATTTGTGAGTTTATGAACCAACACAAATTTAAAATTCCAAAATAATATTCAAGGATAAATTTATTTCCTGAAATTTCGTACTGTCACCAAAAACGGTGTATGTAAACGTAAGCACGTAACGTAGAGTCCTCCGGTTTAGACGTAGTCGATGCTACTTCAAGACGTAATCCAATTTTCTTCCCAAAAATGAGTGAGTTCATATTATAACATTAAAATAATGTTTTTAAATAATACTTGAGAATAAAATATCGACTATAAATTGACGGATCGTCACAGCATTTACCCCTAAACAGGGTCTTTTTCCTCAAAGATCAATTTATCATACTACTCGCTTCTTATAGAGTTAGAGCCATGTGGGTATTTCCTCCACATTCGATATTTTCTCACAAGCGTAATTCATTACAATACGCGAGTTTCATCAAACATAACTACGGGAATACGATCAGACTTAATGTTGACTTACTTTCTCTATCCATGATGTTCACGGGTTTTTGATGAATGCAACTTTTCGCCTATCCAAACGTCATTGAGAAATAATCAGATTTTCACTTGATAGACATTTTATCAAGTTCAATATATGAAACATAATTCACGCATCCCTTGAAGTCCTAGGGTAGATCCATCTTATATGCCTTTCAAACCAACTTTTACATTATCTCAATGGTCCCATACAACGGGGCCTTATTTCTCATGATCTTTCAGATCATCAATTCATTTTTCCAAGGTGAAATTTTTTGGCATAACTTCGCTACCCATCCTGCACTTCAAGATCTATATTTCATATTCACATAACCTCCTGCCCACTACCGGGAGTCAATACTCAGATCCTAATTTCAACAATCATTTCAGGTCTCGCGGGTCGGGTAATTTGTAAGGTTAGGTTTGTCATCATAGGCAACCTTAAACCTACAAGACATGTCCAACTCACAATGGGTGTATGTCGGGTGTCTTCATCCCAACTCCTACCTATAGATGCTCTTCATATAGATCCTCACAAGATTCGATCTCGATCCTAATACGATAATTATCAATGATAATCTCTCCAAAGGAAAGAGATTATACGGTTTATTACCAAAGGTCAATCATTCAAGCATAAAACAACACTTCTAGTGTTTTGTATCGTCACTTTGTCTCGTCCCTTCGATTGGGGTAGTAAACAGTGTTCTCATCAAGGTTCGTTCCCAGTGACTTCTGAGCAAATCTCTAGAAATTCGTTGCGAAGCGAGGATCTTGATAGTGATGATCGATACAGGCACACTACGTTTATACAAATCCTTTAAATACAAAGAGTCAATTTCTTCATCGAGAATCTATCATTAACGGGAATGATATTAATAGATTTGGTCAGTCTGTCGACGATGACCCAAATCGAATCAAATTCAGATGATGACCTTTGCAATAGTTAGACGTTTACTAATGTATGAGGCGATGTCTGCCTTCATAATTTGTCATCACTACAACTTCTTCAGATAAAGATACATTTAATCAGAGATGACATGAATAGAATACTTAAACTTATGAGATTCTAATATGATTAAATCTCAAAATCCTCCATATTTAGGCAATCACAAGCAGCCTTTAAACATTTAACGCCATCGTCTTCTCAATTCTAATGGTTCACATTAGCCGTGAAACTCTTTATTATTTATATTATCTATTTTTTTTACAAGCATCAGTTATTTTTAAATTGCTCGACAATTTATTTGCACAGTCATTACTAAGGAACACATCCTAATTGATTCTTTATCCTTCCTACATAATGTGTCAGTATCTACATTCACCTTCCCTGATGAAGTAATTATCATGACCACAATTCACTTAGAAATTCTTTCTTCATATTTTCTAAGTTTTAGTTATGTCTCAACTATTATTTTTATCAGTTTTGCTCAATCCGACATTTAAAGCGTCAATAAATATTACGAGTAATTAAATAATAGATATTTATATTTATGAAACGTAAACGTAAAAAGTTTTAAATTTCTCAGTTCGTCCAATTATAGAAAAATGTTCAAAATAAATTTGAATTTAATTAACATGATTTTTGTTGATTTATCGAAAATAATTAATAAGATTCGTAAATGTTCGAAAAATATTTGTTTATACTTTGGTCAAAATTTTCTTAGTTGAAAAGCAAAAATTGTCGTTTCAAATTCCAAGTCATGGTTTAAATGGTTTCCTCAATCCCTCATAGGTTGTCTTGAGGTATACACAAACATTTACCCCTAAAGGAGTTTAGTTAAATGATTTGGGTATAAGGTAATGATTCCTTAAAAATCCTTTGATAAATATTTGTCAAAACATTTTTTCACTTTCTTTTGGGTATAACCCAAAGTCTTAAATGGCTCTAATCTTTGAAGAGTCAATATATATTCCATTATCTATTAATCTCACAGTCAAATAATGTAAAGGATTAAGCCTTAAATCACATGTTAAATACTCAAGGTACAGGTTCTCATTGCTCGGCCAACTCAGGGCAGTCCATAAATGATTATTGACTCCTTCTTATTCTTAGAAACAAACAAATGGTCCTTAGTGATCACAAGCATGAATTTATCAAATTACAGCCTACACACGTGGTTCACCAAATTTATGGATGCTACATGTGCATTGGTCAATCCAAACGACATAACATGAAACTCACAATGTTCATTACAAGTTCTGGATGTAGTGATTGGAATAGATAATCTTCTTCGCAGACGCGAAGTTGATAATAACCATGCCGTGGATCAAATTCTTGAAAATACGCTAGAACCTTGTAAATGATCGAACAAATCTATCATCTTGGGTAGTGGATATAGATTTTCATCATCAATTTACCTAGCTCACGGTAATTCAACAAATATAAGGAATAATAACACCATATCTCTTCATAATGACGAGCTCGGTAAAATAAAAGCTTTCTCCGACAACTCTCTCAGTTGTACGGTAATTCTTTTAATTCAGATGGTGCTGAAGTACAGTGCACATGCCACAGGTGCAGCACCGGGAATATAATCAATACCAATTTCAACTTGCCTTAATGGCGAAAGTCTAGGTAATTCAACAACAAATACCTCAGAAGTTTCAAATAACATAAACATCTTTTAATAAATCCACCTTAGGTTCTTTCTAGATTACAAGATCTATGACTAGTTCATAACCATTCATGGTATAATTTCAAGTCTAAATGCAGTATATGGTCACCCATCAAGAATTATTTAGATCACTTTTGATAATCAACATCCTATCTTTTAGGGGAATTCTACTCGAGTTCCCATCAATTAGGACAATGTCGTCATGACATAATCAATCAATCCATTCTACTGGCACTACCAACTTTCCAGTTTCATTATCGTTGATAAGATGTGATCTTCTCAAAAGACTAATAATAACTCATGATCCTTCACAAATTCAAGGATATCTTGAGACTTAACTAACATTAAAAGAGTAGAGTCAACGCATAATCTACGCGAGAGAATTTCAAATCAGATAAAGACGAAAACATTAATGAATATGAATATATCCCATGTTTTCATGATTTGAGTACGCATTCGAAAGCTCCTCAGATCGTTACCCAGGTCATTCAAATGTAATCTGATCAAAAGAAATGATAGGAACGTCGATACATCCAGTCGGGTATCAAAACTCGGTAATCAGATACTTTTCCAAAGAATCTCACCACGGGAGAATTGGACAAGGAGGGGATATCAATTGTCAATTAAGACAATTTCCACAAATGATTAAATTCGATTCAGAAGAATAAATAGTACGGGCACATATGTAGGTGTTCATAACAATATGTCCCAATTTTTTGCACTTCTTGCAAATCTCATAAAGTTTAATATTTCACAACTTCAAAGAAAATGTAGTGTTTATTAACACTTTCATGGTGACTACTAATCAGCCTTGCATGGGCCCTTCCAAATTGTATGTAGGCGCGCAACTATAACACCCCATTTTGATAAATGGAATGTCACGCGTAATTATGGCGTGTCATCAAAGCATACAAGGATAAATGTCTAAAACATTACATGACCATAGGGTAAACCGGAATCAAACATCGGTTCCCAAACATAATCCCAAAACATAATAAAGTAAATGAAATGAATGAAAGACTTAAAAAAGCATAAATATGTGAAGGTAGTAGGAAAAGAAGTCTATGGCAGCTTCCCTCCTATGCACGTCCTCCAAATGCTCGAGTCTGTCCTTGGGTACCTGCCATTTTGGGTCATGGAAAGGAAAGTAACGGCTGAGCAAAACGCTCAGTGCACGGATATACTAGTAAAGCATGAATAATATAAGCATAAAAACATGAAACAGCGAAAGAAACTAAGTCCCGAATAACCCGGTTAAGTCTTAATAAAACTGGTTTTATAGTTTGAAAATCTTTATATTTATCTTGTAAAAACTGTTTAACATATTTTACCGTTAGCCAATATAGGTCATGAAAATCCACCGTGCATGAATACTTGGAGGGGTGACCTGATCATGCAAATTAGAGGGGCTGCCTCTAATTTAATATACTGGTTTTGGGTAGGAGGGATCAGCTCCTTGTGAAGGATGCAAGGCACACACCACATTCACACTGAGTAATCTACTGAAAAACAAGTAACTAGGATGCACCCATACGCCCACATGATAAATATAATAATATGGCCAAAAGCTGAAGGGACGCCACGAGCAATCACTCCGCCGTGGGGAAGTCATAACACCAGTGCCTCTAGTGTTATGGTTATGGTACCTCCATAACTAGGTGAAACTAGTCATGCATGTATATGGCTTTAGGTATTCTAATTAAACATAAGCAATCAAAACATATAGACTTATACTATGGGAAAACAGTTGGCTGCATACGGGGAATCCTAATAAGGAAAGAATGTCCGTACTGAAAGGACGGGAATCCGTACCTTATGTCCAGTGAACGAAGAAGACGAACGGAAGAGAGTCCTACTTCGGTATCACTAATGCTACATAAATACATACGTGTATAAGTATCTGATTACTAAATACGTAACTGGTTTTATATCATGTCTTAGCTTGTTTTATATGTTCATGTCATGTTTTACTGTTTTAAGCTTTATACTGTGTTTACCTTATATTCTGTCTATTCTGATTAAGTATTACTTGTATTTCATGTATTATTATACTTACTGTGTAATAATAAGTAACTTTCTAAAAATAGCAGGTTTCCTAAAATAGAAAGTTCCCAAAAATAGAATTTACCAAAAATAGAAAGTTTCCAAAAATAGAAAGTTTCCAAAAATAGAAACTTTCCAAAAATAGAAAGTTTCCAAAAATAGAAAGTTTCCAAAAATAGAAAAACTGCTTAAAACAGATAAGTTTCTAAAAATAGAAAGTTTCCATAATTAGATTAGCTTCCTTAATTAAATAAGTTTCTAAAAAAATTGAAAGTTTCCATAAATAGATATAAGCTGGTTAAATAAGCTAATTATATAAGCTTAAGTGTTTCCTAATTATTATTCTAAGTCATGTAGTTATAAAGTATAGTTTATTAATTATTACATGTAAATTAAATAAACTATAGGTTAAAAGTATTTAATTAAATATATCATGATTTTAATTAAATAAAGGTAAAATACTTAGGTTAAAACATGTATTATTAACTATTAATAATATAACCTAAGTCATGTTAATTAATTAATTATAGTCATGGTTTTATATAATTAATTAATTATAAAGTCTAATTAAATATAAATACTTAGGTTAAAATTCATGAACTAATAATTAAATTTATATTCTAAGTCATGTAAAATAAATTAATCATGTTCATACCTTAATTAATTTAATTTTAAGTCTTGTAAAAATAATATAACTTGTAAAAATAATAAACCTTGAAAATGACTCATGAACCGGACCGGGTTTTTATTCTAACATGTGTGAACCAGACCCGTGATTAAAACCCATGAACCGGACCCCTAACCATCACCATACCCCGACCTAGGTCGGGGTTTCTTCCCTTGTTGATGCCGTGACAAGATCATCACCAAACCGAGACCTTAAGGTCTCGGTGGTGTGCATATAAGCCAAGCCGAGACCCCCTCTGGGGTTCGGTTAGGCGTCGGCCACAACAAAACACCCCTAAAACCCTTGTTTTAATTTATCCCATTATCATTAACATGTTTAAATAATTGTTTTTAATTAGTTTAATTAAAAACATCATGATTTTATGTGATTATCAAAATCAAAACATAAAAAGAAAAGGGTTAAAAGTTATACCGAATACGTAAAACAAATGAGGATGAACACACACGAATCCTTGCAAAATATCCAAGATCAAAATCAACCCGAACACCCCTTTATGGTAATTTAAGGTGGCGGCCAAAAGGAGAGGAAGAAGGAGAATTAGGGTTTTAATTATTTTCATTATTTTGTAAATAATGAACATGTTTTACCCCTTTTTCCTAGTTAGAAAATTTTGCATGGGCTAAGCCCATTTCTTCTTCCTAATTTCATGGTTATGGGGCCCACATGTGGTAACCCGAACATTTTCCGTGTCTAATTATTTAACACCCACAATTTACATTGCGCAGCGGAAAATACACAATTGGGTGTTATTTACAAACTTCATTTCACAACTCTTTACATGACCCAAAATCAGTATATTTAAGAATAAATATGGAAATAATTTAAATCAATGTCTAAAACCTCCGATCCCAAGTAAAATCTGTTTAAAATATATCAGAGTAGCGTACAGGTTTCCCTAGGATCTTAATCAAACAATAAACCTTTTACCAAAATATTTCACCATTTACTATAAGTTTACGACAATAGGGAAAGAAATCCGTTTTAGACCAAATTACTACAAAAGCAATCCCGCAATCCTTCTCCAGCAAGCTCCGCAGTTCAACAACTTCAAGTACCTGAAATACATGCTTAAAATCATCAACACAAAGGTTGAGCAAGTGTATAGGTTTTACAAAACAATATTGAACACATCGTAAAAAGCATTCACAATTGTTTAATAGAATTGTGGCCATACAATCTATCAATCAGGTATAATATATAACAATAGTTATTGAATTGTATTAAGCTCATGACACCGACCCCTTAACTTAGTCACCCACGCCAAATGCCAGCATGACTAGAAAAATTACCAGTGCCCCTACTAGGGTATTAATTGCAAGAATACCAATTCTCATTCACGTAAAATTATCCTTCCCAGCGGGTTACTCAGCGTAAAGCCCTGGTCTCTGATAGGGTTGTCAGCCCAATAGTACTATTATTAGAATAAGCGGCTATTCCCAACTCGGAACATCAAGTCAGAAGATAGTTAATGGCTCATGAATTTAGGGTCTTATGCAATTAGGTACTTATACAATTCATTTCATCAAAGGCAACATCGGGTCCAACAATTACTTATGACATGTGTTCATTTTACTTCAAATAGCATGTATCCCCCTCGCGGGTTTTAAAATCATTAAAACAAGTAGAAAGTGTTGATCCCAAACTTAGATCGATTTAGCTTTATGTATACGAGATTAGATCAAGTAATACACTTAGAGAAACCTTTGTATATGTTTATAACAATCTAAGTGTTATGCGGAATTAACACTGAAACAGGAACACAATGATATAAACAAACTTTCACTTTGATTAATGATATCAAACTTGCTTACAATGAAAGTAGTTTACGAATGAAAACTTATATGAAACATTAACCTAAAGGGCTTCTTTTATAGACATAAGAAGCCTTGTTCAATAATCTACGTATCAGCTATTCTAGGTAAAGATAAATATAGAAAATACATTGTTGTTCCTATCTTTACTAGAAGTAATCTAGAATACAATAAACGCGTAGAGTATATCTTCCCATCAGTGCTTGTCTTCAATGTATCAACGCTTGACTTTATCTTGTCAACGCTTGAGCTGTCAGCGTTGTTTTGCTCCTGTCAACGCTTGTTTTACTCTTGTCAGCGCTCAAGTAGATTGGCTATAATTTATTCCCAACAATCCTCCCCTAAACTTGATATCCACTCTTATGATCAAGTTTCTGAATAAACATTAAGAACTAGGAGGAATCTTACAAACCTTCTCATATTGGTAATAAATAAATCTGATCAAGTCTTTTGCCACATCACTTGAATAATCAATTTCCAGCTGAGTGTTCTTCATCTTCTCCAAGATATCCTTGGATATGAAATACTGACCATCCACAAGTAGATACTCAGCAAACTTTGTAGAACTCAAATAATAAACACCAGCAGCTGAATACAATCTCCATTGAAGACCACTGAGGTCATCTTCAAGATCCTTCCAAATAGCAGGATCCTCATCTTTTGGTCCACACATTCTCTTGAATGTGGACCACAGTTTTATTCCATTAGCTGAAGTTGGTGCTTCAGCCTCATACTTGGCCTCTAATAACCTCCATAGGTCTACCAAGTCTTCTCTGTCAAAACTTGCAAACAAAGATATAAGGGTGGTAAAAGTGTGAACCTCTTTGCCATACCTGCCAATCTTCCAAAATCCACATTCATCTTCTTCCTAGCTCACAATTGGATTTCTGGAATCTAGTGGTAACACTTGTACCATATCTGAAGCTTCTAATGGTGAGAGCTTGAGGCTCTTTCTTATGACAGCTTCACTTGGATATAATGGATCCATATCTTTGGGAAACTCAAGAGGAACTCCCTTTTTCACTGGTCTGGGAACAAACATTGCCTTCTTGAGCTCCATTTCCTCTACAAGTTCTTCTTTTCTTTCATCAGAAAGAAGTCTTAGAGTGTTTGCTTCCTACACTCTAACCCAGATGGGATAAGCTTTGCATTCCAACTCATCAAATGTCAATGCCTTCAATTTCTGATAAGTCCAACATACTGCATGACATCTGAGCAACATGTAGTATAACTCCCTTCTATCCCTTTTCAACTCTGAGAGAATGTTGCTTGCCTTGTGTTTCAAAATGACCTGGCAATCCTTTTGTACTCTGAGGAGAATCTCCAAACCCCATATCTGATCTGAAATGGTCAAGTGTGGATTCTCCATACATCTTTCTTCCCAAGCATGATACATTTGAACCACCTCTGGCATATCAAAGTCAACCTACAATTTCAACTCTCTCAATTTCTCCTTGGCCAACTCATCTCCATACTCAAGTCTTTCTGGCTATTCTATGATCATAACACTTGAGTATGAGCTAGCTCCATCACTTCCTTCCTGCTCTTCTGAAGTGACAACAAATGGTGACTCTTTCACCTCCTTTCTGTCTTGTTCCATGATTTGTGCAGCCAACTTTCTATCAAACTCAATTTGAGCTGCATTCTTTGGAACAACCTCTTCTACCATAATACCCTTACCCTTATCTAATGGATCAATTGTTGGTAAGGTAGATGGTGATACCTGTGAAGAAACCTCCTTGATGATGGATGATGACTGGGATACATCACCCTCATGTGCAGGTCTGTCAACGCCCAATTTTGCTGTGTCAGCGCCCAAAATACTCATGTCAGCGTTCAACTTCTCCTTGTCAACGCCCAAAGTTCCTGCCTCAGTGCCTTTTGCAATTTCCTCCAACATGGCTGTAAATGATAAATTTAAGTTTGTAGGAGAGACTAAGGACGTATCAAAACCTGTCTGTTTCTTCAAACTTGTTAGGGCCTCAGCAACATCCAAAGATTGACCATCATGGCTGCCCTTGTCACTCACATTTATTTGATCTTCCTCCCCTTTGGAAGATTCCTCCATCCCTCTCCTTGCACTAGCAGTCTCCAAAATAACAATCCTCTCCCTCAATTGCTTGAGTTCAAGGCCTTTTGTGCTGACAACTTGTACCAAGTCTGCATTTTGCTTTTGCAAGCTCATGCAGACTGCCGTCAATTCCATTAGGGTCATTGGTTCCAATCTGCCCTCTTCTAAAATGGGTATTTGACCTCCCAAGTCAGATTCATTGGGCATGGATGAGGACTTAATGATGGTGGGACTGCCTTGGCCAGCAGCTAAGCCAGAACCAATAGTCCTAGCCTCATCCATAGCACCAACCACACTTGTGGTGGTGGTTCTCTCTGCTACATGGCTAGGACCACCAGAGGAGAACACTCCAGTAGTCCTTTGGCGTTTAATCAACCTATACTCAGGGGGTGTAGAAGATGATGTGGATTGGGTGGATGTGGGTTGGTTAAGGGGTGTTTTGGGTCTGTGAAGGTTGTGTGTCAACGTTGGAAATAGGCACATCAATGCCAACATTCAACGTGTCAGCGTCGAAGGGTTCTTGGTCAATCTGCATATGTTCAGGTGAAGGTAATGGTTCAAGTATTGGGTCAATTTGGGGTTGAGGGTCTGGTTGGGGTTGTGCTGCTGTAATGACAGCAAGCATAGCTTGGGTTAAAGGTAGGTCACGATGTGGGGGTGAGTTCATCTTCATAAAAATTGCTTTCTTTTGCATAGGGATCTCATAAAAGTCATTATGATCCCTTTTGCAGTATCCTTGAACATAAAAAACCATTTGTAAAAATCGGGGATAAGCTAAAGTCATTTTGTTCCCCTTATTTTTACACATGCCCTCAAGAATCATTTTAGAATAATTAAATTTTTGCCCAGTTGCAATGCACACAATAGCACTTGCAATAGATCTATTGATCTCATTGTGTGTAGTGTATTTATGACTCAAACATTGTAGGAGGACATGTATGAGGTACTTCCAGGCTGGGGGAAACTCCTGTTTATGATATTTATTTAAAGTTCATTCATCAGGAAAAGGATAACCCAAAGCCCTTAGTCCTTGTTCTATTTCACTAATGGGAAGGGTGGTTATACCATCAGCATCATCAAGATGCAAGGCTTGGCATACCAAAGCCTCAGTAACCACCCAAGGTCTCCCATGAACAATAGAAGTTAATGTAGTCACTCTATTAACTGTTGAGGAACTAACAGTGTTCCAAAACTGTTTAATATGTGTGACAGGAATGAGTGGTGCATGAGAAAGAGCATACCGTATGGGGGGATGCGTTCAAATACGCCACCATTTGTGTGTATTGGGGAAACAGAGTATCATCAGCTTCAAGATACGCGATCATGTTGTGTTGACTTCTGAACCCCAATTCCAATTCTGATGGTTTAAACTTTGGTGCCATTGTTGAAAGCTGTTAAACTGATTGATGAAGATGAAGTTGATAAGAGAAAATTGTGTTAGACAAGAATTATAGGTACCCTGTTTAAAAATAGGCGCCAAATTTATAGGAGAAGAAAATGCATGTGATTGGCCCAAAAATAGGCAAGTATTTTCAAAATGTAATCATGAAAATATTGAAAAAGAATAATTTTATCTCATGCATTAAATGAAGTTTATCTGCTCCCAAAATTACGGCCTAAAAATATGTCAAAAAGTAACAACTGGGTAGGACCCATTGAGTGTCAACGGTCAAAAATAACCTATCAACGCCCAACGGCTATATTCTTGTCAACGTTTGCCTATAGCCATGTCAGCGTCTAAATTGGTCATAACAACGCTTGGAAAAATACTTGTCAGCGTCCAAAAATAAAAATGTTTAAAAATGAAAAATGACCTTAACAAAGTAATTTATCCTAGAGAAGATAACCAAAAAGCTGATAATTATTATAGGGCGGCAAACACTGTCCAGTCATGCACACTTGCTTAAGCAAGATAGACATAACAGTCCTCTAGTGTCCCTTGCTAACCAAAACTCTTAACAACCAAGTTACCTTATAAAATTCTTTGTTACTCCCAGGTAAATCCCATAACAAAATTATTCCCAAGTCTCCCAACAGACCACAACCAATTCTAGGCCAAAAATGTCTTGGCAGCATGCATAGTATATCAACTTTGCATGCTATAGTGCCTCATGATTTAGTAAAACTAACTCATACTCACCTGTGGACACAATCTAGAATTGTGATAAGAGTATCATATGGATACCCAAACATCCTAAAGGTTCCTAAAACCTCCCCTTAAACTATGATACATAAGTTGCTAAAAATATGCATGAACATAAAAAATTTATGTCAAGATAGGAATTAAAAATTCCAACCATCATCCATAAACAAAAACATGCCCAAATGCTTCTCCATTGATCCATAAGCAACTCTGTATCCAATGGTATACTGCTAACACCACCTGCACATTTAGATTGAAAACCACAAAACTAACATTGTTGCTGACAACGCCCCGATAACACACAACAGCGTTGAGGGAAGCTTTGTCAGCGTTAGACAATTATATTGCTGACAACGTCACAAAAACACTTATCAGCGTTCAAGCAACCTTTGTCAGTGTTAAAAAAATATAGTGGAAAATCTAAATCATCAATAAGACCAATAACAATGCATCATCCTGTACATACTTTTACAAAAAGACTCCAAAACACATATTATGTGAGATTGATCATTCCAATACTTGTTACCAAGTATTGAAACCTCCCAGCATCAAAAGGTTTAGTTAGTAAATCTGACACATTTTCTTCTGTGTCAACCCTATCTGGTTGTATTAAACCTTTTTCAAAACAATCTCTTATAAAATGGTGTCTAATTTCTATGTGTTTAGTTTTAGAATGATGTACAGGATTATTAATGATGCATAATGTACTGTTATTGTCAACAAATATCTTGGTATGCATGAAATTATACCCATAGTCCAACAGCTGGTTCTGAATCCACAAAACTTGTCCACAACAAGCAGCTGCAGCAACATACTCAGCTTCAATTGTAGAATTAGCCACCACTGTTTGCTTCTTGCATTTCCAAGATATCAACCTGCTCCCAAGAAACTGACATCCACCAGTTGTGGATTTCCTATCAAATTTATCACCTCCATAGTCACTGTCTGAATATGCAATCAGCTCCAATGGTGAATCCTTTGGGTACCACAAACCAACACTAGGATAGCATCTTAGGTACCTAAAGATCCTCTTCACAGCATAAAGGTGACAATCTTTGGGAGTCACTTGATGGCGTGCACAAGCACACACAACAAACATGATGTCAGGTCTGGAGGCTGTAAGATACATCAAGGATCCAATCATGGATCTATAGTGCCTGACATCAACATCTTTCCCATCTCCAATCTTTCCCCAAGGGTGTTCTCTATCCATAGGAGTAGTAGCCCTCTTTTCATGTGGAGAAAAGCCAAACTTCTTCAAGATCTCAGTCACATATTTATCCTGGGAGATGAAGATACCATCTTCTTTCTGCTGAACTTGTAAACCAAGAAAGAAGTTCATCTCCCCCATAGCACTCATCTTGAATTTGTCTGTCATAAGCTTGGAGAAATCCTCACTCATCTTTGGATCAGTAGACCCAAAAATGATGTCATCAACATAGACCTGGACAAGCAACACATCCTTGCCTTTCTTCTTTGTAAATAGTGTCTGATCTATGGTGCCCCTTTTGAATCCATTTTCCACTAAATAAGTAGACAAAGTACCATACCATGCTCTAGGGGCTTGATGAAGTCCATACATAGCCTTTTTGACTCTATACACCTTGTTTGGATTCTCTGGATCCTCAAAACCAGGAGGCTGCATCACATATACCTCCTCAACAATTGTTCCATAGAGGAAGGCACTCTTGACATCCATTTGATAGACAGTGAAGCCCATGCAGGATGCATAGGCTAAAAAGATCCTAATAGCTTCAATCCTTGCAACTGGTGCAAAGACCTCCTCATAGTCTATCCCCTCCTCTTGTGTATATCCCTGAGCCATTAACCTTGCCTTGTTTCTGACCACAATACCTCTTTCATCTCTCTTGTTTCTTAGAACCCACCTTGTCCCTATAGGTCTGACATATCTGGGATAATCAACAAGCTCCCAAACATCCTGAATTGCAAATTGGTGAAGCTCATCCTGCATTGCTTCCACCTAACTTGGTTCTTGAAGAGCATCAAATATCTTCTTGGGTTCCTGTTGTGACAGAAAACAGGCAAACAAACATGCTTGCACAAGAGGGGTATCAACCTTCTTGTGTATATTGGCAATAGATCCACCAAGACCTTGATGAGATCTTCTAGTCCTAACCGGAGTCATAATATCACCAATGATTTGAGAAGTGGGGTGATTCTTCATAGTGGAAGTGAGAACTCCTCATTCAAAAAGTCTGGTGTCCTCAACCTCATTCTCCATGTTGCCAATATCTTCTTCATCAGACTCTCTTTCATCAACATGAGGATGAACCTCTTCATATATATTGGAAGGTTCACCTTGTTCAAAATGGAAGAGAAAAGATGTGTAGAAGTGTTGTCAACGCCTGAACTTTGTTTGTCAGCGCTTGGGCTAACAACGCTTGAACTGTTGTTGTCAACGTCTGAACCATCAACGTCTGAATTGGTCTTGTCAGCGCTAGATTTACCTTTGTCAGCGCCTGAAGGACCATGCATGTTTGTATCTGGTGGTACTTGGAGACCACCATTATCTTTACCAGCAGCAGCAGCAACAACAAAAGCATCTGTCCAAATGGGAATTGTAACATATTCTTAGATAGGAGATGACTTCTCTGCTTGTGATCTAACCTTCTCATTAAACTGTGTACCTGAAACATCAACAACTTGTTCTTCCACAACATTTGAAGTTACCTTCACAATGTCTGGATTAGTGACAGGCATATAATTTAAAGTTCTAGATAAAGGTTCCAAGTCAAACAACCAATTAGGACCACTTTCAGGATCACTAGGTTTATTCTCTAAAAACCTAACATTTACTCTTTCAAGTATACATTTTTCCTCTTTAAGATAAACCCTATATCCCTTGCTCTGCACTGAATACCCCATGAAGTAGCCTTCATCACCTTTTGCACTAAATTTACCTAAGGCATCACTAGTATCTAAAACTACTACATGACAACCAAAAGGTCCGAGAAAACCAATATTAGGTTTTCTACCCCAAAGTAACTCATAAGGTGTTTTGTTCTGAATTTTGTTGATGAATGCTCTATTTTGAACATAGCAAGCTGTATTAACAGCTTCAGCCCAAAAGGCTATAGGAAAATGAGCATCAACCAACATTGTTCTGGCTGCTTCAATTAGGGTTCTATTTTTCCTCTCAGCAACCCCATTTTGCTGTGGGGTTCTGGCAACACTAAATTGCCTAGTAATTCCTTTCCTGGCATAGAAATAGCTTCTTATTCCTAAATTCTCCACCATTATCACTCCAAAGCATTTTAACTTCATTGCCAGACTTCTTCTCAATCTGAGTGATAAAATCAATTAGAATATCAGCTGTGTCACTCTTCATAGCTAGAAAGAAAGTCCAAGTAAACCTAGAAAAGTCATATGTGATAACAAAGCAATAGGACTTTCCATTCAAGCTTTCTATATTGGTTGGACCAAAGAGGTCCATATGAAGCAAATGAAGAGGTCTAGAACTAGAATGCACCTGTTTGGACTTAAATGAGACCTTGTGCTGCTTGCCTTTAAGACATGCAACACAAGAGTGGTCATTGTGGAAGGCCTTCTAAGGCAAACCATCAACCAAGCCAAGTCTCACAAGCCTATTTATATTTTTAAAATTTATGTGCCCTAGTCTCCTGTGCCACAAATTACTCTTATCTACTGAAGCTTTAGCATAAAAACAAGACATATTGTTATTTATTCTAATCTCATTTAGATTCACATTGTATATGTCCTTATGCCTAGGTGTTCTATACTCAATATATTTCTCATCATGGATCTTATAATCCTTGCTTAACACCAAACACTCAGTATCAGTAAACAGAACTTTATTTTTGTTATCACAAACTTGTGATACACTAAAAAGATTGTAATCAAGTTCTTTTACCAAAAATACGTTTTCAAAACGCAAGTTCTTGGTGAGAAGGGTTCCTTTGCCTGTGATAGTACCATATCCGCCTCCAAAGTAAACCTTATCACCATCCTTAATGGGAATGAAGTTCGTCAGATAATCTTCCTTCCCTGTCATGTGCCTTGAGCATCCACTATCCCAATATCTATAATCATTGACCTGTTTTGAATGCCCTGCACATAAAGAAAACAAATTAGTTTTCTTTGGGAACCCAAGCCTTAGAAGACTTGGATTCATCTGGTTGTTCAATAAGAACAGACTTAGTTCTCACAACAACCCCATTTTCATCCTTCTTAGGATGAAAAACCCAGTTAACCCCAATAGGTTTTGTAATGACCTTTGAAATGTAATTAAATCTGTTGTAGGTCATTGAAATCCCATTATCATTAGGGTTTTGATCTTTCTTGGATCTCCATGTTAAGCTTGAAGAAGCTTTAGACCCCTTACCCTGTGGTTGCAAATATTTAGGTCTGGTCACGTTTCTGTCAGCTTTGGAATTGGTCTTGTCAACGCTGAAATTTCCCTTGTCAGTGTTGAACCTAGGGTTTGCTACAGAAACCCATTGCCTATTAGACCAAGTATTTGTCTTTTGAAATGGTCTTTGTCCATGAGTGTTACACCCTCTAGTAAAGAATGAGGCAGGTCTAATCACTTGTGGACTTTGCTGCACACAAGGTTTGGGTCTGACAACGTTTGACTTCCTAACAACGTTGACTTTGTTCCTGTCAGCGCTGAATTTGTTCCTGTCAGTGCTGGCTTTGGGAGCGTTGACACACTTATATGCCAAGTGTGAAAAGCTACCACAAGTGTAACAAGCTTTTCTAGACACAACCCTAGGTCTAGAAGAGAAGAAGCCTGTTCCATTATTGCTAACTTGGCTCTTGGGTGACCTAGTATTCCTATACATCTCTGCATACTTAATGCTAGGTTTTCTAACAGTGTTTGAGCCTAGGTCAACAGCTTTACCAGTGACTGGGTTTGTAACTTTAATGGGAGTTGACTCATTAGGACTTTCACATAGTAAGCTACCCTTAACAAATAATGTAGGGTTAGCTTTCTTCCATTCATTCAGGTCAGTCAACTTTTGATGATACTCTTCAACTAGGGTGACAACTCTTGGTGGGGGAATAAATTCCTCCTCTTGGAGTTCTGGCAAGGCAGTCCAAGATAGGTCCTTTTATTGGACAGCATAGAAGTCACCAGCTGTTGGTGGAACCACAGAGTAGTCTTTCATCTCAATCCCAGTCATGTCCTTAGGATCCTTTTGTTTTCCACACATTCTCCTAGGGTTTGTGTTGCCTTATCAAATCTCTGGATTTTAAGGCCAACATTATCTTTGTTTTTAATGGCTTCATCTAATTTAGCCTGTAACTCACCATTAACCCTTTCCATAATGTTTCTAATATCCATACTAGCATTTAACTCATGTTTTAAGATATTTATTTTATCTTTTAAGTCAAATTCCATTTTCTTGTATTCAGAAACTGTCTTCTCAGTTTGAGTGAGAGCTAGTTGGTAATTAGACAGTTTGCACTTTTCAGTACTCACATCACTTAATAATCTTAACACTTCTTTGTTAAGTTTCTCAGTGTTTAACCTACAACCTTTACTACAAAAAGCATCATTGTATACCTCATTATCAGATGAAGAGGAGGAGTGTGCCATGAGAGCATATTCAACATGCTCTTCTTCTTCAATTTCTACAACCAAAGCTTTATCCTCTTCAACATCCTTAGCCAAATAGCTCCAATCCCATCCCATACCATCAATTCCTTGAACTGCAACCATGGCTTTAGGATCATGAGCTTTAACAATTTGACTTGAGGGTTTACCAGCATCAGATCTTATAGGAGATCTGCATTCCCTCATGAAGTGCCCCATACGATGACAGTTGTAGCACTCAACTTTGGATTTATCAAATCCAGCTGTGTCTTTTGCATTGAAGGTCATCTTCTTCTTAAACCTTTTGTTCCACCTGTTTGCTCTTATACTAGCAAGAGCCATGTTCCACTTAATGTCCATCTCTTCCAAGTGCTCATCACTTATCTGCTCAAGGTCCTCATATGTAATCACTGAACCATTGGGCAAAGAAGCAATATAAGCACATACAGTATCCAAATCCAAATCCAAACCAGCAGGTTTAACTCTTGGTGAGTCACTTTTGAATGTGTCAGCGTCTGAAAAGGAGACGTTGACAGGACATGTTCCAGCGCTGACACATGATGATCCAGTAACTGGATGCATGTAGGAGTCCTTCTGATTGAATTGACCTTCACTATGAGAGAAGAAGGCCATGTTACTGTTGGTAGACTTGCTTCCATGCTCTAAAAGAGTTTCATCTTCCAACAGCCTTAGTTTGTTGTAAATGTCATCAAACATGGAACTTTTGTAAGTATTATTGGCAAGAATAGATCTTGCCTCAATCTTCCACGCCTCACCAAGACTTTTAAGAAAGGTAGCATTAATGTCAACATCACCAAGTTGTGTCCCCATGAAGGACAATTTGCTTTTAATGTCAAGCAATCTGCTTCTCACACTACTCAGCTTCTCATTGGGTTGAACTTTGAAAACAGCATAATCATGCATGAGTTGTTTCTTCTTTTCTTCCCTGGTATCTACATTGCCACCATATGCAACTTCAAGAGCTGCCCAAAGGTCTTTAGCAGAATCATAACCTCTGTAGTTATGCTGGTTCTCTTGTCCCAAAGAGACTTTCAGAATATTTAGGGTTTTCATGTCAACTCTTTTCTTTGCTATGTCTTCAGCAGGCACAACTCTACCATCTTCAGGTTTTTCTTTCTTATCTTCTTCAGAACATCCAGCAACAGCTGATCTTTGATAAATAGCATCAGCAATCTTTTGGGCTTTATCGAATGTGTTTCCATATTCAATGATCTCCCAGAGTGTGTAGTCATAGATCCCTAGATATTGCTCAAAGTTGAATTTCTACAATTCAAGTTGGTTGCATCAAGCATGGGAATCTTGATGTTTGGTAAAGGTGAGGAGGAGGTTATTTCTGTTGTTGACATGATGTTGTTAGGGTTTTTGAGAAAATTAGGGTTTTGGTGATTTTTTAGGGTTCTTATGTTCTTTAAGATCAAAAGTTCCTCAACAAGCTCTGATACCACTTGTTGATCCCAAACTTAGATCGATTTAGCTTTATGTATACGAGATTAGATCAAGTAATATACTTAGAGAAACCTTTGTATATGTTTATAACAATCTAAGTGTTATGCGGAATTAACACTTAAACAAGAACACAATGATATAAACAAACTTTCACTTTGATTAATGATATCAAACTTGCTTACAATGAAAGTAGTTTACGAATGAAAACTTATATGAAACATTAACCTAAAGGTCTTCTTTTATAGACATAAGAAGCCTTGTACAATAATCTACGTATCAGCTATTCTAGGTAAAGATAAATATAGAAAATACATTGTTGTTCCTATCTTTACTAGAAGTAATCTAGAATATAATAAACGCGTAGAGTATATCTTCCCATCAGTGCTTGTCTTCAATGTATCAACGCTTGACTTTATCTTGTCAACGCTTGAGCTGTCAGCGTTTGTTTTGCTCCTGTCAACGCTTGTTTTACTCTTGTCAGCACTCAAGTAGATTGGCTATAATTTATTCCCAACAGAAAGCGAGGCTATAGACTCACCTGTAGTAATAGCAGTAGTAAGACGATCTTCGACGATAGTTGATGCCCGGTAAACACAAAAACCGCAACCTATCAAATAAGGCGCGTTTATCAATAATAAACTCGAGTAAAATCCATACTTAGTAATATCAAACTCAAAATCACAAAATCAAAATCAATCCAAAATAAAAATAATACAAGTGACCTTTTATTTCCATTCTATATGTCTTCTATTAGTTAACTTCTTCGATAAAAATCTTCCAGTACACACCAAATGTACAAGCTCATTTACCCCACTTAAACACGTCAAATTTTTATGATACTAATCAGTAACTTCACTTACTATATATAGAAAGCCCTTTTAAAAAATCATCAAAAGATTTTACATTTAAAGTTCCCTGCCCGACTCATCTTTGAACTACAAAAACCGGACAGTTTTACGTCAACAATACTTATAGTCTTTTAACACATTTATTTTTCTCCGTTAATGAAACCGACACTCAACTTTGAAACTAACTTGACATCCTCATACTTAACATTAAAAATCAGTCCTTGACACATTTCAAAATCCATTTTACAGTCCCCGAGATTCGATCCAAATATCGACAACAATTATATATTGTGTCGGTACTCGTCTCCCGGTACACGAAATAATCAAACTAACGTAACTTTTCGCTCGTTTGGAGCTACAAGTCCTACCTTATACCAAAACTAAGGTAAAAACATCCTCTACAACAATATCTAACTAGTTCATCTCAAACTCAAACTCATATTTTCAGAAAATTACTTTTAATAATCTGCCTAAAAATATATTTTTAAATATCACTCAAAATTAATTTTTCAGCATATTTTAACCTCATTTTTACCATTATAAGCATTCCTACATTACTAGTTCATATCATAACACCCCTAAATCATCCTAGATGTTCAAATCATAAAAACCAAACTCAAAAATATAAACATGCAATCAATAAAACATATACATATGAACATAAACACCTACATACAATAAGAATTTAAGATCAAACATCAAGAATTTCATCTGAAAATGAGTTTTATAAAAATGTTAATGCATGTGGCTAAATTTCATACCAATGTGTAGGGAATGAAGAGATTAAGATGGGTCTTTGATTAGTTTATAAAGATTCAAGCTCAAATTTGAAAAATGGTGGTGTTTGTGTGGGTTGAGGGTGACGGACAAGAGAGGAGAGGGAGAGAAGAAAGAGAAATTTTTGGTGGAAGTGAAATTGTGTGTGTTTTGTGTGTTTATTTTCCTTTTATATGGAAAAAGACTAGGGTAGTTTTTGCCAATTGTGATTCTTGTGCACCAAAGTGCAAATACTTTGTTAAAAAGAGAGAAATGACTATTAGTCACTTTTGAAAATTTTTACGGGTCTCGGGTTTCATAAAAATGCTTCTCAAAACTTAAAACGCACACAAAATATGATATTATATAGTCCCGGCACGACTTAATACGACATTAAAATAAAAACGTCAAAATATTAAACATCGACATGTTTAAAATAAAATGTAAAATTTCTCGGGCATCCGTCGATATCGTCAACACTAATAATCCTCGCAACTCGTCAAAACGTAAAAATAAAATTTCAATCATCATCCAAACCAAATTACCAATCGTCATGAAAATCAACCTCGTCAAAAATTTCCAAAAATATACGTAAAAATATAATTAAATAATGACCACGGTTTTGGGTTGTTACATCCTACCCTACTAAAAGAAAGCGACGTCCCGACGACAACCCGCCTCACACTCGCACATACTCACTTCTAGAGTCAACGTGACCTCTTATCCTCAAGAGATACTCACGTCTTTTCACACCAGTCCAACTCAATTCTTATGATATCACCACATCTACAATTATTACTACACTTCAACTTTCAATTTCACCTTCTATTATACTAATATTCCTTTATCATTCATACTCCTTCTGCATCACTTTCTCAGTTTCATTCCTGCCCCAATACTCTGACAACATACCCCACAATTATGTAAGTTCTCAAATTACACCTCTTAACTACTGATATGACGATTATCATCGCATAAAGATTCCATTTTCACTAGGTTCCATTAGTCCTCATAGTAAAATATTAGGATATCATCATCCCAAGTTTCTATTGCCATCGTTCAATTCATCCTTTAACTCTGTCCGTTGCTTCCCGAAAATACACAATATTCCTTCTTAACTCAATTCTTCGCACTTTCTGTGGAAATCTCTAATATCCAAAAGTCAATCTCAATCTCTGGGTTACACATATAATATGTTCAAACCTTAATCAATACTCATACTTTATCACAACGATTTCCAATATTCAAAAATTACTCTGCCTCTATGACATGAGGTTACACTCAAATTAAATACAATGAGATTATCCATAATTCTAACCAGTCACTTAAATACTCTCCATACTCATTTTCCACTTTCATTCATTCTAACAATCTCTATGCTGAATTATTGTACCTTCCATAGTACATTATTACATCTTCCTCATATCATATTACTGTTTAAATAACTCCGTTAGTATCATACATTCAAACCTGAAATATATAGTGGTCAAATCACTTCCTGATATCGTAACATACTTTATTCCAACCATACTGTATCAATACTTCAATTTGAAAAATCCCTTCAATACTACATGCGACACTCTCAGCACTCTAAGAATAATTAAATTCTCTTTTTAATCTGAACAATTCATTCACCACAGGCCCTTTCCTTCTTAACACACTCTCTGATCTTAATATAAGAAAATTAATAATCACAATAACCGTTTTTGTTTTTGTTTTTGTCCCATAAAAACATACATTTCTACTTTCTCATTTCTATTACCATTCTATTTCAAAATTTCCAACAATCTGTTGATCTTCTTTCTTTGATATTCTTTTTTTTCCATTAGTTTATTATCTTGATTCTAACTTCCTTTCCATTCCATCCATTCTGCTTGTTGCTACCAATATTCCAATTATCTCAAAACTTAAGAGTCAATTCTCAATTACTTCAGAAACTTTATAAGCTCTTTTTCTTTTTCTTCTTACTAAATACTCACTAGTTGATAGTGACAGTCTCCACACTTATCCTTCACAATCTGAAACATACTTCATAATACACAACGATAATATATCCCATCTAAAATTTACCGATTATTATTTCTCAGTCATCATTTTGTAATCCTTAACTCCTTCCTTTTAAAATCCCCGAATGGCATTTATACACAAGTCCTTCTTATTCTTATTTTATTCATACTTGATTCCATACAAGTAATACTTTTCAATCCCAAAACAAATACCACAATGTCCAACCTCATGATCATATAAACCCTGTTACACTTCTTTATTCAAGTCAACACACTACTATTTCTATTCTTTTCCACTTGATATTATCCAAATATCATCATCACAGCTCTATAATTCCTTCAGATTCCTCCAATACTAATTATACAGGCACATAACTTCAATCTATCCTCAGCATTCATACACAACTTCCTCAACTACAAAATCAGATCTCACAACCACAACTTAAATATATTCTCCATCTATACATCTACCTCCATTCATATATTTAAGTTCTTCTTTGTCAGCTGTATCCTTAGTTCAACAATCAGTGAAAACCTCCTGATAAACCTCCGATAATACTCAGCTTACACAAAGGAATTGACAAGCTTCAGTCGATTTCGTTGGTATCGACAAAGCCTCAATCGTTTCAATCTAGTCAGATTTTCACGATCACTTCAGCCATAGATTGCACATTCTAAAACATCTATAATATTCCAACTAAAATTCTTATCCAAGAATTTTTACACACCATTCCTCCTTTTTAATAACAATTTTTCAATTGTTAGGGAATACTTTTCTTTCTTTCAATCATCTATTCATCACACTAAATATTCACAATCAATAATGGACACCGATATCCGGTGCTTAGTTTGTTCAACCCCACAACAATCATCTTATTCATAAAATATCCAGCTTCTTTACTTTCTTCCGTTATTACTTCTCTGACGACTTACCCTTCCAGTCAAATCAGATTATCCTTATTGTCTCATCTGCCAATCCTTACAATCAAACATATTACCATCCTCAACTTCTTGACAATGCCATATAATAAAATATACAATTAGATTGCATAACTCCTATCACCAAGCTAACACAGAGCTTCCTTTTTCCCAAGACGACAGTGAAATCTACAATTCTACAGAACAATCACATAGTATCCTCAAGTACTAACTTATCTTCTCATTCTTTTCCGACTACTACTAGTAAAGCGTACAGAAAATTTGACTTATTGTAGTTTCCTACTACATACCTTCTCATCATTGACCGATAAAATCGTCAAATAAAAATTCCACTGATTACTCCCTGAAATCAGTACTCAATGTTCAACAACATTCCAATTTAATTCTTTACACCTTTATTTATCATATCCTATGATACTCATCCTTGTCCCGATTAACTTTCTCACAACTCTAGTTCAGTTAATTGCGCTATACTTCTTAATTTCATAAACTCAGAAAATATTTCCTTAATATATATATATATATATATATATAAATATATATATATATATATATATATATATATATATATATATATATATATATATATATATATATATATTATTCTTCCGTCGATGAATTTCTCATTTCAACCAATCGCAAATTCTCGTTGATTTCTCACCCTCAGTTCTGCTAAAATCTAACATCTTCAAATCTCAATATATCCTCATTAACGCCTTCAGAATTTAATACACCATCAATAACACCTTGAGAATTTCAATAAAATTCTAACTCAATGATTACCAGATAAGAATACACAAATTACTACATCTAAATCTCAAATCTTATCAGCATTTCCAAAATATAGGCTGTAATAGCAGCAACATTCCTTTCTTATTGATCTTCCATTATCTGAATAATTCCTTCTGTTTTACCGAAATGAAAACATTTCATTACCACAGAAATACCAATTTTTATACCACATTCCTTGTCATTCCTTCAGCAGCTCGAACTCCAGCTAGTCCGTACTTACGTCAAGTAAATAGATAATTACTTAAGTGGTATAAAATACATGTGATCTACACATCATACTTCCTCCTGCTTATCCGATTTATAGCAACTGCTTGAATACCATCTCTTCTTATCGTAGACTATTAAATTCCATGTTTACCTTCTCTTAGAGGAAATAAATTCCTATTCCTTATTGTCATTCACAACAATACCATTCCTTTACCCTTTTCTGCCACACTTAATTTCGAATCAGAATCAATCTTTAAATTACCATCTCTTTTCGTCTAGTTGAACATTCCCAAATGACTATCGATATATCAAACATCCATCAGTTACTCGAACTTATCCATATAGTTGCACCTTTCCAATTACCATCAGTAGTCGTATGGCACTCTTCACCGCATCTCTTCTCATTCCTAATAATTCAACACACATACATCCTTTTAAAACCTTGCAGAATAACAGCAACATCTCTAACTGGAACAACATCATCTTCAGTCTCAGCAGCATCTTCAGTCTTAGCGGCATCTTCAGTTTTAGCAGCATCTTCAGTCTCAGCAGCATCTTCTGTTTCAGCAGCATCTTCAACTAAAACAACAGGATTTTCAATCTCAGCAGCATCTCGTCTCCTTAGCACTATCAGCTTCAAGCAATCTAATAACTATTCCCGCGATCATATAATCTACCCTAATGGTTGGCAACCTTTGGAGACATATTTCAAGATACTCAGTCACATACACACAGGAATCCCTGTTAATGACAGGAACATATCTCACTCAACTCTTTCCATTGTTATCACATACGAAAGAGACTTAATGAGTATACACATCGAGATAGAAAGAATAGGATCTTTTCATCAAGATATAACATGAATACTGCATATGCCAACAACACAATACTACCTAAATTCCACAATCATCTCAAAAGAAAAGAAGATAACAAAGACTCATCAAATTACTAAAGGGTAATAGTAGATTTCATCCATAAATCCGAGAAAATCGCAACAAAACCTTGTCACTAATGTCACTTACCCTTACCATCCTAAACTACAACAATAATAATAATCCATCACAATACTACCTCACAACATCTAGATAATCCAAATACAATACAACATAATAATACATAAACTGAAATACAAGAACAATCCATCACTACATCACTCCATCGGATGTGGTCCATCACTTTCTCCAACTTGGCTCGTTCCTGCTTCATCTTCAACTGGTCCTAACTTGCAGCACCTCCCTTTTGGATCTAAACACGGTGGATCCCTAAATCCATACTTCAAAATTCCTCCTTGACACGGCGGATCTATCATATAATGAGTATTAGCATACACTGCACTATCCTGAAACTTCCAATGTGGCCCAAGATACGGCCCAACATGATCTACATATTCACTTAACCTGCGAAGCCTATCTATCTCTTTCTGATATTTCTCAAAATTAGTTCCATAACTTCTCACTTCTGCTCTAACCTCAGTTCTTCCGACCTCACTCTCAGTCAAATAATTATCTTATCAGATTCTACAACATTTTTCTTATCATTCGTATCATCCTCGTAATCTAACCATCCACCTGAAATCTTATGATCACCTACATACTGATTCTGCAAACTCCATTGACCTACAGCAAATCCCCCTTTCTTGACGTAATATGGTATGTCAGACATTTTCTGAAATCACAGAAAATTCATAAGTACATAAGGTTATTATTCAAAAATATATATGCAATGCATAATCATGCAAATGCAAATGAATTACGTATGCCAAATATATATGTATGTGATGCAATGATGCAATGCAAATGATAATTATACAATATTCATAAAAATGAAATTATGATGAAATTATGGTGAAAGCACTCCACGTCCTTTCGTTAGTACCAATACCTCATTGCAGTATTTACTTAATAAATACTCAAGAATTTACAACAATTATAAGGGATACATCTATAATAATAAAGCATAACAAAAATAAATAATCTTACCGGAGCCTTGCAGAGAAGTTGCGTTGCTTTTATAAAATGCTCTCGACACCAAAGTTATAGTTTAGGACATTTTCAAAAATCGACCTAATTCGCTATAACTAAAAAGCTCTGGTTACCAATCTTTAACACCCCCAATTTACATTGCGCAGCGGAAAATACACAATTGGGTGTTATTTACAAACTTCATTTCACAACTCTTTACATGACCCAAAATCAGTATATTTAAGAATAAATATGGAAATAATTTAAATCAATGTCTAAAACCATCGATCCCAAGTAAAATCAGTTTAAAATATACCAGAGTAGCGTACAGGTTTCCCTAGGATCTTAATCAAACAATAAACCTTTTACCAAAATATTTGACCATTTACTATAAGTTTACGACAATAGGGAAAGAAATCCGTTTTAGACCAAATTACTACAAAAGCAATCCCGCAACCCTTCTCCAGCAAGCTCCGCAATTCAACAACTTCAAGTACCTGAAATACATACTTAAAATCATCAACACAAAGGTTGAGCAAGTATATAGGTTTTACAACACAATATTGAACACATCATAATAATCATTCACAATTGTTTAATAGAATTGTGGCCATACAATCTATCAATCAGGTATAATATATAACAATAGTTATTGAATTGTATTAAGCTCATGACACCGACCCCTTAACTTAGTCACCCACGCCAAATGCCAGCATGACTAGAAAAATTACCAGTGCCCCTACTAGGGTATTAATTGCAAGAATACCAATTCTCATTCAAGTAAAATTATCCTTCCCAGCGGGTTACTCAGTGTAAAGCCCTGGTCTCAGATAGGGTTGTCAGCCCAATAGTACTATTATTAGAATAAGCGGCTATTCCCAACTCGCAACATCAAGTCAGAAGATAGTTAACGGCTCATGAATTTAGGGTCTTATGCAATTAGGTACTTATACAATTCATTTCATCAAAGGCAACATCGGGTCCAACAATTACTTATGACATGTGTTCATTTTACTTCAAATAGCATGTATCCCCCTCGCGGGTTTTAAAATCATTAAAACAAGTAGAAAGCGAGGCTATAGACTCACCTGTAGTAATAGCAGTAGTAAGACGATCTTCGACGATAGTTGATGCCCGGTAAACACAAAAAACGCAACCTATCAAATAAGGCGCGTTCATCAATAATAAACTCGAGTAAAATCCATACTTAGTAATATCAAACTCAAAATCACAAAATCAAAATCAATCCAAAATAAAAATAATACAAGTGACCTTTTATTTCCATTATATATGTCTTCTATTAGTTATCTTCTTCGATAAAAATCTGCCGGTACACACCAAATGTACAAGCTCATTTACCCCACTTAAACACGTCAAATTTTTATGATACTAATCTGTAACTTCACTTACTATATATAGAAAGCCCTGTTAAAAACTCATTAAAAGATTTTACATTTAAAGTTCCCTGCCCGACTCATCTTTGAACTACAAAAACCGGACAATTTTATGTCAACAATACTTATAGTCTTTTAACACATTTATTTTTCTCCGTTTATGAAACCGACACTCAACTTTGAAAATAACTTGACATCCTCATAATTAACCTTAAAAATCAGTCCTTGACACATTTCAAAATCCATTTTATAGTCCCCGAGATTCGATCCAAGTATCGACAACAATTATATATTATGTCGGTACTCGTCTCCCGGTACACGAAATAATCAAACTAACGTAACTTTTCGCTCGTTTGGAGCTACAAGTCCTACCTTATACCAAAACGAAGGTAAAAACATCCTCTACAACAATATCTAACTCGTTCATCTCATACTCAAACTCATATTTTCAGAAAATTACTTTTAATAATCTGCCTAAAAATACATTTTTAAATATCACTCAAAATTAATTTTTCACCACATTTTAACCTCATTTTTACCATTATAAGCATTCCTACATTACTAGTTCATATCATAACACCCTAAATCATCCTAGATGATCAAATCATAAAAACCAAACTCAAAAATATAAACATGCAATTAATAAAACATATACATATGAACATAAACACCTACATACAACAAGAATTTAAGATCAAACATCAAGAATTTCATCCAAAAATGGGTTTTATAAAAATGTTAATGCATGTGGCTAAATTTCATACCAATGTGTAGGGAATGAAGAGATTAAGATGGGTCTTTGATTAGTTTATAAAGATTCAAGCTCAAATTTGAAAAATGGTGTTGTTTGTGTGGGTTGAGGGTGACAGACAAGAGAGGAGAGGGAGGGAAGAGAGAGAAATTTTTGGTGGAAGTGAAATTGTGTGTGTTTTGTGTGTTTATTTTCCTTCTATATGGAAAATGTTTAGGGTAGTTTTTGCCAGTTGTGATTCTGGTGGACCAAAGTGCAAATACTTTGTTAAAAAGCGGGAAATGACTATTAGTCACTTTTGAAAATTTTTACGGGTCTCGGGTTTCATAAAAATGCTTCTCAAAACTTAAAACGCACACAAAATATGATATTATATAGTCCCGGCACGACTTAATACGACATTAAAATAAAAACGTCAAAATATTAAACATCGACATGTTTAAAATAAAATGTAAAATTTCTCGGGCATCCGTCGATATCGTCATCACTAATGAACCTCGCAACTCGTCAAAACGTAAAAATAAAATTTCAATCATCATCCAAACCAAATTACCAATCGTCATGAAAATCAACCTCGTCAAAAATTTCCAAAAATATACGTAAAAATATAATTAAATAATGACCACGGTTTTGGGTTGTTACAAATTAATAAGTGTGTTCTCGTGTTCGTGTTTTACGTGTTTTTAATTAGTTATCGATCGTGACTTAATATATTTATTCGTGTTCGTAATAAATATATATACATACGTAATATTAGTTCGTGATTAATTTACGTTCATGATTTCATGTTCGTATGCTCGTGATTATAATTATTATTGGAATAATTATACGTTCCTGATTTCATGTTCGTATGCTCGTGATTATAATTATTATTGGAATAATTATACGTTCCTGATTTCATGTTCGTATGCTCGTGATTATAATTATTATTGGAATATTTATCGTGTGTTCATACGTAGTAAATACTTATCGTGTTATAACACGTACGTAATACTAATAATTCTTGTACGTGAAACGTAAACGTGCTATAAAAGGAAAGTTGTAATCATGTACGTACGATCTTAAGGGTACTATTCATGGTAAAAGTATGCGGGTTTTATAACTCTTCCCCCTAAAAAGAATAATTCGTCCCCGAATTATCGATAACGTAAACTAAAAGGGAAACATACCCGAATCAAACTGAGAGGGTATGTAAGATAAATGGGCGTGCAGGTGACATGGTAGGGGAAACGTGACATGTCTTGGAAGGACATGGAACGTGACGTGACTGATGGGACATATCTAAGTGATAAGAGACAAATGGATAAAAAGTTTCAGATGAACTTGTCCGTTTCCAAGTGGCTTCCCTCTTGGAACGGTTCCTTCACAAGATCTTGACACAAATGATAAATCTGTGTCCTCCTGACCTTGACTTGAACTACGAAGAAGTTCTTGGTTATTAACGTAAGGTAGATCCCCTACATTTGATCGAGGGAATAAGAATTAACGTGTAACGGCAACTAAAACGTTATCGTGCAAAACACTCTAACTTAACTGATAATTAGCAACGATGCGCGAGACATATTGAAACGTAGTACGTGAAAATTTTTCAACGTGATACGTGAAAATTTTTGAACGTGAGACATGGAAAATTTGGTGAGTGTAATTTTAGCAACCATATCGTGATCCATGATACGTGTAACATATCTTGATCGTGATATGAGGAACGTGGAATGAACATGACATGTGAAACATATCGTGAACATGGAATATAACGGTGGTAACGCCAAACGCTACAAGGTGAGACGTGGAATATGACGTGAAATGTCTATCTGAGGATAGAGAGTTATATTAAACATGGGTTTGGTCTCTCAAGTTCTTGCAAAACTTCCCAGAACGAAAATGAACGTAAAATCCTAAGCCAAGATACGATCATGAACGTGAATAGTGTCATGAACGCGAGCGTGAAAGCAAGTCTTGGAATTAAAATGAATATGTGAAGTAAATAAGGAGCACAATTACGAATCTTTATCTGACCCGATAACTGAGGAATTGCCAAGTGATCGGATGAGCCTTGGCTGGAACATGTCCGATCAATCTGTTGGTTCTGAAATCCTTGCGGATGTAAGGATTCTGCAGACTTGATCAAACTGTTTGCAATAAACCAGATAGCATCATGCTTCTTCTGGGTTTGCATTAATCTGGTAACCAAAATCCATGGAGATCTTGTCCCATTTCAATTTACAATTTCAGATGATGAAAACATCCTAGTTTGTTGATGTCCTATCTTAACCTGTTGGATGTCAGGTACCTAGATATGAACGTAACTGTATCTTGCTTCGTAGAACTTGATACATAGGAGTTTGCGAAACTCTGAGTCTCTGAATCTAGACTTCTCCTAGCGTAGGATTTTCTAGAACTCCTAATGTAGTGTAGGGTTCTCTCCTTTACGCATAAGCTGAGTCATGGTAAGATTAACCGTAGAAACCAATGTGATTCAGCGTGTCACTGTAATCAAACAGAATTGATATTGGAAAAATTTCCAGGGTAAAATTTCGCTTGTCATAGAATTTGCAACATAGTGCAGATATGGTCTTCCTGTCCTTCTCTAGGCTTAGAGGAAATCAGGTTATCCTCATGGAAAACACTAATGAATTTGCTATGAGTTCATGGAAACTCATTCTTATAATGTTGTTGGAGCATTGATGAGACTAATTCAAAATCATAAATCGAGCATGACCGAGTCGTGCACGAATAGCAGTCATGGACATGTTCTGCTCTTTCAATCGTCACTATTGGCAGCATGATCATGAATCCGATCTTGGAAAAATGCTTAACACCATACGGTTGATTGGACATGTCGTTAATACGTGGAGGAGAATAACGGTTATTAATGGTGACTTGTTTAAATCGACGGTAGTCGACACATAATCTCATGGTACCGTCCTTCTCCTTGTAGGTTCTTCTGGAATGTAAGGGAAGATTTTAGAATAATCAACTGGCTATGCAAAAAAGGACTTAAGTGGTCGTGTCTTACTGACAGCTTGGAAATTTTAGCAACCATGGCTAACAAGGTACATGCTTGTAAGCATAGATAATTTGTACAGATTTTCCTGATGGAAACTCAAGCTGAATGTATTCAGGAGCCTGAACATTACTGTACATAATCATGAATCGTAGCATGGTATGCTGTTCATAGTCCATAATTAGGATAAAATTCAACTCGCGTGTGTCCGAGGAAATGCGTTTGCAGCTTGGATCTCATCATTAAGCTGAAGGAAAACCTTCGTATACGTGGGAATACGAAAGGCGTCCTTCATGGTCATGAATCTATGATCTATGGTTACAAGAAATGAAAGTGTAATCGGGAAACGTGATAGTTCCCACTGATGCACCGGTAATGGTACTGAAATTCTTGTGGCCTGATTAATACATGGAACAACAAAATGGATATACCCTTGGAGGGTACCCTGAATTTCTAATAAATGTTCCATAATTAGACGTGAGTCATGTGTCTTGACTCGTGTCTTGAGAAATGTAAGCATGACATGTGTCTTGACTGGTGTCTTGACATGTATCTTCTGAAAGCATACATGAGACATGTGTCTTGACTGATGTCTTGACATGTGTCTCGAGGTGTGAAAAAAATAGAACTACAGATATTAGGTTATTATGCCAAATTGACGGATCGGTTGGAATACTGATAATTCGTACTTCTGATCACATCCGCGGCCGGATCTTCGGTTGCGATTGCTAGGATAGTTGCTGTCATAGTAGTGGTTATTATCGTCTTGTCTGTCAGTTCCATGACGGTCATTCTCATGACTGTGATTCATGTAACTATTCAGCTGAGTGGCCGGCTGGTACCAGTTTACACTCATATGACTGAAACGACAACTGAATGACGTGTGACATGTAACTAAGAATTTGGGACAATGATTGATGAAAATCGTCTGATGGTGAAGTATCTTCTCGTCTAATAGCTTTGCTCTGACGCCTTTGTCTTCGTCTTGTAGGATCTCCAGGTTGTGAACAGCGTCCGCATCTCGTAGCGTCTCCAAACATCAGCAGCATCAACCTTTAGTAACATCTCCAAGTTATGAGCGGCATCGGCAATCTTGTAGAATATCGGCAAGTGAATATACGCCTAAGATGATTTAGAATCGACTAGCGAATACTCGTGAAGTATTGCAAGTGAAATACACATGGATTAAGGTATGTGAAATACACATGGAATACGGTACATGGAGTACACACGGAATGCACATGAAATGATCAGTATGGGGTCGATCCTTTGTCATGATTTAAGGAAGGTATATCGGTTAGACGGTTAGGAAAAACCATCATGACAACCTGGCAGTATTAGCATATACATCATTCTGGTTGTATCGAGAAACGTTAAAGTGTGGTTACACAAAATTCAACGATGATTTTCCTGACAGCATGATCAATGAAAACCAACCATGTCTATCATGAAAGCAGGATTCAATAAAATCCAACAATGTCTTGCATGAAAGCATTAATAAAAAAAGAGGCGTATGACGTAATCAACATGAAGACGGAAGTCATCATAAAGAAACATGGAACACCCAACATGAAGGAGTGTATAATATAATCAGCATGAAACTGAGTTTAACCATGACAGTATGAAAACATACTTGACATAAAAACATAGTAACTTATGAGGGGACATAAAAAAAATTATGCAAAAATCATGAGAAAAATTTTATGCATGAAAAAAAACAGTGCATGAATGCATGATGTGGTTTATAAAAACATTTATATGTGCGAGGGGACGCCTATGGGTCGGTCCCAAAACAAAAGACATGGCGAGGGGACGCCTATGGGTCGGTCCCAAAGTTAAAAGTTTCGATAAAAGCACATGCGACTAAATAGGGCCAGTCATGTACAAACCATTACTTAGTCATAATCCCTGCAACAATGATACATGAAACATAAATAAATGAAACTCATCTGTCAAAACTTATCAGAATTTTTTTTATGTGACTAATTACGAACTACTGAGATTCAGTCCACATAGTCACAGTTCACGAGGAACGTCATGCATGAAACCATGACACATAACTAAATATGAATGACGGTTGTCCATCCATATTAGTAAAACAATATCGATGAAACACATCAAGGTTAAAACATCATGGTTAAAACAATACTGCGCTGAAAACATCAATACGTGGAATAACAAACGTTGGATTAGGAAGCTCCTGGTGACTACCCACTAGTCACAGGTCAAGCTTTAGAGCCTACAGGTCGAAGCCTTGTCTCTAATACCATAATTGTAATACCCCATTTTGATAAATGGAATGTCACGCGTAATTATGGCGTTTCATCAAAGCATACAAGGATAAATGTCTAAAACATTACATGACCATAGGGTAAACCGGAATCAAACATCGGTTCCCAAACATAAGCCCAAAACATTATAAAGTAAATGAAATGAATGAAAGACTTAAACAAGCATACATATGTGAAGGCAGTAGGAAAATAAGTCTATGGCAGCTTCCCTCCTATGCACGTCCTCCAAATGCTCGAGTCTGTCCTTGGGTACCCGCCGTTTTGGGTCATGGAAAGGAAAGTAACGGCTGAGGAAAACGCTCAGTGCACGGATATACTAGTAAAGCATGAATAATATAAGCATAAAAACATGAAACAGCGGAAGAAACTAAGTCCCGAATAACCCGGTTAAGTCTTAATAAAATTGGTTTTATAGTTTGAAAAGCCTTATGTTTATCTTGTAACAACTGTGTAACATATTTTACCGTTAGCCAATATAGGTCATGAAAATCCACCGTGCATGAATACCTGGAGGGGTGACCTCATCATGCAAATTAGAGGGGCTGCCTCTAATTTAATATACTAGTTTTGGGTAGGAGGGATCAGCTCCTTGTGAAGGATGCAAGGCGCATACCATATTCACACTGAGTAATCTGCTGAAAAACATGTAACTAGGATGCACCCATACACCCCACATGATAAATATAATAATATGGCCAAAAGCTGAAGGGACGCCACGAGCAATCACTCCGCCGTGGGGAAGTCATAACACCAGTGCCTCTAGTGTTATGGTTATGGTACCTCCATAACTAGGTGAAACTGGTCATGCATGTATATGGCTTTAGGTATTCTAATTAAACATAAGCAATCAAACATATAGACTTATACTATGGGAAAACAGTTGGTTGCATACGGGGAATCCTAATAAGGAAAGAATGTCCATACTGAAAGGACGGGAATCCGTACCTTATGTCCAGTGAACGAAGAAGACGAACGGAAGATAGTCCTACTTCGATATCACTAATGCTACATAAATACATACGTGTATAAGTATCTGATTACTAAATACGTAACTGGTTTTATATCATGTCTTAGCTTGTTTTATATGTTCATGTCATGTTTTACTGTTTTAAGTTTTATACTGTGTTTACCTTATATTATGTCTATTCTGATTAAGTATTACTTGTATTTCATGTATTATTATACTTACTGTGTAATAATAAGTAACTTTCTAAAAATAGCAGGTTTCCTAAAATAGAAATTTCCCAAAAATAGAAAGTTACCAAAAATAGAAAGTTTCCAAAAACAGAAAGTTTCTAAAAATAGAAAGTTTCCAAAAATAGAAAGTTTCCAAAAATAGAATTACTGCTTAAAATTGATAAGTTTCTAAAAATAGAAAGTTTCCATAACTAGATTAGTTGCCTTAAATAAATAAGTTTCTAAAAAAAATAGAAAGTTTCCATAAATAGATATAAGTTGGTTAAATAAGCTAATTAGATAAGCTTAAGTGTTTTTTGATTATTATTCTAAGTCTTGTAGTTATAAAGTATAGTTTATTAATTATTACATGTAAATTAAATAAACTATAGGTTAAAAGTATTTAATTAAATATATCATGATTTTAATTAAATAAATGTAAAATACTTAGGTTAAAACATGTATTATTAACTATTAATATATAACCTAAGTCATGTTAATTAATTAATTACAGTCATGGTTTTATATAATTAATTAATTATAAAGTCTAATTAAATATAAATACTTAGGTTAAAATTCATGAACTAATAATTAAATTTATAACCTAAGTCATGTAAAATAATTTAATCATGTTCATACCTTAATTAATTTAATTTTAAGTCTTGTAAAAATAATATAACTTGTAAAAATAATAAACCTTGAAAATGACTCATGAACCGGAGCGTGTTTTAATTCTAACAAGTGTGAACCAGACCCGTGATTAAAACCCATGAACCGGACCTGTAACCATCACCATACCCCGACCTAGGTCGGAGTTTCTTCCCCTTCCTGCTGCCGTGACAACATCATCACCAAACCGAGACCTTAAGGTCTCGGTGGTGTGCATATAAGCCAAGTCGAGACCCCCTTTGGGGTTCGGTTAGGCGTCGGCCACAACAAAACACCCCTAAAACCCTTGTTTTAATTTATCCCATTATCATTAACATGTTTAAGTAGGTGTTTTTAATTAGTTTAATTAAAAACATCATGATTTTATGTGATTATCAAAATCAAAACATAAAAAGAAAAGGGTTAAAAGTTATACCGAATACGTGAAACAAATGAGGATGAACACACACGAATCCTTGCAAAATATCCGAGATCAAAATCAACCCGAACACCCCTTTATGGTGATTTAAGGTGGCGGCCAAAAGGAAAGGAAGAAGGAGAATTAGGGTTTTAATTATTTTCAATATTTTGTAAATAATGAACATGTTTTACCCCTTTTTCCTAGTTAGCAAATTTTGCATGGGCTAAGCCCATTTCTTCTTCCTAATTTCGTGGTTATGGGGCCCACATGGGGTAAACCGAACATTTTCCGTGCCTAATTAATAAGTGTGTTCTCGTGTTCGTGTTTTACGTGTTAATTAGTTATCGATCGTGACTTAATATATTTATTCGTGTTCGTAATAAATATATATACATACGTAATATTAGTTCGTGATTAATTTACGTTCATGATTTCATGTTCGTATGCTCGTGATTATAATTATTATTAGAATAATTATACGTTCCTGATTTCATGTTCGTATGCTCGTGATTATAATTATTATTAGAATAATTATCGTGTGTTCATACGTAGTAAATACTTATCGTGTTATAACACGTACGTAATACTAATAATTCTTGTACGTGAAACGTAAACGTGCTATAAAAGGAATGTTCTAATCATGTACGTACGATCTTAAGGGTACTATTCATGGTAAAAGTATGCGGGTTTTACAACTCTTCCCCCCTAAAAAGAATAATTCGTCCCCGAATTATAGATAACGTAAACTAAAAGGGAAACATACCCGAATCAAACTGAGAGGGTATGTAAGATAAATGGACGTGCAGGTGACATGGTAGGGGAACCGTGACATGTCTTGGAAGGACATGGAATGTGACGTGACTGAAGGGGCATATCTAATTGATAAGAGACAAACGGATAAAAAGTTCCGGATGAACTTGTCCGCTTCGAAGTGGCTTCCCTCTTAGAACGGTTCCTTCGCAAGATCTTGACACAAATGATAAATCTTGGTCCTCCTGACCTTGACTAGAACTACGAAGAAGTTCTTGGTTATTAACGTAAGGTAGATCCCCTACATTTGATCGAGGGAATAAGAATTAACGTGTAAGGGCAACTGAAACGTTATCGTGCAAAACACTCTAACCTAACTGATAATTAGCAACGATGCGCGAGACATATTGAAACGTAGTACGTGAAAATTTTTGAACGTGATACGTGAAAATTTTTGAACGTGATACGTGGAAAATTTGGTGAGTGTAATTTGAGCAACCATATCGTGATCCATGATACGTGTAACATATCTTGATCGTGATATGAGGAACGTGGAATGAACATGACATGTGAAACATATCGTGAACATGGAATATAACGGTGGTAACGCCAAACACTACAAGGTGAGACGTGGAATATGACGTGAAACGTCTATATGAGGATAGAGAGTTATACTAAACTTGGATTTGGTCTCTCAAGTTCTTGCAAAACTTCCCAGAACGAAAATGAACGTAAAATCGTAAGCCAAGATACGATCATGAACGTGAATAGTGTCATGAACGCAAGCGTGAAAGCAAATCGTGGAATTAAAATGAAGACGTGAAGTAAATAAGGAGCACAATTGCGAATCTTTGTCTGACCCGATTACTGAGGAATTGCCAAGTGATCGGATGAGCCTTGGCTGGAACATGTCCGATCAATCTGTTGGTTCTGAAATCCTTGCAGATGTAAGGATTCTGCAGACTTGATCAAACTGTTTGCAATAAACCAGATAGCATCATGCTTCTTCTGGGTTTGCATTCATCTGGTAACCAAAATCCATGGAGATCTTGTCCCATTTCAATTTACAATTTCAGATGATGAAAACATCCTAGTCTGCTGGTGTCCTATCTTAACCTGTTGGTATGTCACAGACCTAGATATGAACGTAACTGTATCTTGCTTCGTAGAACTTGATACATAGGAGTTTGCGAAACTCTGAGTCTCTGAATCTAGACTTCTCCTAGCGTAGGATTTTCTAGAACTCCTAATGTAGTGTAGGGTTCTCTCCTTTATGCATAAGCTGAGTCATGGTAAGATTAACCATAGAAACCAATGTGATTCAGCGTGTCACTGTAATCAAACAGAATTGATATTGGAAAATTTTCCAGGGTAAAATTTCGCTTGTCATAGAATTTGCAACATAATGCAGATATGGTCTTCCTATCCTTCTCTAGGCTTAGAGGAAATCAGGTTATCCTCAAGGAAAACACTGATGAATTTGCTATGAGTTCATGGAAACTCATTCTTATAATGCTGTTGGAGCATTGATGAGGCTAATTCAAAATCATAAATCTAGCATGACCGAGTCGTGCACGAATATCAGTCATGGACATGTTCTGCTCTTTCACTCGTCACTATTGGCAGCATGATCATGAATCTGATCTTGGAAAAATACTTAAAACCATACGGTTGATTGGACATGTCGTCAATACGTGGAGGAGAATAACGGTTATGAATGGTGATTTGTTTAAATCGACGGTAGTCGACACATAATCTCATGGTACCGTCCTTCTCCTTGTAGGTTCTTCTGGAATGAAAGGGAAGATTTTGGAATAATCAACTGGCTATGCAAAAAAGGACTTAAGTGGTCGTGTCTTACTGACAGCTAGAAATTTTAGCAACCATGGCTAACAAGGTACATGCTTGAAAGCATAGATAATTTGTACAGATTTTCCTGATGGAAACTCAAGCTGAATGTATTCAGGAGCCTGAACATTATTGTACATAATCATGAATCGTAGCATGGTGTGCTGTTCATAGTCCATAATTAGGATAAAATTCAACTCGTGTCTGTCCGAGGAAATGCGTTAGCAGCTTGGATCTCATCATTAAGCTGAAGGAAAACCTTCGTATACGTGGGAATACGAAAGGCGTCCTTCATGGTCATGAATCTATTAGCTATGGTTACAAGAAATGAAAGTGTCATCGAGAAACGTGATAGTTCGCACTGATGCGCCGGTAATGGTAATGAAATTCTTGTGGCCTGATTAATACATGGCACAACAAAATGGATATACCCTTGGAGGGTACCCTGAATTTCTTAAAAATGTTCCATAATTAGACGTGAGTCATGTGTCTTGACTCGTGTCTTAAGAAATGTAAGCATGACATGTGTCTTGACTGGTGTCTTGACATGTGTCTTCTGAAAGCATACATGAGACATGTGTCTTGACTGATGTCTTGACATATGTCTCGAGGTGTGAAACAAATAGAACTACAGATATTAGGTTATTATACCAAATTGACGGATCGGTTAGAATACTGATCATTCGTACTTCTGATCACATCCGCGGCCGGAGCTTCGGTTGCGATTGCTAGGATAGTTGCTGTCATAGTAGTGGTTACTATCGTCTTGTCTGTCAGTTCCATGACGGTCATTCTCAGGACTGTGATTCATGTAACTATTCAGCTGAGTGGCCGGCTGGTACCGGTTTGCACTCATATGACTAAAACGACAACTGAATGACGTGTGACATGTAACTAAGAATTTGGGACAATGATTGATGAAAATCGTCTGATGGTGAAGTATCTTCTCGTCTAATAGCTTTGCACTGACGCCTTTGTCTTCGTCTTGTAGGATCTCCAGGTTGTGAACAGCATCCGCATCTCGTAGAGTCTCCAAACATCAGCAACATCAACCTTTAGTAACATCTCCAAGTTATGAGCGGCTTCGGCAATCTTGTAGAATATCAGCAAGTGAACATATGCCCGAGATGATTTAGAATCGACTAGCGAATACTCGTGAAGTCTTGCAAGTGAAATACTCATGGATTAAGGTATGTGAAATACACATGGAATACGGTACATGGAGTACATACGGAATGCACATGAAATGATCGGTATGGAGTTGATCATTTGTCATGATTTAAGGAAGGTGTATCGGTTAGACGGTTAGGAAAAAACCATCATGATAACCTGGCAGTATTAGCATAGACATCATTCTGGTTGTATCGAGAAACGTTAAAGTGTGGTTACACAAAATTCAATGATGATTTGTCTGACAGCATGATCAATGAAAACCAACCATGACTATCATGAAAGCAGGATTCAATGAAATCCAACAATGTCTTGCATGAAAGTACAAATAACAAAAGTGGCGTATGACGTAATCAACATGAAGACAGAAGTCATCATAAAGAAACATGGAACACCCAACATGAAGGAGTGTATAATATAATCAACATGAAACTGAGTTTAACCATGACAGTATGAAAACATACTTGACATAAAAACATAGTAACTTATTAGGGGACATAAAAAAGGATTAATTTCATATATCACCCTACTTTTAAAATTAATTTCATATATACCCAAAGTGCAATTATTGAATGCACAATGTACAATGATTTTTAAGCATGATTGGGTATTTTTGAAATTGATTTTAAAAGTGGGGTGATATATGAAATTGCCCCAAAAAAAATTTATGCAAAATCATGAGAAAAATTTTATGCATGAAAAAAACAATGCATGAATGCATGATGTGGTTTATAAAAACATTTATATGTGCGAGGGGACGCCTATGGGTCGGTCCCAAAAGAAAAGACATGGCGAGGGGACGCCTATGGGTCGGTCCCAAAGTTAAAAGTTTCGATAAAAGCACATGCGACTAAATAGGGCCAGTCCTGTACCAACCATTACTTAGTCATAATCTCTGCAATAATGATACATGAAACATAAATAAATGAAACTCATCTGTCAAAACTTATCAGAAAAAAAAAATTTATGTGACTAATTACGAACTACTGAGATTCAGTCCACATAGTCACAGTTCACGAGGAACGTCATGCATGAAACCATGACACATAACTAAATATGAATGACGGTTGTCCATCCATATTAGTAAAACAATATCGATGAAAAAAATCAAGGTTAAAACCTCAAGGTGCTGAAAACATCATGGTTATAACAACAATGCGCTGAAAACATCAATACCTGGAATAACAAACATTGGCTTAGGAAGCTCCTGGTGACTACCCACTAGTCACAGGTCATGTTTTAGAGCCTACAGGTCGAAACCTGTCTCTGATACCATAATTGTAACACCCCATTTTGATAAATGGAATGTCACGCGTAATTATGGCGTGTCATCAAAGCATACAAGGATAAATGTCTAAAACATTACATGACCATAGGGTAAACCGGAATCAAACATCGGTTCCCAAACATAAGCCCAAAACATAATAAAGTAAATGAAATGAATGAAAGACTTAAACAAGCATAAATATGTGAAGGTAGTAGGAAAAGAAGTCTATGGCAACTTCCCTCCTATGCACGTCCTCCAAATGCTCGAGTCTGTCCTTGAGGTACCTGCCGTTTTGGGTCATGGAAAGGAAAGTAACGGCTGAGCAAAACGCTCAGTGCACGGATATACTAGTAAAGCATGAATAATATAAGCATAAAAACATGAAACAACGGAAGAAACTAAGTCCCGAATAACCCGATTAAGTCTTAATAAAACTGGTTATATAGTTTGAAAAGCCTTATGTTTATCTTGTAAAAACTGTTTAACATATTTTACCGTTAGCCAATATAGGTCATGAAAATCCACCGTGCATGAATACTTGGAGGGGTGACCTCATCATGCAAATTAGAGGGGCTGCCTCTAATTTAATATACTGGTTTTGGGTAGGAGGGGATATCAATTGTCAATTAAGACAATTTCCACAGATGATTAAATTCGATTCAGAAGAATAAATAGTACGGGCACATATGTAGGTGTTCCTTACAATATGTCCCTATTTTTTGCACTTCTTGCAAATCTCATAAAGTTTAATATTTCACAACTTCAAAGAAAATGTATTGTTTATTAACACTTTCATGGTGACTACTAATCAGCCTTGCATGGTCCCTTCCAAATTGTATGTAGGCGCGCAATTATATACAATTTTAAGATTAACGATGCAATACTCAGTTCGTCAAAACTTTGTCATCATGTTTAAAATAAAAATATTTTCATGCTTAATTCTGGAATAAGAATCAAAATGAATTTATAGAGATGTTCTTTGTTATGGAAACAATTAAGTTTCCCAAAGTGTTTTATAAACAACTTTATTTCGATAACGACTACTCATAAATCTCACTTTGAATAATCCTTATAGTGATGAAAATTCAATTTTCTCAAAGGATACTGTTTTAACTTTATAAAAACAATGAGTAATCTGTAAAAGAGTGATGAAAAGTTGTTCACCAAGAACTAACTACAATATATCAAGAAATGAGCTTAGCCAATTAATCATAAGATTCATGACCTCGATGGCACTCAAAAGAGAATAATCCACAACATAACTCAATTCGAGATGAGTACTTGTTCAATGGTTGCATCACTAATGTGAACATTAGGATGAAGTAATAAAAGATAGATAACATCGATACATGTAAAGTTTAGCAATCATAGGTAGTCTTTTCATTAATCCAAAACAAGTCAAAATTGTACCGTAACACATTACGTGTCACTATGTCATACAATTCCAAGAACTCATCCTACCAACTGATGTCTCAGTTAAGTTAGGGATTTTTAAAAGATACCACAATGAATACTAATCTACAAGAGTCATGGGGGTGCCACCTGTCCCGGAAGATCCATCGGTCCCAATTCAGAAGAAGATTTCTTCAATTTATTTCTTGGACGCTGGGCATCCTCGTTAGTGGACAATGGCCTAGGAACAACCCTTAACACGAACAATCATTTAAAACCTTATAATTCAATCACAAGACTTAATGACTTCCTCTTATCAATCTCATATTCCATACGAGTTATATTTTACTTTATTCAAGTTTCAAACCAACTTATACTCAATCCTACATCCTACCTCATTCTTCAATACTTTCAACCTTATTCTTAGACCTTGAAAGGGCAATAAAAGCTCGATATGAACAACACTTAATTTCCAATCCTATAGCTCCTTCAATAGTAATTATCAAATGAGTCACTAGTATGAAATTACTCACACATTCAATTAGACTTCTCGGAAAGGTACTAGTGGCATGAGGCTTTTGGGTAATGGTTCCAATGACAGCCTCAAGTGCAACATTCACCCTTTTGATTTCATATTTAAGAATTGGGTGACAACGAATCGGATGACACCTTTCCAGGTGGTAACGTTTTGTCAAACTCCACTCTATAAGGAAAGATCGTCATGACATCGATATCAGATTTAATTTCGCCAATTCTTCTTCAATATCACAATCAACTAATATCAACATTTCTACGAATATCAACCATTTTGTTGGGATCATAAATATCCACAACTTGGTTTAGATCTAGAATAGCTAGAATTCCTACGGGAATAGCTTCGATTAATTTGCTAGGGGAGTTAAGGTTTCTTGTGACAATCTACGTCGTATAAATACCTCGTATAAGTATTAAAATAATCATCAAACAATCATGTAATCAAATTACAACATATATAATCCAATTTATATATATATATATATATATATATATATATATATATATATATATATATATATATATATATATATATATATATATATATATATATATATATATATATATATATATATATATATATACTAGCCTTTAGACCCGTCCGATGGACGGGCTAGCTTTAAGTATATATTTTTTTAATGAAAACTAAATTTGTGTGTGTTTGTATTAGAAGTTTAGTATATGTAGTGTTATTTATGGCATTGATATTTTAATAATGTAGCATAGAATAGACAAAAATAACGTAGTTTAAGTTATTTTATTTATCTAAGAATATTATGAGTTAATTAAATTTGCATACTTTAACGTTATGAATAAGTTTGTTACATTAAATTTTTTTAGAATTTTAATAATATTTTATAAATATTTTATATATTTTTAAATTTTATGAGGTAATAAATTTTGTATCATTTTTATAGAATTTTATATTTAAGGCATTGTTTCACCATCCTTCCTTTTATATTTTTATAAAATTTTGTAATTAAGGCATCATTTGTAATTACTTTATGTATTTTTATAGAATTTTGTATTTAAGGCATCATTTGTAATTCCTATTTTATTTTTTGAAGCATTTTATGGAATCATTTTTTATAGAATTTTGTATTAAAGGCATTTTTTTCACCATCCTTCCATATATATTTTTATAGACTTTTGTATTTAAGGCATTGTTTCACCATCCTTCCTTATATATTTTTATAGAATTTTGTATTTAAGGCATCATTTGTAATTTCTATATATATTTTTATAGAAATTTATATTTAAGACATCATTTGTAATTCCTATTTTATTTTTAAAGCATTTTATGGAATCATTTTTAAAGAATTTTGTATTTAAGGTTGTTTCACCATCCTTCCTTATATATTTTTATAGAATTTTGTATTTAAGGCATCATTTGTAATTCCTTTATATATTTTTATAGAATTTTGTATTTAAGGCATCATTTGTAATTCCTATTTTATTTTTTAAGCATTTTATGGAAACACTTTAATGAATTACATGTGTCATTTTTATAGAATTTTGTATTTAAGGAATTGTTTCACCATCCTTCCTATATAAGGATTTTTGATTTGATTTGATATATATATATATATATATATATATTATATTATATATATATATATATATATATATATATATATATATATATATATATATATATATATATATATATATATATATATATATATATATATATATATATATATATATATATATATATATATATATATATATATATATATATATATATATATATTATATATAATATATATATATATATATATATATATATATATATATATATATATATATATATATATATAGAGTTAGGTTAACGTAGTGTACCTCTTTAAAATTGTTAAAATGAAAAGTATTATGAACCATTAGATTTAATTAGTTAGTATTAAATGTAATTAATAATAAATGAATTGTATTAATGTAACTAATATATGGTCAAAGAACAATTAATAAATAAACCTAGAATTAATTTTCATTTAACCAATAGTATTTAATGTTTTAAACAATATTTAATTTTCATTCAACCAAACTTATAGATAATAACGGTTTTCTTGATACATCTTCATATTTTTTTCTTTTTTATACATTTGTATTCTTTATAATAGGTAAACTTGATACATAATTTTTTTTGATACATTATGTCTAAATAATATTCTTTACAAGTAAACAACTACATATCCAATTTTTACAAAATAATAAGATGATACATCAACAAGAAAATAGAGGTACATATCTATCAACTCATGTAAAAAATAGATACAATTCATGTCACATCCAAAATTACAAATATGATGGTACATATTTAACATTTAACTCGTACACAACCTAAACAAATAAAAAACCGTTATGTACCAATTGATGTCCGTAACTATAACTTAATATAATATACAAAAATAACTTGTCTTGAAATGTATAAATTAATAGGTGATACAACATAAGAAAAAAACTAAAAACTCCGAAATAGTTACTAGTACATATTAGTAAAATATAGTTACTTTTGAAAAAACATAGTAGTGTTTTTTTTCCAATTAATATCAAGTGTTTCAATTAAAATATAATTAATAAGTGTAATAAATATGGTTAAATTTAATCAATGAAGCCTTTTTTTTATAAATTTCTTAACAAACATAGAAATGCAATTAATTAAAAATTTAATGTTCTTTTAATGAGAATGATGCTTTCTTAATTAAACTAGTAAATCTAAAGGTCCAAATTTACTTTTTATTTTAACAACTATAAGACACTACACTACTTTAACTAAAATCTATATATATATATATATATATATATATATATATATATAACTATAAGACACTACACTACTTTAACTAAAATCTATATATATATATATATATATATATATATATATATATATATATATATATATATATATATATATATATATATATATATATATATATATATATATATATATATATATATATATATATATATATATATATATATATATATATATATATATATATATATATATATATATATATATATATATATATATATATATATATATATATATATATATATATATATATATATATATATATATATATATATATATATATATATATATATATAACACTTCTCAGTCTGGCCTTGTTGGTAACTCAGGAATTCTTCGGCACCGTTATAGTCAAAAGATTTTTAAACATTCTATTCAAAATATTTATTTAAAAATATTTATGGTTAAAAGATCTTGAAATGTTATATTCAAAACCTTGGTTTTAAAAATCTTTCGTTCTCTATAACGAGAGCTCTGATACCAAACTGTAACACCCCCAAATATTCATACTTTAGTTCAGCGGAAGAGTCGTTGGTGTTACGGGATATGTAACAACCCAAAACCATGGTCATTATTTAATTATATTTTTACGTATATTTTTGAAATTTTTGACGAGGTTGATTGTCATGACGATTGGTAATTTGATTTGGATGATATTGAAATTTTATTTTTACATTTTGACGAGTTACGAGGATTATTAGTGATGACGATATCGATGGATGCCCGAGAAATTTTACATTTTATTTTAAACATGTCGATGTTTAATATTTTGACGTTTTTATTTTAATGTCGTATTAAGTCGTGCCGAGACTATATAATATCATATTTTGTGTGCGTTTTACGTTTTGAGAAGCAGTTTTATGAAACCCGAGACCCGTAAAAATTTTCAAAAGTGACTAATAGTCATTTCCCGCTTTTTAACAATGTATTTACACTTTGGTCCTAAAGAATCACAATTGGCAAAAACTACCCTAAACTTTCCCCATATAAAATGGAAAAACAAACACAAAAACACATACACAATCACTTCCACTAGCAAATTCTCTCTCCCCTCTCCCCTCCTCTTTGTTTCCGTCAATCCACCACCACCAAACACCCTTGATTTTTCAAAATTCAACTTGAATCTCTTAATTATAATCAAAGACCCATCTTAATCTCTTCATTCTCTATCCATTGGTATGAGATTTAGCTACATGCATGAACATTTTTATAAAACCCATTTTTGGATGAAAATCATGTTGTTTGATCTTATATTGTTGTTGTATATAGGTGTTTATGCTTATATATATATATATATATATATATATATATATATATATATATATATATATATATATATATATATATATATATATATATATATATATATATATATATATATATATATATATGTATGTTTTTATGATTGCATGTTATTATTTTTGAGTTGGGTTTTTATGAATTAATCATCTAGGATGATTTAGTATGTTATGATATAAACTAGTAGTGTAAGAATGATTATAGTGGTAAAAATGGGGTTAAAATGTGGTGAAAAATTAATTTTGAGTGATTTTTAAACATGTATTTTATAGCAGATTATTATAAGTAATTTTCTGAAAATATGAGTTTGAGTTTGAGATGAACTAATTAGATATTGTTGTAGAGGATGTTTTTATCTTCTTTTTGGTATAAGGTAGGACTTCTAGCTCCAAACGAGCGAAAAGTTACGTTAGTTTGATTATTTCGTGTACCGGGAGACGAGTATCGACACAATATATAATTGTTGTCGATATTTGGATCGAATCTCGGGGACTATAAAATGGATTTTTGAATATGTCATGGACTGATTTTGAAGGTTAAGTATGAGGATGTCTAGTTATTTTCAAAGTTGAGTGTCGGTTTCATAAACGGAGAAAAATAAATGTGTTAAAAGACTATAAGAGTATTTGACGTAAAACTGTCCGGTTTTTTGTAGTTCAAAGATGGGTCGGGCAGGGAACTTTAAATGTAAAATATTTTGATGAGCTTTTAACAGGGCTTTCTATATATAGTAAGTGAAATTTCTGATTAGTATCATAAAAATTTGACGTGTTTAAGTGGGGTATATGAGCTTGTACATTTGGTGTGTACAGGCAGATTTTTATCGAAGGAATTAACTAATAGAAAATATATAGAATGAAATAAAAAGGTCACTTGTATTATTTTTATTTTGGATTGATTGTGATTGTATGATTTTGAGTTTTATATTACTAAGTATGGATTTTATTCGAGTTATTATTGATGAACGCGCCTTATTTGATAGGTTGCGGTTTTTATGTTTACCGGACATCAACTATCGTCGAAGATCGTCTTACTACTGCTATTACTTCAGGTGAGTCTATAGCCTCGCTTTCTACTTGTTTTAATGATTATAAAACCCGCGAGGGGGATACATGCTATTTGAAGTAAAATGAACACATGTCATGACTAATTGTTGGACCCGATGTTGCCTTTGATGAAATGAATTGTATAAGTACCTAATTGCATAAGACCCTAAATTCATGAGCCGTTAACTATCTTCTGACTTGATTTTGCGAGTTGGGAATATCCGCTCATTCTAATAATAGTACTATTGGGCTGACAACCCTATCTGAGACCAGGGCTTTACGCTGAGTAACCCGATGGGAAGGATAATTTTACGTGAATGAGAATTGGTATTCTTGCAATTAATACCCTAGTAGGGGCACTGGTAATTTTTCTAGTCATGCTGGCATTTGGCGTGGGTGACTAAGTTAAGGGGTCGGTGTCATGAGCTTAATACAATTCAATAGCTACTGCTATAATATGATATACCTGATTGATAGATTGTATGGCCACAATTATATTAAACAATTGTGAATGATTTTTACGATGTGTTCAATTATGTTTTGTAAAACCTATAAACTTGCTCAACCTTTGTGTTGATGATTTTAAGCATGTATTTCAGGTACTTGAAGTTGTTGAATTGCGGAGCTTGCTGGAGGAGGATTGCGGGATTGCTTTTGTAGTAATTTGGTCTAAAAAGGATTTCTTTCCCTATTGTCATAAACATACAGTAAATGGTCAAGTATTTTGGTAAAAGGTTTGTTGTTTTGATTAAGATCCTAGGGGGAACCTGTCCACTACTCTGATATATTTTTAACTGATTTTATTTGGGATTGAAGGTTTTAGACATTGATTTAAATTATTTCCATATTTATTCTTAAATATACTGTTTTTAGGTCATTTAAAGAGTATAAAAAGGAAGTTTGTTAATAACACCCAATTGTGTATTTTCCGCTGCGCAATGTAAATTGGGGGTGTTGTAGATTGGTAACCAGAGCTTTTTAGTTATAGCGAATTAGGTCGATTTTTGAAAATGTCCTAAACTATAAATTTGGTGTCGAAAGTATTTTATAAAAGCAACGCAACTTCTCTGTAAGGCTCCGGTAAAATTATTTATTTTTGTTATGCTTTGTTATTATAGATGTATCCCTTATAATTGTTGTGAATTCTTGAGTATTTATTAAGTAAATACTGCAATGAGGTATTGGTATTAATGAAAGGGCGTGGAGTGCTTTCACCATAATTTCATTTTTATGAGTATTGTATAATTATCATTTGCATTGCATTGCATACATCGCATACATATATATTTGGCATACGTAATTCATTTGCATTTGCATGACCATGCATTGCATATATATTTTTGAATAATGATGTAACACCCCATTTTAATAATGGAATGTCACACGTAATTATGGCGTGTCATCAAAGCATACAAGAAAAAATGTCTAAACATTACATGACCATAAAAGGAAAATACCGGAATCAAACATCGGTAGTCCAAAAGTAAAGCTCATCACACACAAACATAAGTACTGAAAAGGAAAGGACTAAACAATGTCCATAACAAGTGTATCAAAAGAAAGATAATGCATAAAGTAAAGAAAGGCTAGAAAGCTTCCAGTCCATATGCACGTACGCTTAAAGTCTACGAGCGTCCCTGAGTACCTGCCGTTTTGGGAACATAGAAAAGGAAAATGGCTGAGCAATACGCTCAGTGCACGGATGTACAATAAAACATGAATAGGATAAGCATATAACATATAACATGGGAAGAAACTAAGTCCCGAGTAACATGGTTAAGTCTTAGTAAAACTGGTTTTATAGTTTGAAAAGCCTTATGTTTATCTTATAAAAACTGTTTAGCATGTTCTACCATTAGCCAATATAGGTCATGAAAATCCACCGTGCATGAATACTTGGAGGGGTGACCTCATCATGAAAATTAGAGGGGCTGCCTCTAATTTAATATACTGGTTTGGGTAGGAGGGATCAGCTCCTTGTGAAGGATGCAAGGCACACACCACATTCACGCTGAGTAATCTGCTGAAAACATGTAACTAGGATGCACCCATACGCCCCACATGATAAATATAATAAAATGGCCAAATGATGAAGGGACGCCACGAGCAATCACTCCGTCGTGGTGAAGTCATAACATCAGTGCCTCTAATGTTATCGTTATGGTACCTCTATAACTAGGTGAAACTAGTCATGCATGTATATGGCTATAGGTATTCTAAATTAAACATAAGGAAATCAAACATATAAACATATACCACGGGAAAACATTTGGCTGCATACGGGGAATCCTAATAAGGAAAGAATGTCCATACTGAAAGTACGGGAATCCGTACCTTATGTCCAGTGAACGAAGAAGACGACTGAGAGGAATCCTACTTCCGTATCACTAATGCTACATAAATACATACGTGAATAAGTATCTGACTACTAAATATGTAACTGGTTTTATATCATGTCTTAGCTTATTTTATATGTTCATATCATGTTTTATTGTTTAAAGCCTTAAACTGTGTTTGTCTTATATTCCGTCTATTTTGATTAAGTATTTATGGTATTTCATGTATTATTATACTTACTGTGTAATAATAAGTAACTTTACAAAAATAGCAGGTTTCCAAAAATAGAAAGTTTTCAAAAATAGAAAGTTACCAAAATAGAAAGTTTCCAAAAATAGAAAGTTTCCAAAAATAGAAAGTTTCCAAAAATAGAATTACTGCTTAAAATAGATAAGTTTCTATAAATAGAAAGTTTCCATAAATAGATCAGCTGCCTTAATTAAATAGTTTCTAAAAATAGAAAGTTTCCATAAATAGATTAGCTGCCTGAATTAAATAAGTTTCTAAAAATAGAAAGTTTCCATAAACAGATTAGCTGCCTTAATTAAATAAGTTTCTAAAAATAGAAAGTTTCCATAATTAGATATAAGCTGGTTAAATAAGCTAAGTATATAAGCCTAAGTGATTTCATGATTATTTTCTAAGTCATAAAGATATAATGTATAGTTTATTAATTATTTCATGTAATTTAAGTAAACTATAGGTTAAAATATTTAATTAAAGTATATCATGTTTTTAATTAAATAAAGTTAAATACTTAGGTTAAAACATGTATTATTATTTATTAATAATATAACCTAAGTCATGTTAATTACTTAATTATAACCATGGTTTTTAAATGATTAATCAATTATAAGTCTAGAAAATATAAAATACTTAGGTTAATAATTTCATGATTTTAATAATTAATATAACCTAACTCATGTTTATTAAATTAATCATGTCATATTTATTAACTTAATTTAACATATGATTATAAAAAAAATAATCTTAACATAAACCGTGAACCGGATCTTGACTAGAAACCATGAACCGGACATGAAATCGACACCATACCCCAAACCACTTCGGGGTTCCCCTTGTCTTGCTACTGCCATGGGACCCACACCACCCAACCGGGACCATATGGTCTCGGTGGTGGTCGAGTAGCCAAACCGAGACCCCCTTGGGGTTCGATTTAGGCGCCGGACAAACAAAACACCCCTAAACCATCCTTTTTGATTTACCCAAAAACCATTTTCATGATTGATCTATGTTTTAATTAGGTTTTAAAAAAAACATCTATTTAATAGATCAAATCAAAAAGAAAAGGGTTAAACGAATTTACCGAATGCGTGGATCTAAACGAGGATGAACAAACACGAACACTTGCACCAAAACCAAGATCAAAAATCAAACAAACACCATCCTTGGTGTGTTTGTATTCGGCGGCCAAAAAAGAAAAGAGGAGAAGGAGAACTTTTTAGGTTTTTGTTAAATCTTCTGTAAAGTGAAAAATGACTAGTATTATTTTACCATAACCCCTCTTAGTAAATTTTGAGATGGGCTTGGCCCATCTCCTTCTTGTTGCCGCGGGTAGGGGCCCCACATGGGGTACCCGTACCGTTTTCCGTGTCTCAATGTTTAATTGTTCGTTCGTGTTTATTTGTGTTCGCGTTTAATGTGTTCTCGTTAAATATTTACCGTGACCTAATATATTTATTTACGCTCGTAATAAATATATATATACGTAATTAATATTAGTTCATGATTTAATTACGTTCATGATTTTATGATCGCATGTTCGTGATTAATTATTGTCAAATAATTATTGCGTGCTCGTGCGTAATAAATACTTATCGTGTTCTAACACGTACGTAATACATAAAATCCTAACACGTAATCGTAATCATGCTATATAGGAAAGTTTTAATCTAGTACGTACGATCTTAAGGGTACTATTCATGATAAAAGCATGCGGGTTTTACAACTCTTCCCCCCTAAAAAGAATAATTCGTCCCCGAATTATAGATAAAGTAAACTAAAAAAGAAGAACATACCCGAATTCAAAATATGAAATGAGGGTAAGAAGCCCGGATAGAATCCTCTGTTTCCCAAGTGGCTTCCCGCTCGGTATGATCCCTCCATAAGATTTTGACGAATGGAATCGTCTTCCTCCTCATGACTCGTTCTTGTCTGTCAAGAACTCGTTCGGGCTCTTCTATAAAAGTGAGATCTTCACATATCTGTTCCAGTGGATACTGAACCATGTGAAGGGGATGATACTGGTACCCTCTGAGTAAGGACACATGAAACACATTGTGTACATGCGAAAGCTGCGGATGTAACGCCAACCGGTAAGATACTTCACCGACTCGTTCAATGATATCAAACGGTCCGATGAAACGAGGACTGAGCTTCCCTTTAATCCCGAAGCGTCTAACACCACGTGCCGGCGAAACCTTAAGGAAAACATGATCTCCTACGTTAAAATGTATGTCCCTACGATGCTTATCGGCGTAACTCTTCTGACGTGAACGTGCTTCCTGAAGTTTCTGCTTAGCTACTGCTATCTTTTCATTGGTCATTTCTATGATTTCTGGTCCTTCAAGTGTTCGCTCGCCAACCTGATCCCAACAGATTGGGGCGCAACACTTCCTGCCATACAACATCTCGAAAGAAGCACACTTGATACTTGCGTGCCAACTGTTGTTGTATGCAAACTCCACCAAACAGATGTAATCGTCCCAATCACCCGTCCATTCTAACACACATGACCTCAACATATATCCCAATGTCTGAATAGTTCGTTCCGACTGTCCGTCCGTTTGAGGATGAAAAGCCGTGCTAAGCTTAAGTTGTGTACCCCAAGCTTTCTGCAGACTCTTCCAAAATCGCGAAGTGAAACGAGGATCTTTGTCTGAGACAATGTTGGATGGTGCACCGTGGAGTCTCATGATCTCTCTTCTGTACGTATCGGCGAGTTTACTTACCGGATCTTCCTTGCGGATCGGTAAGAAATGAGCTAATTTGGTAAGTCGATCTACGATAACTGAAATTGCATCGTGCTTCCTCTTGGTAGGCGGAAGACCAGTAACAAAATCCATGGTGATTTTGTCCCACTTCTATTCTGGAATATCTAACGGTTGAAGGAGACCGCCAGATCGCTGATGCTCGATCTTAACCTGCTGGCAGGTAAGACATTTGGACACGTAAGTGGCCACATCCTGTTTCATACCACTCCACCAAAAGTGCTGCTTGATGTCATGGTACATCTTAGTCGAACCAGGATGTATAGAGAATGGGGAGCTATGAACTTCAGCTAACAAGGCTTCCCGGAGTTCTTGGTCATCAGGAACACAAAGTCTCGTGCCCTGCCATACGATACCATCTGCGTCTACGCTGAATTCCGTCTGTTTCTCCAAATCTGTACTATCGCCCAGATTTCTCCATCATCTTTCTGAGCTTCCTTGATCTTAGAGAGTAACTCGGGTTCTACTCTAAGATTAGCTTAGTAATCGTGCTGTCCACGTACCATGATCTCGATGTCAAGTCGCTCCAAGTCTCTTATGATTTCCTCTTTGATTTTAATGCCGTTGATCATTCCGGATTTCCTGCTAAGAGCATCTGCTACTACATTTGCCTTTCCGGGATGATACTGTAGATTAATGTCATAATCCTTCAACAACTCTAACCATCTCCTCCGCCTCATGTTCAATTCATGTTGAGTGAAGATATACTTCAAGCTCTTGTGGTCCGTGAAAATGTCACATGATTCTCCATATAAGTAGTGCCTCCATATCTTCAATGCAAACACGACTGCAGCAAGCTCCAAGTCATGCGTGGGGTAATTTTCTTCATAAGGCTTAAGCTGCCGTGAAGCGTACGCGATCACTTTCCCATGTTGCATGAGAACACAGCCAAGTCCCTTCCCCGATGCATCACTGTAGATTTGAAATCCATCCGTACCAGATGGGAGAGTAAGAATAGGTGCAGATACTAGCTTCTGCTTCAGGTCTTCAAAGCTCTTCTCTCGTTCTTCAGTCCAGACGAATTTCTCCCCTTTTCGCATCAGTTTGGTCAATGGTAGTGCTAAGCGGGAAAAGTTCTCCACGAACCTATGGTAATAGCCTGCTAAGCCTAAGAAACTGCGGACTTCCGTCGCTGATGTCGGCCTCGGCCACTTAGTGATGGCCTAAACCTTCGCTGGATCCATAGTGATTCCTTCTGCTGATACAATGTGACCTAAGAATGCCACCTTGTCTAACCAGAACTCACACTTGGAGAATTTAGCATACAGCTGCTTCTGGCGAAGAATTTGTAGTACTGTACGAAGATGGTCTTCGTGTTCCTCCTTGGACTTTGAGAAAATCAGGATGTCATCAATGAAGACAATGATGAACTTGTCCAGAAATTCATGGAATATTCTGTTCATCAAGTCCATGAACACTGCTGGAGCATTTGTCAGGCCGAATGGCATAACTACAAACTCGTAGTGGCCATAGCGGGTACGAAAAGCAGTCTTGGCGATATCCTGCTCCTTGACCCGTAGCTGATGGTAGCCTGACCTAAGATCAATCTTGGAGAAGTGTTTGGCCCCTTGGAGTTGGTCAAACAGATCGTCTATACGTGGCAGTGGACCTATTCTGGATAGTAATCTTGTTGAGCTCGCGATAGTCTATGCAAAGACGCATACTGCCGTCCTTCTTCTTAACAAATAAGACCGGTGTGCCCCATGGAGATGCGCTCGGTCGAATGAAACCTCGTTCAAGAAGTTCTTGCAGTTGATTCTTCAGCTCCTTCAGCTCTTTGGGAGCCATGCCATAAGGAGCCTTGGAGATTGGTTCAACTCCTTGAATAAGCTCAATACTGAATTCTACTTCTCGTGCAGGTGGTATGCCCGGAAGTTCTGCTGGAAATACATCTTGGAATTCCGACACTATAGGTTGATCCTGAATCGATGGAGATTTAGCATCCATGTCGTGAACCGTAGCTAGATAACCCTCACAGCCATGTGACAGTAGTGCACGCGCTTGCAGGGTAGATATGATTTGTACAGACCGTCCGGGTATGAACCCGTTATGAATGTACTCTGGTGCATTAACATCACCGAAGATAACTCGATATGAATGGCAGTCTATGGTAGCATGATGCTTGGATAGCCAATCCATGCCCAAAATCATGTCGAAGTCATTCATGTCCAGCGGAAGTGCGTTAACAGGTCGAACCTTATCATCAAATTCTAGGGGAAGACTCTTGTATACATGGGTGATTAATATAGAGTCCCTCAAAGGCGTGGAAATAGTAAGCCTATTCTCTAGTGGCATGGGAAGCATCCTAATGTTCTTAGCATAAGCAGTAGAAATAACCGAGTGAGTAGCACCCGTATCGAAAAGAACACATGCAGCTTAACCATACATATACAAGATTCCAGTGATGGTACCTGTAGACTTGTTGGCCTAGTCTCGAGATGTCGTGTAGACACGCCCGGTGGTAGGAGGCGGCATGGAATCAGCATGTCCCGATGTACCCTCCATCTCGCCCTTACGGTAATCCTTCATGATGTGGCCAGGAAGACCACACTTGAAGCATGCGTCTGTGTTATGGCGACATGGCCCTGGGTGCCTACGGTGGCAAGTAGAGCAAAGAGGATGAGTAAATCCTCTAGCAGGTGCTCTGGCTGGCTAGGAACCAGTGATAGCTGGACGGCTAGGTTGTGAACCTCTCTGGTTCTGGTCCCTACCGTTTCCATGGTTCCTGGTAGAAGTTTTTGCTAAAGTGTCAGAATATGAGTTATAACATGAAATCATAAGAAAATTCGAAAGTATTAGGACCTGCTGCTATTGGAGTGTTCAGCGTTGTTACGATAATTATCATTACCGCCACGCCTATCCGCAACAGAACGGTCGTTAGTCTGACCGTTTCCCTTGGGCTGATGAGGCTGCTGCTGAGTAGTCGGCTGAGACCGGTCCCCAGTTTTCTGCCTCTTGTCGGGTCTCTCAGCTTCCCCGAACTCATCTCTCTCCTGCAGCATCTCCAGCTTACGTGCTGCATCGGCCACTTGTGCTATAGTGTTGAACGTAGCACACACCAGATTGTTTGCGACCGATGTGCGAAGAGCCCACCTAAAGTGGTGTGCCTGCTCTTCAGGATTACCTGCTACCGCACCAAGGAAACCAGCTAAGCGAAGAAAGCGCTGCATAAACTCGTTGCTATTCTCCCCAGCTCTCTGTCGGATCCCATTGTACTCTCTCTTGAGCTTGTCTTGCTCAGCCTTGGGAAAGAACTGCTCCATCACCCTGTCCTTGAACTGAGCCCAAGTCAAACCAGCAACCCACTCGTCACCACCCTCAGATTGCATCAACGCTAACCACCAATTTAGCACATCGCCTTCGAACCGATAGCATGCCAACCTCGCCTTGTATGCGGGGTCACAACCCATAGCATTGAAAATCTTCTCGATGTGAGCCAAACAGCTTTCAGCATCACTGGGGATATCTTCTCAAAAGCTCGAGGACGGAGCTTGTTGAATCTCTCCAGCCATACTGCTAATGTCACTGGAGGAGGAGGAGGAGGTGCTTGATTATGCTGCTGATTGTTGGCAGCTTGAACATCAGCCCTGATGTCGTTCCTCAGTTGAGGAAGCAAAGCTTGCATAGCAACTTGAATTGCAGCATTGAGCTGTTCCTGTTCACGTGTGAGAACCATCTGACAGTATAACATAAAACATATGATTAAACAGATCAAAACATAAAATATATATACATGAAAAAAATTTATACCAAAATTTCAAGAGAAAAATTTTATGCAAGAAAATTTTGTGTATGAATGCATGATGTAGTTTTATGAAAACTTTTGTATGCTCGAGAGTGAACGTCTATGGTCAGTTCACCCAAAACAAAAGATATGGCGAGGGGACGCCTGTGGGTCGGTCCCAAATTTAAAAGTTTCGATAAAACACATGCGACTAAATAAGGACAGTCCTGTACCAACCATCACTTAGTCATAAACCTGCGACAATGACATGTATATGTATGCATAAAAATGATGAATGCATGAAAACGACTGTCAGTTCTAGGAAGAGCGTAGTGACTACCCACTAATCACAGGTCATATTTTGAGAGCCTACAGGTCGAAGCCTTGGCTCTGGTACCATAATTGTAACACCCCATTTTGATAATGGAATGTCACACGTAATTATGGCGTGTCATCAAAGCATACAAGGAAAAATGTCTAAACATTACATGACCATAATAGGAAAATACCGGAATCAAACATCGATAGTCCAAAAGTAAATCTCATCACACACAAACATAAGTACTGAAAAGGAAAGGACTAAACAATGTCCATAGCAAGTGTATCAAAAGAAAGATAATGCATAAAGTAAAGAAAGGCTAGAAAGCTTCCAGTCCATATGCACATACGCTTAAAGTCTACGAGCGTCCCTGAGTACCTGCCGTTTTGGGAACATAGAAAAGGAAAACGGCTGAGCAATACGCTCAGTGAACGGATGTACAATAAAACATGAATAGGATAAGCATATAACATATAACAGCGGAAGAAACTAAGTCCTGAGTAACATGGTTAAGTCTTAGTAAAACTGGTTTTATAGTTTGAAAAGCCTTATGTTTATCTTATAAAAACTGTTTAGCATGTTCTACCATTAGCCAATATAGGTCATGAAAATCCATCGTGCATGAATACTTGGAGCTGTGACCTCATCATGAAAATTAGAGGGGCTGCCTCTAATTTAATATACTGGTTTGGGTAGGAGGGATCAGCTCCTTGTGAAGGATGCAAGGCACACACCACATTGACACTGAGTAATCTGCTGAAAACATGTAACTAGGATGCACCCATACGCCCCACATGATAAATATAATAAGATGGCCAAAAGCTGAAGGGACGCCACGAGCAATCACTCCGCCGTGGTGAAGTCATAACATCAGTGCCTCTAATGTTATGGTTATGGTACATCTATAACTAGGTGAAACTGGTCATGCATGTATATGGCTATAGGTATTCTAAATTAAACATAAGCAAATCAAACATATAAACTTATACTACGGGAAAACATTTGGCTGCATACGGGGAATCCTAATAAGGAAAGAATGTCCATACTGAAAGGACGGGAATCCGTACCTTATGTCCAGTGAACGAAGAAGACGACTAAGAGGAATCCTACTTCCGTATCACTAATGCTACATGAATACATACATGAATAAGTATCTGACTACTAAATACGTAACTGGTTTTATATCATGTCTTAGCTTATTTTATATGTTCATATCATGTTTTACTGTTTAAAGCCTTTAACTGTGTTTATCTTATATTCCGTCTATTTTGATTAAGTATTTCTGGTATTTCATGTATTATTATACTTACTGTGGTATAATAAGTAACTTTCCAAAAATAGCAGGTTTCCAAAAATAGAAAGTTTCCAAAAATAGAAAGTTACCAAAAATAGAAAGTTTCCAAAAATAGAAAGTTTCCAAAAATAGAAAGTTTCCAAAAATAGAAAGTTTCCAAAAATAGAATTACTGCTTAAAATAGATAAGTTTCTATAAATAGAAAGTTTCCATAAATATATCAGCTGCCTTAATTAAATAGTTTCTAAAAATAGAAAGTTTCCATAAATAGATTAGCTGCCTGAATTAAATAAGTTTCTAAAAATAGAAAGTTTCCATAAATAGATTAGCTGCCTTAATTAAATAAGTTTCTAAAAATAGAAAGTTTCCATAATTAGATATAAGCTGGTTAAATAAGCTAAGTATATAAGCCTAAGTGATTTCATGATTATTTTCTAAGTCATAAAGATATAATGTATAGTTTATTAATTATTTCATGTAATTTAAATAAACTATTATATTTAATTAAAGTATATCATGTTTTAATTAAATAAAGTTAAATACTTAGGTTAAAACATGTATTATTATTTATTAATAATATAACCTAAGTCATGTTAATTAATTAATTATAACCATGGTTTTTAAATAATTAATTAATTATAAGTCTAGAAAATATAAAATACTTAGGTTAATAATTTCATAATTTTAATAATTAATATAACCTAAGTCATGTTTATTAAATTAATCATGTCATATTTATTAATTTTATTTAACATATGATTATAAAAAAAAAATCTTAACATAAACCGTGAACCGGATCTTGACTAGAAACCATGAACTGGACATGAAATCGACACCATACCCCGAACCACTTCGGGGTTCCCCTTGTCTTGCTGTTTTCGTGGGACCCATACCACCCAACCGGGACCATATGGTCTCGGTGGTGGTCGAGTAGCCAAACCGAGACCCCCTTGGGGTTCGGTTTAGGCGCCGGCCAAACAAAACACCCCTAAACCATCCTTTTTGATTTACCCAAAAACCATTTTCATGATTGATCTATGTTTTAATTAAGTTTTTAAAAAAAACATCATGTTCTTAATTATTTAATAGATCAAATAAAAAAGAAAAGGGTTAAAAGAATTTACCGAATACGTGGATCTAAACGAGGATGAACAAACACGAACACTTGCACCTAAACCAAGATCAAAAATTAAACAAACACCCTCCTTGGTGTGTTTGTATTCGGCGGCCAAAAAAGAAAAGAGGAGAAGGAGAACTTTTTAGGTTTTTGTTAAATCTTCTGTAAAGTGAAAAATGACTAGTAATATTTTACCATAACCCCTCTTAGTAAATTTTGAGATGGGCTTGGCCCATCTCCTTCTTGTTGCCGCGGGTAGGGGCCCCACATGGGGTACCCGTACTGTTTTCCGTGTCTTGATGTTTAATTGTTCGTTCGTGTTTATTTGTGTTCGCGTTTAATGTGTTCTCGTTAAATATTTACCGTGACCTAATATATTTATTTACGTTCGTAATAAATATATATATACGTAATTAATATTAGTTCGTGATTTAATTACGTTCATGATTTCATGATCGCATGTTCGTGATTAATTATTGTCAAATAATTATTGCGTGCTTGTGCGTAGTAAATACTTATCGTGTTCTAACACGTGCGTAATACGTAAAATCCTAACACGTAATCGTAATCATGCTATAATAGGAAAGTTTTAATCTAGTACGTACGATCTTAAGGGTACTATTCATGATAAAAGCATGCGGGTTTTACAAATGACCTTATGTACTTTTGAATTTTCTGTGATTTCAGAAAATGTCTGACATACCATATTACGTCAAGAATGGGGGATTTGTTGTAGGTCAATGGAGTTTGCAGAATCAGTATGTAGGTAATCATAAGATTTCAGGTGGATGGTTAGATTACGAGGATGATACGAATGATAAGAAAAATGTTGTAGAATCTGATAGTGATAATTATATGACTGAGAGTGAGGTTGGAAGAACTGAGGTTAGAACTGAAGTGAGGAGTTATGTGACTGATTTTGAGAAGTATGAGAAAGAGATAGATAGGCTTCGCAGGTTAAGTGAATATGTAGCTCATCTTGGGCCGTATCTTGAACCATATTGGAAGTTTCAGGATAGTGAGGTATATGCTAATTCTCATTATATGATAGATCCGCCGTGTCAAGGAGGGCTTTTGAAGTATGGATTTAGGAACCCACCGTGTTTAGATCCAAAAGGGAGGTGCTGTAAGTTACGACCAGATGAAGATGAAGCAGGAACGAGCCAAATTGGAGAAAGTGATGGACCACATTCTATGGAGTGATGTAGTGATGGATCTTTGTTGTATTTCAGTTTATGTATTATTGTGCTGTATTTGGATTATCTAGATGTTGTGAGGTAGTATTATGATGGATTATTATTATTGTTGTTGTTTAGGATGGTAAGGGTAAGTGACATTAGTGAAAAGGTTTTGTTGCGATTTTCTCGGATTTATGGATGAAATCTACTATTACCCTTTAGTATTTTGATGTGTCTTTGTATCTTTTCTTTTGAGATGATTGTGGAATTTAGGTAGTATTGTGTTGTTGGCTTATTTAGTATTCATGTTATATCTTGATGAAAAGATCCTATTCTTTCTATCTAGATGTGTATACTTGTCAAGTCTCTTTCCTATGTGATAACAATGGAAAGAGTTGAGTGAGATATGTTTCTGTCATTAGCAGGGATTCCTGTGTGTGTGACTGAGTATCTTTAAATATGTCTCCAAAGGTTGCCAACCATTAGGGTAGATTATATGATTGTGGGAATAGTTGTTAGATTGTTTGAAGCTGATAGTGCTGAGGAGACGAGATGCTGCTGAGATTGAAAATCCTGCTGTTTTAGTTGAAGATGTTGCTGAAACTGAGGATGCTGCTAAGATTGAAGATGTTGTTGTTCCAGTTAGAGATGTTGCTGTTATTCTGTAAGATTTTAAAAGGATGTATGCGTGTTAGATTCCTAGTTATGAGAAGAGATACGGTGAAGAGTGTCGTACGACTATTGATGGTAATTGGGAAGGTGAAACTATATGGATAAGTTCGAGTAACTGATGGATGTTGATATATCGATAGTCAATTGGGAATGTTCAACTAGACGGAAAGAGATAGTAATTTAAAGATTGATCCTGATTCGAAATTAAGTGTGGCAGAAAAGGGTAAAAGAATGGTATTGTTGCGAATGACAATAAGGAATAGGAATTTATTTCCTCTAAGAGAAGGTAAACCTGGAATTTAATAGTCTAAGATAAGAAGAGATGGTATTCAAGCAGTTGCTATAAATCGGGTAAGCAGGAGGAAGTATGATGTGTTGATCACATGTATTTTATAACATTTAAGTAATTATCTATTTACTTGATGTAAGTACGGACTAGTTGGAGGTCGAGCTGCTGAAGGAATAGCAAGGAATGTGGTATAGGAATTGGTATTTCTGTGGTAATGAAATGTTTTCATTTCGGTAAAGGAGATTAAATAAAGGAATTATTCAAATAATGGAAAATCAATATGAAGGGAATGTTGCTGCTATTACAGCCTATATTTTGGAAATATTGATAAGATTTGAGATTTAGATGTAGTAAATTTGTATATTCATATCTGGTAACCATTGAGTTAGGATTCCACTGGAATCTTGAAGGTTATTAATGGGATAATGAAATTCTGAAAGTGTTATTGATGGTGTATTAAATTTTGAAGGTGTTATTGAGAATATATTGAGATTTGAATATGTTAGATTTTAGCAGAACTGAGGACGAGAAATCAACGAGAATTTGGGATTGGTTGAAATCAGAAATTCACCGACGGAAGAATATATATATATATATATATATATATATATATATATATATATATATATATATATATATATATATATATATATATATATATATATATATATATATATATATATATATATATATATATATATATATATATATATATATATATATATATATATATATATATATATATATATATATATATATATATATATATATATATATATATATATATATATATATATATATATATATATATATATATATATATATATATATATATATATATTTATATATATATATATATATATAGGAAATATTTTCTGAGTTTATGAAATTAAGAAGTATAGCGCAATTAATTGAACTAGAGTTGTGAGAAAGTTAACCAGGATAAGGATGAATATCATAGGATATGATAAATAAAGGTGGAAAGAATTAAATTGGAATGTTGTTGAACATTGAGTACTGATTTCAGGGAGTAATCAGTGGAATTTCTATTTGACGATTTTATTGGTCAATGATGAGAAGGTATGTAGTAGGAAACTACAATAAGTCAAATTTTCTGTGCGCTTTACTAGTAGTAGTCGGAAAAGAATGAGAAGATGAGTTAGTACTTGAGGATACTATGTGATTGTTCTGCAGAATCGTAGAGTTCACTGTCGTTATGGGAAAAAGGAAGCTTTGTGTTATCTTGGTGATGGGAGTTATGTAATCTGATTGTATATTTTATTATATGGCATTATCAGGAAGTTGAGGATGGTAATATGATTGATTGGAAGGATTGGCAGATGAGACAATAAGGATAATCTGATTTGACTGGAAGGGTAAGTCATCAGAGAAGTAATAACAGAAGAAAGTAAAGAAGCTGGATGTTTTATGAATAAGATGATTGCTGTGAGGTTGAACAAACTAAGCACCAGATATCGGTGTCCATTATTGATTGTGAATGTTTAGTGTGACGATTAGATGATTGAAGGAAAGAAAAGTATTCTCTAACAATTGGAAAATTTTTATTAAAAAGAAGGAATGGTGTGTAAAAATTCTTTGGATAAGAATTTTAGTTGGAGTATTATAGATGTTTTAGAATGTGCAATCTATGGCTGAAGTAATCCTGAAAATCTGACTATATTGAAACGATTGAGGCTTTGTCGATACCGACGAAACCGACTGAAGCTTGTCAATTCCTTTGTGTATGCTGAGTATTATCGGAGGTTTATCAGGAGGTTTTCACTGATTGTTGAACCAAGGATAAAGCTGACAAAGAAGAACTAAATGTGTGAAATCCATTCATATATTTAAGTTGTGGTTGTGAGATCTGATTTTGTAGTTGAGGAAGTTGTTTATGAATGCTGAGGATAGATTAAAGTTTTGTGCCTGTATAATTAGTGTTGGAGGAATCTGAAGGAATTATAGAGCTGCAATGATGATATTTGGATAATATCAAGTGGAGAGGAAAGCAATAGTAGTGTGTTGACTTGAATAAAGAAGTGTAACGGGGTTTATATGATTATGAGATTGGACATTGTGGTATTTGTTTTGGGATTGAAAAGTATTACTTGTATGGAATCAAGTATGAAGAAAATAAGAATAAGAAGGACTTGTGTATAGATACCATTCGGGGATTTTAAAGGAAGGAGTTCATAATCACTTAATGTGACTAAGGAAATGATAACCGGTAAATTTAGATGGGATATCTTATAGTTCTGTATTATGAAGTATGTTTCAGATTATGAAGGATAAGTGTGGATACTTTCACTATCAACTAGTGAGTATTTAGTAAGGAGGAGAAGGAAAAAGAGCTTATAAAGTTTCTGATGTAATTGAGTATTGACTCTTGAGTTTTGAGATAATTGGAATATTGGTAGCAACAAGCGGAATGGATAGAATGGAAAGAAAGTTATAATCAAGGTAATAAACTAATGGAAAAGGAATATCAAAGAAAGAAGATCAATAGATTGTTGGGAATTTTGAAATAGAATGGTAATAGAAATGAGAAAAAGTTGAGATGTATGTTTTTGTGGGACAAAAACGGTTATTGTGATTATCTAATTTTTCTCCTATTAGATCAGAGAGTGTGTTAAGAATGGAAGGACCAGTGGTGAATGAATTGCTCAGATTAAAAAGAGAATTTAATTATTCTTAGAGTGCTGAGAGTGTCGCATGTAGTATTGAAGGGATTTTACAAATTGAAGTATTGATACAGTATGGTTGGAATAAAATGTATTACGATATCAGGAAGTGATTTGACCATTATACATTTCAGATTTGAATATATGAGACTAACGGAGTTATTTAAACAGTAATATGGGTATAGGAAGTATATAAGTAACTGGTTAGAATTATTGATGATCTCATTGTGTTTAGTTTAAGCACTACACTCAGGACATAGAGATTGTTTGAATTAATGAAAGTGGAAAATGAGTATGGAGAGTATTTAAGTGACTGGTTAGGATTATGGATAATCTCATTGTATTTAATTTGAGTGTAACCTCAGGACATAGAGGCAGAGTAATTTTTGAATACTGGAAATCGCTGTGATAAAGTATGAGTATTGATTAAGGTTTGAACATATTATATGTGTAACCCAGAGATTGAGATTGAGGTTGACTTTTGGATATTAGAGATTTCTACAGAAAGTGTGAAGAATTGAGTTAAGAAGGAATATTGCGTATTCTCAGAAAGAAATGGACAAAGTGAAAGTATGAATTGAACGATGGTAATTGAAATTGGTATCGATCGCATCAACGTATAATAGAAACTTGGGATGATGATATCTTAAATATTTCACTATGAGGACTAATGGAAATTAGTGAAGACGGAATCTTTATGCGATGATAATCGTCATATCAGTAGTTAAGAGGTGTAATCTGACTACTTGAATCACAACTATGTATGTTGTCAGAGTTGTGGGGTATGATGTCAGAGTATTAGGACAGGAATGAAACTGAGAAAGTGATGCAGAAAGAGTATGAATGATGAAGGAATATTAGCATAATAGAAGGTGAAATTGAAAGTTGGAGTGTAGTAATAGTTGTGGATATGGTGATATCATAAGAATTGAGTTGGACTGGTGTGAAAGACATGAGTATCTCTTGAGGATAAGAGGTCACGTTGACTCTAGAAGTGAGGAAGTGCGAGTATGAGGCGGGTTGAGCGTCGGGACGTCGCTCTCTTTTAGGAGGGTAGGATGTAACAACCCAAAACCGTGGTCATTATTTAATTATATTTTTACGTATATTTTTACGTATATTTTTGAAATTTTTGACGAGGTTGATTGTCATGACGATTGGTAATTTGATTTGGATGATGTTGAAATTTTATTTTTACATTTTGACGAGTTGCGAGGATTATTAGTGATGACGATATCGACGGATGCCCGAGAAATTTTACATTTTATTTTAAACATGTCGATGTTTAATATTTTGACGTTTTATTTTAATGTCGTATTAAGTCGTGCCGGGACTATATAATATCATATTTTGTGTGCGTTTTAAGTTTTGAGAAGCATTTTTATGAAACCCGAGACCCGTAAAAATTTTCAAAAGTGACTAATAGTCATTTCCCGCTTTTTAACAAAGTATTTGCACTTTGGTCCAAAAGAATCACAATTGGCAAAAACTACCCTAAACCGTCCCCATATAAAATGGAAAAACAAACACAAAAACACATACACAATCACTTCCACTAGCAAATTCTCTCTCCCCTCTCCCCTCCTCTTTGTTTCCGTCAACCCACCACCACCAAACACCCTTGATTTTTCAAAATTCAACTTGAATCTCTTTCTAATCAAAGACCCATCTTAATCTCTTTATTCTCTATCCATTGGTATGAAATTTAGCTACATGCATGAACATTTTTATAAAACCCATTTTTGGATGAAAATCATGTTGTTTGATCTTATATTGTTGTTGTATGTAGGTGTTTATGCTTATATATATATATATATGTTTTTATGATTGCATGTTATTATTTTTGAGTTGGGTTTTTATGAATTAATCATCTAGGATGATTTAGTATGTTATGATATAAACTAGTAGTGTAAGAATGATTATAGTGGTAAAAATGGGGTTAAAATGTGGTGAAAAATTAATTTTGAGTGATTTTTAAACATGTATTTTATAGCAGATTATTAAAAGTAATTTTCTGAAAATATGAGTTTGAGTTTGAGATGAACTAATTAGATACTGTTGTAGAGGATGTTTTTATCTTCGTTTTGGTATAAGGTAGGACTTCTAGCTCCAAGCGAGCAAAAAGTTACGTTAGTTTGATTATTTCGTGTACCGGGAGACGAGTATCGACACAATATATAAATGTTGTCGATATTTGGATCGAATCTCGGGGACTATAAAATGGATTTTTGAATATGTCATGGACTGATTTTGAAGGTTAAGTATGAGGATGTCGAGTTATTTTCAAAGTTGAGTGTCGGTTTCATAAACGGAGAAAAATAAATGTGTTAAAAGACTATAAGAGTATTTGACGTAAAACTGTCCGGTTTTTGTAGTTCAAAGATGAGTCGGGCAGGGAACTTTAAATGTAAAATATTTTGATGAGCTTTTAACAGGGCTTTCTATATATAGTAAGTGAAGTTTCTGATTAGTATCATAAAAATTTGACGTGTTTAAGTGGGGTAAATGAGCTTATACATTTGGTATGTACCGGCAGATTTTTATCGAAGGAATTAACTAATAGAAAATATATAGAATGAAATAAAAATGTCACTTGTATTATTTTTATTTTGGATTGATTGTGATTGTATGATTTTGAGTTTGATATTACTAAGTATGGATTTTATTCGAGTTATTATTGATGAACGCGCCTTATTTGATAGGTTGCGGTTTTTATGTTTACCGGGCATCAACTATCGTCGAAGATCGTCTTACTACTGCTATTACTTCAGGTGAGTCTATAGCCTCGCTTTCTACTTGTTTTAATGATTTTAAAACCCGCGAGGGGGATACATGCTATTTGAAGTAAAATGAACACATGTCATGAGTAATTGTTGGACCCGATGTTGCCTTTGATGAAATGAATTGTATAAGTACCTAATTGCATAAGACCCTAAATTCATGAGCCGTTAACTATATTCTGACTTGATGTTGTGAGTTGGGAATATCCGCTCATTCTAATAATAGTACTATTGGGCTGACAACCCTATCTGAGACCAAGGCTTTACGCTGAGTAACCCGCTGGGAAGGATAATTTTACGTAATGAGAATTGGTATTCTTGCAATTAATACCTTAGTAGGGGCACTGGTAATTTTTCTAGTCATGCTGGCATTTGGCGTGGGTGACTAAGTTAGGGGACGATGTCATGAGCTTAATACAATTCAATAGCTACTGCTATAATATGATATACCAGATTGATAGATTGTATCGCCACAATTCTATTAAACAATTGTGAATGATTTTTACGATGTGTTCAATTATGTTTTGTAAAACCTATAGACTTGCTCAACCTTTGTGTTGATGATTTTAAGCATGTATTTCAGGTACTTGAAGTTGTTGAATTGCGGAGCTTGCTGGAGGAGGAATGCGGGAATGCTTTTGTAGTAATTTGGTCTAAAACGGATTTCTTTCCCTATTGTCATAAACATACAGTAAATGGTCAAGTATTTTGGTAAAAGGTTTGTTGTTTTGATTAAGATCCTAGGGGGAACCTGTACGCTACTCTAATATATTTTAACTGATTTTATTTGGGATTGAAGGTTTTAGACATTGATTTAAATTATTTCCATATTTATTCTTAAATATACTGTTTTTGGGTCATTTAAAGAGTATAAAAAAGAAGTTTTTTAATAACACCCAATTGTGTATTTTCCGCTGCGCAATGTAAATTGGGGGTGTTATAGGATAACACATTACTCAAAGCATAGACAACGCATAAAAATCACGTCGTTTAATAATAAAGCATTTTCTATTCATGAATATCAAATTTACATAGGTCCCAAGTCATAGTATTTCATACAAGTTTTACAAAACATTTGAATGGAAATTGTTATTTAAGTGCGGGCCATGAATTCTTGTCGTCTTCCCGAGAATTACCTTCAAGTACCTGAGATAAAACATGTTAAAAGAAAAGGTCAGCGAAAACGCCGAGTGAATTCATAGAGTTTAATGAAATCCATTAATATATCATCGGTATAAAATTATTACCGAAAATCATTTAGTACAATTCTTTATCGTAGGCCATAAAATAAGCCAAAACATTTTATACAAATCTTTGTTGTAAGTCATACTATAGGCTTTTGCCTTAAAAACCATTATACGAACCAATGTCGTAAAAATATCATACAATACGTCTTATAACGTTGTATAGAGTTAAACAAAAACCGTTATATGAATATGGTTATTATCACACCCCACCATGGCGAAATATGGGGCGCGACGTATGGATATCATCACAACAATAGCGTGTCTATAGAGTTAACTAAATGATATAGAAATGTCATAAAAAGGTGACACAATGTCATGCCAATATCTCAAACAATGCAGGCGTCTAGGTAAGTAGGTAACAGGCCTACCTCTTACCAAAGACATACAAATAAACAAAAATCGAACATATAGGTGTCTAAAATGTACCACTTATTCAAACATTAAATAAATACTAAGAGGAAAAGGATTCCTCCTAATGCAATCCTAGCAGCCTCTATACTCTAGCCACTTCTAACATCATCTAGCACAACTACCTCACCTGAAAATGACACTAAAATCTGTCAACACAAAGTTGGTGAGAACATAGGTTTAAGTTATCAAAATATCTTAAGAAACCTTGTCAACCGCTGTAAATAATTGAAGAAAAGCAATTTATAGTAATGGACCACAATGTGATAATCATGCTACATGCATCCACAACAAAACTTAAACCAAGTACCGATCACATCTACAATTCACAAAGCACACTATAACAATCAAGAAGTATCCCGTCACACACACAAGAACACACACCACACTATCCGGATCTTTCCCACACCACCTGTGGAAGATGAACTATATCCCCGTCGAGATATCTTGCCTCCGAAGAGACGATGCACAAGTACTCAGGACGGATCGTGCCCCACGAACCAAGAACTCAGAACCAAAAACTCAGGACGGATCGTGCCCCACGCTCCACACATATCACAACTGGTCCCATAGACGCCCATACATCTATGTACCAATCCCAATCCTAACACAATCAAGATTCACATATCATAACACATATCAAAGCACATATGAGAACACATAAGCACACAAGTCACAGAATAGCACATTTATGTCCACACATTTATAAAAAATACAGTACCAAAACATTTTAAGAACAGCACAAGTGTCATCTCCATCCCATACTAGAAAAACACATTTAAAAACGTAGCAAAAATGGGACTATGAACTCACCTGATAGCACAGCAAGGTAGCACTCCTGCAAACCTATAAAATCATACACGACACCCTTAGATCAGGTCTTAACACCCAAGTTAAGTAACAATCAAGGAGATGAATCTAATCCCCCAATCCCCACTATCCAATTCTTCCACTACAAGCTATTCTATACGTAAAAATCCAGTTTTTCTCTGGTACGGTTTACTAGTCACTAAACGATCACATGAAGTGAACTTAACACCACCCTTGGCTCCTACCCTACTGGAGTTATGTTTTTATATGATCTAAGAACTCCAAAAACCAATTTTACTTCCAACTTACACATTTAACCCTTCCGTTTAGTCTCTACGCCAAAAGTCGTTTTCACCAAAACTGATTTTCTGTACATGCTAAATGTTCGACACCAAAAGCCCGACCTACACACCATAACCTTTATTGAAAACCTCCAGTACTTTCATATATATTATAAAGAGTTCCCAAATCAAAAATCTTTGGCTATCTCATTCGTTTGGTTAGGTTTTGACTCAAATTCCCGAAATCCAAATTTATTCCTGAACAACGCACTGTTTTTGTAAAGATTATTTGACGACCTTCCCTAACTCCATTTTCGACCAACCTTACAATTCTGAAAAGTAGACTCTCTGAACTTAATTTTTAAAAAAAGAAACTCGACCAAAGGTGCGACCTACTGCCCGGAACAGTCGACACAAGACAACCCTAAAAATCAGACTGTTTTACGCCTTTATGCACTAACCTTCTAAAGATCATTAATTACACCTAAATTTTTAAACAAGAACCCTAAAATCATTAATTGATCTTAATTACTATATTTTCCAGAAAATTAATAAAACCCTAATCATCTCATTGATGGTTAATTAACATTACAATCATGATTAGTTAATAAAAACATGAATTAAGTTAAAGTTAAATTGATCATATACCTTGAATCAAGAAAATTTTTATGAAACCCTAAAAACTTGTAGAAACCGTCGACCAAAAAAAGAAGCTGGAGAAAATAATGTCTTTTGATTTGTTTTTAAACTAAAACAATGAGAATCCTAGCCCAATACAAATAACACTTTCCTTTTTCTTATATTTCCACCATCCTATCTATTTTTTTTACCAAAAATAATTTTTTCTTATTTTTATCTATTAAATTCGTTTTTTTATTGTTTCCTTAATTATATTTTTTATATTAGTCCCTTAATTAATTAATTAGACCTAAACCTTTTTAAGTATTCAAATTTTACGCGATTGCCGTGAAATACGTAAAATATACAGTTTTAATACGAAATAAACTTTATAACTAAGTCATAAATGACTTAAAACCATCCCGTAAATTATTCCGGTGACTAAATACCTCATCCGAGACCTCTAAACGCTAAACCCTAAATCGTAAAAATACGATTTACTATAATACTTATACGTACACATAAAATCCTAAAATAGCATCGCATTCTATCATAGTTACATCCATGTGAACAAATGAGCATGAACTAACCCTATCATAACATTATATAATGCACCACGCAATACACGAACGAAGACTAACATCCAATCCAAGGCTCAAATATAAACAGAATGCTCGTAAACGCACACTAAGCACATAATCAAAGTCAAACAGTAAAAAGTGACAAATCCAAAATCTAGGGTTGTCACATCACTCCCTCCTAATAGAAATCTCGTCCCGAGATTTACTCCCAAACTCAAACTTATTCTCAGTAAACAAACGAGGATACATATCCCTGATAAAACCTTCACGTTCAAACGTGAACTCAGTTTATACTAAAATAATCTCAACCAACAACACATGAGCCATAACCGTCCGCGAGGAAACTTTTTAAAACCATAAAGTTATGTAACCAACCTAACTAAATCTCGCAACTCATCAAACAAGAATTTTCTTGAAACCAAGTTAGGAGTCATCACATAACTCGACGGGTTAAAAACTGTCACCCCAATTTCAGTCTTACTCATAAATACCATAAATCAAAACGCATCAAAATATAACCACGTATTCTAAGGTCTAAAGAACTCTTAAATTCTACCAAACTTATCTCTCCGTTAACCCTCCAAGTGTTCATTACCCCCAAAATACCCAAAACACAAGTTTAAACCATGTTGTCCGAAAATTAACCTTAACTTGACACTTGTACAGTTAACTAGACCTAGCTACTGACCTCCATTTACTAAACATTCTGAATATTTGAAAAGTACGTTCCGAGTACATAATTTTAGGCTTTTGAATCACCCAAAAAGCTTCAAAAACGAATAAGTTATGACCAAAACGATTTTAAACCATAAAACCCCCTATTAATTACCAAATTCGAGCCCAATTTATTTTAATACCAGAAAATAACAAAAACTCTCACCCACCCTATGATTAATTATAGGATTTTAACATATATAATTAAATAAGATTAAAAATTTAATTAAAGATCATTAGCTTTATGTGATCAAAACCAATTTTTTTTTAAAATAAACAAGTCATGCTTATATGTTAAAGAATTTATATTCCAACTTACTTCAAACACGGTTCTGACACTTTACCCTTATTTCACTCACTACCAACAACTATTTTAACTATTTGTAATTTCCATTTTTTTCCACGTAAGACTCAAAACAAAAGATATCGTTATCCCAAAAAGAATTCTCCACCATCTCAATAGCCTCTATACAAGATTACCGTTTTACAAACGAACACGTAAAATGAGGACTCGATAAATGCGCTACTACAGAAGTTGAACATCCCAAAGAGAAAAGAGCTAGAAAACCATCCTAAGAATACAACTGATAAGTAGAAGGGATATATACATATATAGAAATAGGCGTACATACACTCAAGTCCATCCAACATATACTATACAAGCATGTATTAACCCTCTTTCATGCAACCATACTTAGGAATCCATTGATGTCGTGGTACTTGTATAACTATGTTGTCCACCATACTTATACGAGTCCTCTTTCACTAATGCACTCCTCCTATGATGACACTTATAAGAATTAATACTACACATAACACATCAGTCTACCAACTTAAATAAGCAGATAGATCCTACAACTCATATAAGTACATAATCCACAACATAACATAAGGTCCAAAATTCCATGTATTAAAATAACATAGCCAATGCATGAAACAAATAAACTCGTAGCCCAGCATAACCAGCGTAGACAAAATTCAAAATGTATAAAGAACATGAAAACGTAATTAAACGGAATCCAACAATGACTAGCGTATACGACTATAGTTCAACCCGCACTATTCAAAACTCGCAAAGAAAATAACATGTAGCTAAGTATGAACTTACTATGGTTCAATTCATACTAGTCAAAACATCACAATAAATAACATCCAAACACATTAATTAATATAAAATGCACACATACTCCTATGACGCATATATGCAGGGACCCTTAAGCTATAGACTAGGCTACGCGACTAGGTAACCTAATTCTCTATAACCATTGTCTCTAATATCATTCTGTCACACCCCACCATGGCGGAATATGGGGCGCGACGTATGGATATCATCACAACAATAGCGTGTCTATAGAGTTAACTAAATGAAATAGAAATGTCATAAAAAGGTGACACAATGTCATGACAATATCTCAAACAATGCCTGCGTCTAGGTAAGTAGGTAATAGGCCTACCTCTTACCAAAGACATACAAATAAACAAAAATCGAACATATAGGTGTCTAAAATGTACCACTTATTCAAACATTAAATAAATACTAAGAGGAAAAGGATTCCTCCTAATGCAATCCTAGCAGCCTCTATACTCTAGCCACTTCTAACATCATCTAGCACAACTACCTCACTTAAAAATGACACTAAAATCTGTCAACACAAAGTTGGTGAGAACATAGGTTTAAGTTATCAAAATATCTTAAGAAACCTTGTCAACCGCTGTAAATAATTGAAGAAAAACAATTTATAGTAATGGACCAAAATGTGATAATCATGCTACATGCATCCACAACAAAACTTAAACCAAGTACCGATCACATCTACAATTCACAAAGCACACTATAACAATCAAGAAGTATCCCGTCACACACACAAGAACACACACCACACTATCCGGATCTTTCCCACACCACCTGTGGAAGATGAACTATATCCCGTCGAGATATCTTGCCTCCGAAGAGACGATGCACAAGTACTCAGGACGGATCGTGCCCCACGAACCAAGAACTCAGGACCAAGAACTCAGGACGGATCGTGCCCCATGCTCCACACACATCACAACTGGTCCCATAGACACCCATACATCTATGTACCAATCCCAATCATAACACAATCAAGATTCACATATCATAACACATATCAAAGAACATATGAGAACACATAAGCACGCAAGTCACACAATAGCACATTTATGTCCACAAATTTATAAAAAATATAGTACCAAAACATTTTAAGAACACCACAAGTGTCATCTCCATCCCATACTAGAAAAACACATTTAAAAACGTAGCAAAAATAGGACTATGAACTCACCTGATAGCACAGCAAGGTAGCCCTCCTGCAAACCTATTAAATCATACACGACACCCTTAGCTCAGGTCTTAACACCCAAGTTAAATAACAATCAAGGAGATGAATCTAATCCCCCAATCCCCACTATCCAGTTCTTCCACTACAAGCTATTCTATACGTAAAAATCCAGTTTTTCTCTGGTACGGTTTACTAGTCACTAAACGATCACATGAAGTGAACTTAACACCACCCTTGGATCCTACCCTACTGGAGTTATGTTTTTATATGATCTAAGAACTTCAAAAACCAATTTTACTTCCAACTTACACATTTAACCCTTCCGTTTAGTCTCTACGCCAAAAGTCGTTTTCACCAAAACTGATTTTCTGTACATGCTAAATGTACAACACCAAAAGCCCGACCTACACACCATAACTTTTATTGAAAATCTCCAGTACTTTCATATATATTATAAAGAGTTCCCAAATCAAAAATCTTTGTCTATCTCATTCGTTTGGTTAGGTTTTGACTCAAATTCCCGAAATCCAAATTTATTCCTGAACATCGCACTGTTTTTGTAAAAATTATTTGACGACCTTCCCAACTCCATTTTTGACCAACCTTACATTTTTGAAAAGTAGACTCTCTGAACTTAATTTAAAAAAAAAAGAAACTCGACCAAAGGTGCTACCTACCACCCGGAACAGTCGACACAAGACATCCCTAAAAATCAGACTGTTTTACGCCTTTATGCACTAACCTTCTAAAGATCATTAATTACCCCTAAATTTTTAAACAAGAACCCTAATATCATTAATTGATCTTAATTACTATATTTTCCAGAAAATTAATAAAACCCTAATCATCTCATTGATGGTTAATTAACATTACAATCATGATTAATTAATAAAAACATGAATTAAGTTAAAGTTAAATTGATCATATACCTTGAATCAAGAAAAAATTTACGAAACCCTAAAAACTTGTAGAAACCATCGACCAAAAAAAGAAGCTGGAGAAAATAATGTCTTTTGATTTGTTTTTATACTAAAACAATGAGAATCCTAGCCCAATACAAATAACACTTTCCTTTTTCTTATTTTCCACCTTCCTATCTATTTTTTTTTTACCAAAAATAATTTTTTTTTATTTTTATCTATTAAATTCGTTTTTTTATTGTTTCCTTAATTATATTTTTTATTAGTCCCTTAATTAATTAATTAGACCTAAACCTTTTTAACTATTCAAATTTTACGCGATTGCCGTAAAATACGTAAAATATACAGTTTTATGAAAATTCTTAAAATACGAAATAAACTTTATAACTAAGTCATAAATGACTTAAAACAATCCTGTAAATTATTCCCGTGACTAAATACCTCATCCGAGACCTCTAAACGCTAAACCCTAAATCGTAAAAATACGATTTACTATAATACTTATACGTACACATAAAATCCTAAAATAGCATCGCATTCTATCATAGTTACATCCATGTGAACAAATGAGCATGAACTAACCCCATCATAACATTATATAATGCACCACGCAATACACGAACGAAGACTAACATCCAATCCAAGGCTCAAATATAAACAGAATGCTCGTAAACGCACACTAAGCACATAATCAAAGTCAAACAGTAAAAAGTGACAAAACCAAAATCTAGGGTTGTCACAGTTATGTAAAACCAAAACACGAACATAATATCAATAATAAGACCCCGTATTCCTAGTCAGGCAATATATTGTAATTCAATGCGTAAATCAGTATTTTCGTTATTGGATTATTATAAGCCGCATGACATTGCTACCTTACTATAACAAACAACGGGTAGCTAACCCGAAACTCATTTGCCCATCTAAAACAGCGTGTCGTCACAATAATCACGCTTATATAATTCTTCTCATACATAAATTCGCTTACCAATCAATGTGGCACGACGGGGATCAACCGTCAAGGCGCGAAGTGGGGTGATCTTCCCCAAATAGTACTATTATATGCATAAGCGTCTACCAAATCCCGGTAGTTCACAATTCATGCTAATGGGACTTTTAGTGACATAACCTAACTAATAATAATCCATCTCATTTCATTTATCGGGTCATATAATCATTCATCGGGTCATACACTCATTCGGGTCCAAATCAATAAGCAAACAATCGGGACAACTGGTGTCCTATTTTATTAAAACTAACATGTTATCTCCCTCGCGGGTTTATAAAACATTTAATAAAACATTTAAAAGAGTGTGAGGCTATGAACTCGCGTTGATTGGGAAAGGCGGGTTATCGGCGATTTGGATGTACGGTACGTGCTTCAATCACGGAAACCTAGACAAATAATACTCGTCTTAGACTCTTGTCCAATGACTTTATATAAACAATGGCTATATATGATGATATCATAAGTATGATGATGATCAAGTGGGATTTTACATCTTCATACACATTATAGTGCTATGTGTTAGTCAAATTTTTTACTAGTTATACTAGTTTCCATCAATTTACATATTAAGGCCCAATAAGCCCATTATAATCTCATTACATTATATTAGTCCATTTATACTTTTAATACCAGGCCTGTACTCATATGTTGGGCCCAAGTGGGTTACGCCCAATGAGTAAGTCCATTAGTGTTTGTCCAAACTAATTGGGTCAATAGTCCAATAAGGCTACTTTGGCCCGTTAAAGTCCATAAGTTAGAAAGCTCGAGTTTTATCGATTTTTACTTGTTATAAAAGTTTATACATCAGTATGTGAGTTTATAAAAAGTTTACATTAGACGGGTCCGACCATCTAAGTTTTATTTAACAAAAACGTTAATCTTTCGGTTTTAGCCGAAAAGACGTAAAACTTATATATATAGTTTTTATAACTTGTAAAATGTTTGTACTTGTAAATTATATAAAATTTCTCATTTTAATATCATAATATATAACTCTCGTTTATAATTATTATTAGTAACTAGTGGGTTTTTATATATGTATATTTTATAAGTACAAAATTTGAGTGCTTATATTATATACTTTTTATTTTACAAAATCTTATCCTAAATATTCAGTCCACTAAAACATCCATATCTAGTGTTCTATAAGGAGATAGAACCCCAAATTTTTATAGCAGAAACTACATGATATGTGCTTAATTTAACTCTTGTATAGCTACTGATGAATCAGCCTCTAATTTTTTGAATAAATTCGTCCAAAACAGTCTATGCAGATTTGTACTCCAATATTGTTTTGATCATATCTCACTGGATTCCATTGAGTGGCCAACTCTCAAATATGTACAAGTCACTTATCTTACTGTATATTAAATTATCTAAGCTACTTTCACAAGTTATCATATAGTTCTTTACTGTTTTATACAGCCTACACTTTTAGCCATGATTTTAACATCCTTTCATGTATCTTTTAATCATTTTAACTAAATTTATCAACACATGATCCCCACATAATACTTTTGATCATCATTAATCATCATATACATATACATTAATAAAGAAAATACAAGATTGCATAATCAAAATAACAAGAGGATAGGAAGAAACAATCTCTATACCACCAATAGTGATGAAAAGATGAGGTTTATGATGAACAAGGCTTGGTTCCTTGTTACCAAACCTTCAACTTTAGCAATGGAATTTTTGAAATCTTCAAGTGGATGAACACCTTCTTGAAAATCAGCCCTTGAATCCTTTGAAAACTTCTTTTCACATGTTAAGATCACCTCCAATCTTCATGTCTTCAATAGGTTATTATCATATGTAACTTATACATAAGATTTGTGGTTAAAATTTTGATCAATGGGGTGTTTGTTGGTGGATATGGGACGTTCAACATAGGGAGAGAAGAGAGAGTTGTGAAGATTTTGCTGGTTTGCATGTTAGAAATGAGAAAATGGTTTCTAGTAAGTGGTTTTGATGGTTTGGAAGGCTAGGAGGATAAGTGTCCTCTTAGCTTATGTAAACTTGACACCAAATGTGATGTTATAGCTTGTCTTTGCCACCCATAGTGGGGGTGAGAAAAGTGTATACTTGTTTCATCCCCACTAATTTACGGGTACTTCTCGATTCTAGTTTCCTCGATTTACGTGCCCTCGGGTCGTTTTATGAAAAACATTTTTATAAATTATGAATCTACGGCACAAAACAAATCTAATAAAAATTGTCTCATCAAAAACGGAGTTCAAAAACGTAAATACATAAACCTAGGGTTTCTGGTTTAGTCGTAAAGGACGTTAAATTATGCACGTAAGTCCTACTCTCTTCTCGTAAATTTGTGAGTTTATGAACCAACACAAATTTAAAATTCCAAAATAATATTCAAGGATAAATTTATTTCCTGAAATGTCGGACTGTCACAAAAAATGGTGTATGTAAACGTAAGCACGTAACGTAGAGTCCTCCGGTTTAGACGTAGTCGATGCTACTTCAAGACGTAATCCAAATTTCTTCCCAAAAATGAGTGAGTTCATATTATAACATTAAAATAATGTTTTTAAATAATACTTGAGAATAAAATATCGACCATAAATTGACGGATTGTCACATCAGTGATTACATATGAGGACCTTGAGCAAATTAGTGATGAGCATTTGGGGGAGATGGACATAAAGTGGAATATGGCTCTTGCAAGCATAAGGGCAAATAGATGGAATCGAAGATTTAAGAAGAAGATGACTTTTAATGCTAAGGACACTGCTGGATTTGATAAATCCAAGGTTGAGTGTTATAATTGTCATCGAATGGGACACTTTATGAGAGAATGCAGATCTCCAAGAAGATCTGATGCTGGAAAACCCTCAAGCCAAATCATCAAGGCTCATGATTCAAAATCTATGGTTGCTATGCAAGACATTGATGATGTTGACTGGGATTAGAGCTATTTGGCCGAGGATGAGGAAGAGAACAAAGCTTTGGTTGCAGAAAAGGAAGAAGAGGAGCATGTTCACTATGCTCTCATGACGCACTCTTCATCTTCATCAGACAATGAGGTATATGATGATGCATTTTGTAGTAAGGGTTGTCGTCTAAATACTGAAAAGCTTAACAAAGAAGTCTTAAAATTAACAACAGATGTCGTTAATGAAAGATGCAAGTTATCTAATTATCAACTTGCTCTTACTCAAACTGAAAAGACTGTGGCTGAATATAAGAAAAAATGAAGTTTGACCTAAAAGATCAAATCAACATTTTAACTCATGATTTAAATGCTAGTGTTGAGGTTAGAAACATTTTGGAGAGAGCCAATGGTGCTTTATAGGCTAAGTTAGATGAGGATATAAAAAACAAAGATAATGTAGATCTTAAAATTCAGAGATTTGATAAAGCTTCACAAACCCTAGAAAAATGTGTTAGTGAACAAAGGGATTCTAGGGATATGACTGGGATTGGGATGAAAGAGTATGTTGGTGTTCCACCACCTGCTGGGAACTTCTATGGTGTCCTTAGAAAGGACTTGTCTTGGACTGGTATACCAGAACTCCAAGAAGAGGAATTTATTCCTCCACCAAGAGTTCTTACCCAGTAGAGGAATACAAGCAGAAGTTGACTGATTTGGACCAATGGAAGAAAGTTAACTCTACCTTGTTTGTTAAGGGTGGCATGCTTAGTGACAGCCCAAATGAGTCTACACCCATAAAAGTGACCAATCCTACTACTGGAAAGACTATTGACCTTGGCTTAAACGTTAATAGAAAACCTAGTATTAAATATGCAGAAATGTATAGAAGACCTAGGTCACCAAAAAGCCAAATTAGTGATAATGGGACAGGTTTCTTTTCTTGTAGACCTAGAGCTATGTCTAGAAAAGCCTGTTATTCTTGTGGAAGTTTTTCACATTTAGCTTATAAGTGTGTCAATGCCTCAAAGGTCAACGCGGATAGAAAGTCAAACACTGTCAAACCTAAACTTTTTGTCCAACAAAGTCCACAAGTTGTTAGACCAGCCCCATTCTTTACAAAAGGGTCTAATACTTATGGACAAATACCTTTTCAGAAGACCAATACGTGGTCTAACAGACAATGGGTTCCTGTAGCAAACCCTAGGTTCAACATTAATAAGGGTAATTTCAGCGTTGACAAGAACAAATTAAACGCTGACAAGAACGTTGCCAGACCAAGTAATGGAAAATATTTGCAACCAAAGGGAAAGGGGTCTAAAGCTTCTTCTAGCTTGACATGGAGACCTAAACAAGACCAAAACTCTAATTCAGATGGGATTTCTATGACCTTTAACATATTTCATTATATTTCAAAGGTCATAACAAAACCAATTGGGGTTAACTGGGTGTTTAATCCAAAAAGGGATGAACAAGGGGTTGTCATAAGGACTAATTCTTTTCTTGTTGAACAACCAAATGAATCCAAGTCTGCTCAGGCTTGGGTTCCCAAAGAAAACTAATTTGTTTTCTTTATGTGCAGGTCATTCAAAAGCAGGTTAATGATTATGGTTATTGGGATAGTGGATGCTTTAGGCATATGACGGGGAAGGAAGATTATCTGACAAACTTTATCCCTATTAAAGATGGTGACAAAGTGTACTTTGGAGGAGGATATGGGACTATCACTAGCAAAGGCACTCTTCTCACCAACAATTTGCGTTTTGAAAACGTGTTTCTGGTAAAAGAACTTGACTATAAACTGTTTAGTGTATCACAGGTGTGTGATAACAAAAATAAGGTTCTTTTCACTGATACTGAATGCTTGGTGTTAAGCGAAGATTTTAAAATACCATATGAGAAAATCATTGATTATAGAACACCTAGGAAAAAGGACATTTATAATGTAAATCTTAATGGAATTAGGATGAATAATAATTTGTCATGTCTATATGCTAAGGCTTCAGTTGATGAGAGTAATCTTTGGCACAGAAGATTAGAGCACATTAATTTTAAGAATATAAATAGACTTGTGAGACATGGTTTAGTTGATGGTTTGCCTGAGAAGGCCTTCCACAATGACCATTCTTGTGTTGCATGCCTTAAAGGCAAACAACACAAAGTCTCCTTTAAGTCTAAACCTGTGCATTCTAGTTCTAAACCTCTTCACTTGCTGCATATGGACTTGTTTGGTCCAACTAATATAGAAAGCTTAAATGGTAAATCCTACTGTTTTGTCATCACTGATGATTTTTCTAGATTTACTTGGACTTTCTTTTTAGCTTTAAAAAGTGACACTGCTGATACTTTGATTAACTTTATTACCTAAATTGAAAAGAAGTCTGGTAATGAGGTTAAGATGCTTAGAAGTGACAATGGTGGTGAGTTTAGAAATAAGTTATTAGATGACTTTTGAGCCAAGAAAGGGATTACTAGACAGTTTAGTGTAGCTAGAACCCCACAACAAAATGGGGTAGCTGAGAGAAAGAATAGAACACTCATAGAAGCAGCTAGGACTATGTTGGCTGATGCTCACTTTCCCATAGCTTTTTGGGCTGAGGCTGTGAATACAGCTTGTTATGTTCAGAATAGGGCATTAATCAACAAGATCCATAACAAAACACCTAATGAGCTATTTTGGGGAAGGAAACCCAATATTGGTTTTCTTAAACCTTTTGGATGTCATGTAGTTGTTTTGGACACTAGTGATGCCTTAGGTAAGTTTAGTGCTAAAGGTGATGAAGGCTACTTTATGGGTTATTCTGTGCAGAGCAGAGGATATAGGGTTTACATTAAGAAAGAAAAACGTATACTTGAAAAAGTACATGTTAGGTTTTTAGAGAGTAAACCTAGTGATCCTGAAAGTGGTCCAAATTGGTTATTTGACTTAGAACCTCTATCTAGGACACTGAATTATATGCTTGTTACTAATCCAAACATTGTGAAGGTGACTTCAAATGTTGTGTAAGAACCAGTTGTTGATATTTCAGGTAAACAGGTTGATAAAGAGGTTGGATCACAAGTAGACAAATCAGCACCCATACTTGAGTATGTTACAATTCCCATATGGACAGATGCATTTGTTGCTGCTGGAATGGAGAAAGGTGGTCCACAAGTATCACCAATTGAAAACATGCATGATTCTTCAAACGCTGACAGAGGAAAATCTGGCGCTGACAAGACAAATTCAGGCGTTGATGGCTCAAACATTGACAACTCTAACTCAGGCGTTGACAGCACTTTTGACCATTTATTCTCTTCTAATAATTTTGAACAAGGTGAGCCTTCAAACAGAAATGGAGAAGGTCATTCAGATGATGATGGAAGAGCATTTGAAGAATATATTGGCAATATGGATAGTGAAATTGATGATAATACAATCATTGAAGGAGGAGTACTTACATGTACCATGAAGAATCATCCTTCTTCTTTGGTCATAGGTGATGTAATGACTCTTGTGCAAACTAGAAGATCTCATCAGACTCATGGAGGATTTATTGCCAATATTCACAAGAAGGTTGATACCCCTCTTGTTCAAGCATGTTTGTTTGCCTGTTTTCTATCACAACAGGAACCCAGGAAGATTTTTGATGCTCTCAAAGAACCAAGTTGGGTGGAAGCAATGCAAGATGAGCTTCATCAGTTTTCTATTCAGGATGTTTGGGAGTTAGTTGATTGTCCCAGGCATGTCAGACCTATTGGGACAAGATGGGTTCTTAGGAACAAAAAGGATGAGAGAGGCATTGTGGTTAGAAACAAGGTATGTTTAGTGGCACAAGGATATACACAAGAGGAAGGGATAGACTATGAGGAGGTCTTTGCACCTGTTGCAAGGATTTAGGCTATAAGGCTTTTTCTAGCCTATGCTTCCTGCATGGGATTTACAGTCTATCAAATGGATGTGAAGAGTGCTTTTCTTTATGGCACAATTGCAGAGGACGTTTATGTAATGCAACCTCCTGGTTTTGAAGATTCAGAACATCCAGACAAGGTGTATAGAGTGAAGAAAGCTATGTATGGACTTCATCAAGCCCCAAGAGCATGGTATGGCACATTGTCCACCTATCTGGTGGAAAATGGATTCAAAAGGGGCACCATAGATCAGACCTTATTTACAAAGAAGACTGGTAAGGATTTCTTACTTGTACAGGTCTATGTGGATGATATCATCTTTGGCTCTTCTAGTCCAAAGATGGGTGAAGACTTTACCAAACTCATGACAGACAAGTTCAAGATGAGTGCAATGGGGGAGATGAACTTCTTTCTAGGTTTACAAGTACAGCAGAAAGAAGATGGTATCTTCATCTCTCAAGACAAATATGTAACAGAAATCTTGAAGAAGTTTAGCTTTTCTCCAATGAGAAACGGGCTAGCACACCTATGGATAGGGAACACCCTTGGGGAAAAGTTGGAGATGGAAAAGAGGTGGATGTCAATGATTGGTTCATTGATGTATCTCACAGCTTCAAGACCTGATATTATGTTTGTTGTGTGTGCATGTGCACGCCATTAAGTGACTCCCAAAGAATGTCATCTTCATGTTGTCAAGAGGATTTTTAGATACCTTAGGTATTATCCAGACTTGGGATTATGGTATCCAAAAGATTCCCCATTGGAGCTTATTGCATATTCAGACAGTGATTATGGTGGTGACAAATTTGATAGAAATCCACAACTGGTGGATGTCAATTTCTTGGGAGTAGATTGATATCTTGGCAATGCAAGAAACAAACAGTGGTGGCCAATTCTACAACTGAAGCAGAGTATGTTGCTACAGCTGCTTGTTGTGGACAAGTCTTATGGATTTAGAACCAGCTGTTGGATTATGGGTATAATTTCATGCATACCAAGATTTTTGTAGACAATAACAATACTTTATGCATTATTAAAAATCATGTACATCACTCTAAAACAAAACATATAGAAATTAGACATCATTTTATAAGAGATTGTTTTGAAAAAGGTTTAATACAACCAGATAGGGTTGACACAGAAGAAAATGTGTCTGATTTATTAAATAAACCTTTTGATACTGGAAGATTTCAATACTTGGTAACAAGTATTAGAATGATCAATCTTACTTAATATGTGTTTTGAGAACTTATTGTAAAAGTATGTACAGGATATGCATTGTTATTGGTCTTTATATAAAATTAGATTTTCCACTTTATTTGTCTAACACTGACAAAGGTTATTTTAATGCTGAAAAGTGTTAAATTGACGTTGTCAGCAACATGTTAGTTTTCTGGTTTTTGATCTAATTATGCAGGCGTTGTTAGCATTGTACATTTGGATACAAAGTTGCTTATGCATTCTTGGAGCATTATTAGAGCATGTTTTAGTTTATGGATGATGGTTGGAATATTTATACTCCTATCTTGACATAAATTTTTATTACATGCATATTATTTGGCAACTTATGTATCATAGTTTAAGGGGAGGTTTAGAAAACCTTTAGGACTTATTGGGTATTCATCTATTACTCTTATCACAATTCTAGATTGTGTCCGCTGGTGAGTATGAATTAGTTTACTAACTCATGAGGCACTATAGCATGCGAAGTTGATATACTATGAACGCTGCCAAGACTTTTTGGCCTAGAATTGGGAGTGGTATGTTGGGAGACTTGGGTATGATTTATATTGGACTTACCTGGGAAGTTACAAAGGATTTTATGAGATAACTTCACTGTTAAGAACTTTGGTTAGCAAGGGACACTTGAGGACTGTTATGTCTATCTTGCTTAAGCAAGTGTGCATGATTGGACAGTGCTTGCGACCCTATAGTAATTTTTAGTTTATAGGTTATCTTCACTAGGATAAATCACTTTGTTAAGGTCCTTTTTCATTTTTATTACTTTTATTTTTAGACGTTAACAAATTTGTTTCCAAATGTTGTTAGGACCAATTTAGATGTTGACATGGCTTTTTTTAACGTTGAAAAGAATATAGCCGTTGGGCGTTGATAGGTTATTTTTGACCGTTGACACTCATTGGGTCCTACCCAGTTGTTTTTTTGACAAAAATTGGGGCCGTAATTTTGGGAGTTGGTAACTTTTAATTAATGAACAAGATAAGTTATTTTCTTTTCAAGATTTTCATCATTATATTTTGAAAATAACTGCCTAATTTTTGACCAATCACATGTGCCTACCTCTCCTATATATTTGGCTCCTTCTTTTTAAACAGGGTACCTGCTTATTCTTGTCTACCAAATTTTTCTCCTATATTCATCTTTCATAACCTTTCACACATCTTTGTAGATCAATGGCGCCTAAGTTTAAACCGAGTGACTTGGTATTAGGATTCAGAAGTCAGCATAAAATGGTTGCCTATTTGGAGGCTGATGATGCTCTGTTTCCTCAATATACTCAGATGGTGGCATATTTGAATGCATCTCCACTACGGTATGCACTTTCTCATGCTCCTCTTATTCATGTCACTCATATTAAACAGTTTTGGAACACTGTTAGTTCCTCAACACTTAATAATGTGACCACATTAACTGCTATTGTCCATGGGCGTCCATGGGTGGTTACTGAAGCCTTGGTTCACCAGGCTTTGCATCTTAATGATGTAGATGGTATAACCACTCTACCCATTGGTGAGATAGAACAGGGACTTCAAGCTTTGGGTTACCCTTTCCCTGAAGAGGGTACTTTAAACAAATATAATAAACAGGAATTTCCCCCAGCTTGGAAGTACTTAATACATGTCATCCTTCAATGTTTAAGTCCCAAATGTACTGCCCATAATGAAATTAACAGATCTATTGGTAGTGCCATTGTGTGTATTGCTAATGGGCAAAAGTATAATTTTTCTAAGCTGATTTTTGATGGCATGTGTAAAAACAAGGGTAGCAAGATGACTCTGGCTTACCCAAGATTTTTACAAATGATTTTTGATGAACAAAGGTATTGCACCAGGGATCATAATGACTTTTATGCGATCCCTGTGCAAAAGAAAGCTATTTTTAGTAAGATGAATTCACCCCCTCACAGGGACTTACCCCTTACCCAAGCCATGCTTGCTGTTATTGCAACAGCACAACCTCACCCTGACCCACAACCACAACTTGACCCATTACCTGAACCATCACCTTCACCTCAACATATGGAACTTGACCAAGATCCTTTCAACGCTGACACATTAAATGTTGGCGTTGATACTTTAAATCCAAACGTTGACACCTTTTTACAACAGACCCAAACACCCCATAACCTTAAAATACTACCCAATCCACATCATCTTCCTCACCCCCAGACTTTAGGATGGAAAAACGCCAAAGGACCATTGGAGTGTTCTCCTCTGGTGGTCCTAGCCATGTTGCAGAGAGAACCACCACCACAAGTGTGGTTGGTGATATGGGTGAGGCTAGGACTATTGGTACTCGCTTAGATGTAGGCCAAGTCAGTCCTAACATCATTAAGACCTCATCTATGCCCCATGACTCTATTTTAGGAGGTAAAATCCCCATTCTAGAGGAGGGCAGATTGGAACCATATACAATGTTGAAATTGATGGTTGTCTACATTAGCTTGCAAAAGCAAAATGCAGACCTAGTACATATTGTCTCTACACAAGGCCTTGAACTCAAGCAATTGAGGGAGAGGATTATTCTTTTGGAGGGTGCTAACAATAGGCGTGGTATGGAGGATTCTTCCAAAGGGGAGGATGAGCAGATACATGTGAGTGACAAAGGCTCACATGATGGAGAATCTTTGGGTGTGGCTGAAGCTCTTACAGATTTGAAGAAGCAACCAGGTTTTGATGTCTCTTTGGTTACTCCTACAAATTTGAATTTGTCCTTTACAGAAATGATGGAGAAGTTCACAAGAAGCGCTGACAAGAGTAAGGTGAGCGTTGACAAGCAGATTTTTGACGCTGACAAGCCAGGCGCTGATAAGAGTAAGTTGGGCGTTGACACACAGGTTTTAGACGTTGATAGATCTGCATGTATGGTTGATGTATTCCAGTCATCAGCTATCATCAAGGAAGTGTCTTCACAGGTACCATCATCATCTTTACCCATCATTGATATATTAGATAGGGGTAAAGGAACTATGGTAGAAACAGAGGTTCCCAAGGATGCAGCTCAAGTAAAATTTGATTCAATGTTGGCTGCACATCTTATGGAACAAGAAAACAAGAAGGTTGTTGAGTCACCATTTGTGGTTACTTCTGAGGAACAAGAAGGAAGTAATGATGAGAGCACAGACTCAAGTGTCATGACTATTGAAGAACCAGAAAGACTTAAATATGGTGATGTGTTGGCAAGGGAGAAACTTGCAGAATTAAAGATGAAGGTGGATTATGATATGCTAGAAGTTGCCCAAATGTACTTTGCTTGGGAAAATAAGATCATGTAGAATCCAGATATATCTTTATCAGATCAGATATGGGGATTGGAGATTCTACTTAGGATTCAAAGAGATTGTTAGGTAATCCTAAAGTATAAAGCCAGCAAAGTTTTCTCACAATCTAAGAGGGATAGAAGGGAGCTTTATTATATGTTGCTTAGATGTCATCAAGGGGATTGGACTTTTCAGAAGTTGCAAGGATTATCCTTTGATGAATTGGAGTATAAAGCTTATCCTATTTGGGCAAGAGTGCAAGAGATGAACACTATCAGACTTATTTCAGATGAAAGAAAGGAAGAGCTTGCAGAAGAGATGTAGATTCAACAGGCTTTAATTACACCAAGACCTAAGAAGAAGGGAGTTCCACTTGAGTTCCCAGAAAATATGGATAGATTGAATCCTAGTGAAGATATTATTAGAAGAAGCATTAAGCTATCATCCTTGGAAGTTTCACATATGGTAGAGGTATTACCTCATGATTCCAGAAACCCTATAGTTAGCTATGGAGAAGATGCAAGTGGGTTCTGGATGATTGGTAGATATGGGAAAGAGGTACATACTTTTACTACTCTTATGTCTTTGTTTGCAAGCTTTGATAGGGAAGACTTGGCAGACCTTCGGAGGTTACTGCAGGCCAAGTATGAGACTGAAGCACCTACTTCAGTTAATGGAAAAAAGATTTGGTCAACATTCAGAAGGATATGTGCACCAGATGAAGAAGATCTTGTTTGGAAGGATCTTGATGAGGATATCAGTGGACTTCAATGGCGTCTATATTCAGCAGCTGGTGTGTATCATTTGAGTTCTACAAAGTTTTCTGAGTATCTTCTTGTGGATGCTGAGTATCTTATGTCCAAAGAAGTTTTGGAGAAGATGAAGATAACACAGCTGGAAATTGACTACTCAAGTGACGTGGCCAAAGATTTAATTAGATACATTTATTTCCAATATAATGCAATTTATAAGAATCCTCCCAGTTCTTAGTTTTTATTCAGAAACTTGATTACTAGAGTAGATATCAAGTTTAGGGGAGGATTGTTAGGAATAAAATGTAGCCAATACACTTGGACGCTGACAAGAGCAATCTGGACGTTGTTAAGAAGAAATCAAGCATTGACAGGACAAGCGTTGATAGGAAGAAGTCAAGCGTTGATGAGAAGAAGTCAAGCACTGATAGAAGACTTAGTCTACACGTATTGTGTTTCTAGTATGTTTCTAGTAAAGATATGTTCGACAATGTATTTCTTATGTTTATCTTTACCAAGAATAGCTTATACGTAGACTCTTGTACAAGGTTCCTTAATATATAAAAGGAGGCCTTTAGGTTTTGTTAAATATAAGTTTTTTCATACGTTTTACACTTTCATTATACACAAGTTTGATTTATCAATCAAAGTGAAAGTTTGTTTTATCTTGTTTGTGTGTTCTTGTTTAAGTATTAATTCCGCATAATACTTGAATTGTTACATATACAACAAAGTTTCTCTACGTGTTTAACTTGATTTCATCTCGTTTACACAAGCTAAATCGATCTAGGTTTGGGATCAACATTATTTTCTTTTTCTTGTTATATGAATCATTTGAGTTTCTTAGTAATTATAATAACAAAACTTAGAATGTTTTTAAAAAAAAAAACCCCAAAAAGACTTTCTTTCTAAGTTATTGTTACTTTCTTTTGAAGTTGTTATTAATAAAATAAGTTATGTGTCGGTATATTTAATATTTCATCTATAGAAAACCAAAAAAAAAATTAAAAATTAAAAAACCAAAAAGATTTTTACTTCCTAATTACGTTTTTATTTATTTTGTTAGTTTGAATTTTTCATGCTTGTGTAAATATAATAAATAATGTGTTTACTACATATTGTGTCTAGTACTTTAAAAAAAAATCATAAAAACCATAAAAAATAAAAAAAATTCGAAAATTCTTGTAGTAAGTACGCCGCACTTTTTTAATTGTGCGCCTCACTTTGGTTCTGCAAATAAAAAAAAGGTTTTGTGTATACATAAAAACATGATTCGTTTAGTTGGATTTTGTGAAGACTTGTAATTTGTTTCTTGCATCTTAGTTCGCATGTGTGCTTGTTTGCATTTCATCCATTGTATGCATTTTTGTTCTTTTTCATAGTTTAAGGGGGCGTTTGGATTAGTCATTTTCTAACGATTTTGATCATAACAAAAATTCCCCTTTCATCAAAATAAGTGGTATTTGATACCTTAAGTCATATTTGTAAAAATAAAAAACTTAAAAAATTGTTTTGAAAATAAATAGAAAATACATGAAAAATAAAAAAAAGTTAGGAATCTAGTTTTTGCCATTTGTTTCATGTTATGTGTTAGATGTGCATTATGTTATGTCCTATTTTGTTATTAGAATTTTGTATGATAAATAGTTTTACTTGTCTTTCTAGCTTATTAGTCTTTCTTTTTAGTTTTGTGCTCATTTTTCCTTTTTCATGCATTATGCGTTTTCATGTTTCTTAAGGGTGTGTTTGGATTAAGATAGTTTATATATATCCAAATGATTTTGATAAAAGTGTTTTTATAAAAGTTTTTAGTTTTTATGTTATAAGAAAGTTTCTAAAAAATTCGTACAGAAAGTACGCCGTACATTTGATTTGTGCGCCGCACTTCTGGGCTGAAATCAAAAATATTTTTCTTTTTCGTATCATTATCATATAGATTATTTCATAATCATACTATTATACTCTTGTATGTTTGAATGTGTGAGATAGATTGCTTGTGTTTGTTTGCATAATAATGTTAAAATCTAAAAAAAATAAAAAAATATAAAAACTATAAAATCTAAAAAAAAGTTTGCTTATTTATTTTGTTACTTCAATTTGTTGTGCATGAGTGTTTGACTTTTTTTTGTATGTGACCATTGCATATTTTGTTTTGAAATGTACATATGCATAAAAATAAAAACTAAAAAAACTAAAAATCTTAAAAACATAATTAAACTTATTGAAAAAAAAGATTTTCTTATTTCACTTTGTAATCTATGCAATCTATGTGTCTCCATATCTACGTTTTTGTTTGTGTGTATCTTATCTAATGTGTTTATATATATTTTCTTAATAATTAAAGTGTAATAAATAAAAAAACGTGAACTTTGTTTTCTTTCATAATAAAACCGCCGCACATTTGAGATGTGCGGCGCACTTTTGTAAAATAGTCTCGAAGTGCGACGCACTTTCTGGTCTGTAAATATATTTTGGTGCAAAATTATTGTTTTCGGTTGTTTAAGTATTATGTTATAATGAATAAAATCTTAAATAAACGTGTGCCCGTGACCTTCAGTTTTTTTTAGAAAGAGTTATAATATGCGAAAACCTCAAAAAATATTATCTTTTCTTTTCGTGTTAGATGTTTTATGTATTTTGTGTTAGTTGGTTCCATCTTAACTTTTTATTAGTTCTTTGTTACGTGCTTGAGTTTGTATATATTTGCTTATTTTTTCGGTTTAGTGAGATTTAAATATAAAAATGGATTTTTTGCTAAAATGTTTGCCTCACTTTTCTTAAGCAACGGCGTACTTTCTCCATAAGTCCATAAAAATATCGTTTTGTTTTAGCCATGAGTTTGTTAGATTGTCTAGTATACCTTTGTACATTAAATAATATATGTTTTATGAGTGTTTGTCTAAAACTAAAAAAATAAAAAAAGATTTTGTATTCGCTTTTATTTTTTATTTCGTAATGTTTTGTGTGTTATTATTAGTAAAATGTAAATAAATAAAATTTTAATAAAAATATAAAAAAAATTAAAAAAATGCTTTGCAATTTGATTAGTATGTCATGCATTCGGCCGGTGTGTTACGTACCTTGACTATTGTAACCAAAAATATTCTACGAACTTTGTGGGTATGTTCCCTGGAAACCCTCACGAGACTATAACTCGTCCAATCGGTACACCGAGGGGTTTAAAGGCTTGTTGCATACGCTAAATGCAATCGTGATGCCTACGAAAGTGTGCTTTAGAATTTTACGTTTTTTTGTAGTTTTGTCTACTTTTGCAGATTTAATAAATAGATGAAGCTTGGATTGGATTGGTGATTCTTATCCCTTGGGGATGTGACATAAATATTTAGATCGGTGTATAGTATATATTGTTGAATTCACATGCTTGTGATGGCGCTCCTTTTTGCGCTATATTTTCGAAATTCAACCGAAGAACTTATGAGCCCCGGGAAGTCTTGTTTTTCTTATATTTATTTTTCTCACTTGTCCTACTTTTAAGTTATTTTCTAAATTCCGCATATTGCTAAACTTAAGTGGGGGGAAAATGAATTGCAAAATGTGACTCGTTATTTAATAAAAAAAATTTTGTTCGCCCTCGGTAATCTAAAAATCAATATTATTTTTCTTTTTCTTTGCCACTTAGGTTAATATATTAGAATAAAACTTAGAAAAAAAATGGTTGGTTGCTAGTTACCTGGAATGAATGATTGATTTTTGCTAATAGTTGGTTCACGGTTGGTTATGAGTATTGTGCTATTTCGATCGAGACGAGGGTTGCAAACTTTGTGCTTCATATTTTTTGTGGTGTATGCTTATATCAAGTATGAGAGAAATGTTAGTTGAGATGTTTGTGAAGGATGTTTGAAAAAAAATGAAAAAAAAGAAAAAGACGAAAAAAATTGAAAAAGTCCAAATCGAAAGAAAAAAAAAGATGGAGAATGAAAGAATATGAATAAAAAATAGCCAATGAGCTATATATATATTTATTAAAATGAAGGAAGACGAAGTTGTTTTTGAGATATCGATTAGCCAATGTGATAAGACGTGATATCTTTATGTTGTCGATATGTGATTGTAGAAAAAATGTAATAATTCATGGTTTGTGGTACGTTTGGTAACTAGCAACATGGGTAATTTTAAACATGTAAAAACTTATTATTTTTCTTTTTCTTGCTTGAGGACAAGCAAACCCTTAAGTGTGGGGGAGTGTTTGCACTTTTAGCAAAATTTATTTCAAAAACCCAAAAATATTTGCGATTTCAAAAATTTTCAAAATTTTCTTTTCTTTTGGCACTTAGGTAAATTTATTTCTAAATTTCTTTTTCTTAGCATTGCTTGAGGGCAAACAATAGTTTAATTGTTACTTGAGGCAAGCAATAGTTTAAGTGTGGGGGAATTTGATAACACTCTAATTATACATGTTTACGTGTGCGTTATCTGTATATACTTAGGTTAATTATGTAAACTATCGATACTTAATGGAGTATATTTGATGTATAGGTTCCATGTAAGGGTCGTGGAAGGAAATGGAAGAAAATATGAAGATATGAAGATTAAACGAAGAAATAAACTCAAGCTTCTGATCTCTTGACACTTGTCACTGTTTTGGCCATATCTTGAGCATACGAACTCCGTTTTAGTTGATTTAAGCGGCCACGGAAAGAGGAAAGAAAGATCTACAACTTTGCTATTTGGTCCAAAGCTGGAATGACAAATGTGCAGCGCACTTTTCTGCAGGCAAATGTGCGGCACACAAATGAAAAAGTGCGGCGCACTTTCCTTCTGCACAGCTCAAAAGTCATATTTGTGACTCCCATTCATTACCAATCCTATCATTTACCTTATACTTGGTCCCCAAGTGTTAGAAACATTATATTAACCCCAAGAAAACACAGAGATACAACATACTATCATTATATTAAAAACCTCCATTAGAGAAGGAGAGCTAAGGTGAGGATCCTTGTATCCAATGATCCAAACACTCTTCTAATCCATGGTGAACCACCATATCACCACCACCATCATAACCCACGAATTTACCACCTTCCATGGGCATACTTAGTAGCATTTGGATGTTGGTTAATCATGGAATCATTGATTTTGGGTTTATGATTGTTGTAATCCTAATATTGGATTTGGTACTTTGTAATCAAACCACTCGCATAAATGGATTTGGTACATTTCTTTACTGATCAAATTGATATGTTTCTATGTTTATTGATGCTTGTGATATGATTATTGATTTGATTATATTAACTTCGCAGGGTCAAAGTGCGGCGCACAATTAGTTTTGTGCGGCGCACTTTTCCCTGGTTCGTGTTTATAAGTATGATCTAAATACTTTTGTATTATATACTATTGTGTAAGACCATTTTTATGTGTTGGGTTTATTCATGATCATGACTAGTACTCATGTGAGTGGATAGATTTATTGTCATCTAGTAAATGTGTAACACCCCATTTTGGAAATGGAAATATCACAGTAATTATGGCGTGTCATCAAAGCATACAAGGTAAAATGTCTAAACATTACTTGACCATATCAAGGAAAATACCGGAATCAAACATCGGTAGTCCAAAAGTAAAGCTCATCACACACAAACATAGTATAGTAAGGAATAAGGACGAAACAATGTCCAAAGCATAAGTATCATAAAGGAAAGAAATGCATAATGTAAAGAAGGCTAGACAGCTTCCAGTCCATATGCACGTACTCTTAGTGTCTACTAGCGTCCCTGAGTACCTTCCATTTTGGGAACATAGAAAAGGAAAACGGCTGAGCAATACGCTCAGTGCACGGATGTACAATAAAGCATGAATAGGATAAGCATATAACATAATAACAGCGGAAGAAACTAAGTCCCGAGTAACCTGGTTAAGTCTTAATAAAATTGGTTTTATAGTTTGAAAGTCTTATGTTTATCTTATAAAAACTGTTTGTCATATTTTACCATTAGCCAATATAGGTCATGAATATCCACCGTGCATGAATAATTGGAGGGGTGACCTCATCATGCAAATTAGAGGGGCTGCCTCTAATTTAATATACTGGTTTATGGGGTAGGAGGGATCAGCTCCTTGTGAAGGATGCAAGGCACACACCACATTCACCATGTAATCCTAAATAAAAACGTGTAACTATGATGCACCCATACGCCCCACATGATAAATATAAAAAAATGGCCAAAAGCGGAAGGGACGCCACGAGAAATCACTCCGCCGTGGTGAAGTCATAACATCAGTGCCTCTAATGTTATGGTTATGGTACCTCCATAACTAGGTGAAACTGGTCATGCATGTATATGGCTATAGGTAATCTTAATTAAACATAAGCAATCAAACTCATAACTTATACTACGGGAAAACAGTTGGCTGCATACGGGGAATCCTAATAAGGAAAGAATGTCCATACTGAAAGGACGGGAATCCGTACCTTATGTCCAGTGAACGAGAACGATGAACTGCGAGAATCCTACTTCCGAAACACTAGTGCTACATAAATACGTACATGAAATAAGTATCTGCTTACTACATACATAGCTGGTTTTATATCATGTCTTAGCTTATTTTATGTGTTCTTACCATTTAACACTGTTTAAAGCCTTAAACTGTGTTAAATCTTATATTCTGTTTAATCAGATTAAGTATTTCTGATATTTCATGTGTTATTATACTTACTGTGTAATAATAAGTAACTTTACAAAAATAGCAGGTTTCCTAAAATAGAAAGTTTCCAAAAATAGAAAGTTACCAAAAATAGAAAGTTTCCAAAAACAGAAAGTTTCCAAAAATAGAAAGTTTCCGAAAATAGAAAGTTTCCAAAAATAGAAAGTTTCTAAAAATAGAAAGTTTCCAAAAATAGATTTACTGCTTAAAATAGATAAGTTTCTAAAAATAGAAAGTTTCCATAAATAGATTAGCTGCCTTAATTAAATAAGTTTCCATAAATAGATTAGCTGCCTTAAATAAATAAGTTTCTAAAAATAGCTGGTTTCCATAAATAAAATAGCTGCCTTATTTAATTAAGTTTTCTAAAATCGAAAGTTTCCATAATTAGAAATAAGCTGGTTAAATAAGCTAAGTAAATAAGCCTAAGTGTTTTCATGATTATTTCCTAAGTCATATGATATATCATATAGTTTAATAATTATTTCATGTAATTTAATTAAACTATAGGTTATAATATTTAACTAAAGTATGACATGTTTTTAATTAAATATATTAAATACTTAGGTTAAAATATGTATTATTAAATATTAATAATATAACCTAAGTCATGTTTAATTAATTAATTATATCCATGTTTTTAAATAATTAATTAATTATAAGTCTTAATAATATAAATACTTAGGTTAAAAATAATTTCATGATCATTTATAATTAGTTAACCTAAGTCATGTTATTAAATTAATTACACCATAATTAATTTAATTTTAACCTAAGTTTATAACATAAACAACTAACATAATCATGATCCGGATCTAAGCCTAAAAACATGCACCGGATATGAAACAACACCGTACCCGAACCATATCGGGGTACTCCCTTGCTGCCGTGGGACCCACACGCACCAACCAAGACCAAAAAGGTCTTGGTGGTGGTCGGCTAAAACAAACCGAACCCCCTTGGGGTCGGTTGTACCTTGCGGCCCAAAACAAAACACCCCTTTGATCGACCCTTTGATTAATTAATGATCAAAACATGTTAGATCTAGGTTTAATTAATGTGTTTTTTTATAGAACATCACGTGTTCTTAATTAATAAAAGATTAATTAAAAAGAAAAAAGGTTAAAAAGGTTTTACCGTATTCGTGGATCAAGAGGGTGAAGAACAAACACGAACAAACACTAATTTAACAAGATCCAAGATCAAAGAAATCACCTTGATGGTGGTTTGAAGGTGGCCGCACAAAGAAGGAGGAGAAAAGGGATTTTAGGTTTTTCTTAAAATCTTCTATAACTTTAATTTGAGTAGTAAAAACTCTACTTATCCCCCTCTTAGTAAAATTGGTAATGGGCTTGGCCCATTACCTTGTTTTGGCCGCGGGTAGGGACTCCCTTGTGGGGTTCCCGTACCTCGTTTCGTGTCTTGTTATTTAATACACGTTTATGTTTAATTATGTTCGTGTTTTAAATGTTCTCGTTACGTAAATACCATACTCTTATATATTTAATTACGCTCGTATTAAATATATATACGTAATTAATAATAGCTCGTGTTTTAATTACGCTCGTGATTTCGTGATCGTATGCTCGTGATTAATTATTGCTAAATAATTGTTACGTGATCGTGCAAATAAAATACTTATCGTGTTCTAACACGTACGTAATACATAAAACTCCTAACACGTAATCGTAATCATGCTATATTAGGAAAGTTTTTAACTAGTACGTACGATCCTAAGGGTACTATGCATGGTAAAAGCATGCGGGTTTTACAACTCTTCCCCCTAAAAAGAATAATTCGTCCCCGAATTATAGATAAAGTAAACTGGAAAAGAAGAACATACCCGAATTCAAAATATGAAATGAGGGTAAGAAGTCCGGATAGACTCCTCTGTTTCCCAAGTGGCTTCCCGCTCGGTATGATCCCTCCATAGAATTTTGACAAATGGAATCGTCTTCTTTCTCATGACTCGTTCTTGCCTATCAAGAACTCATTCGGGTTCTTCTATAAAAGTGAGATCTTCACGAATCTGTTCCAGTGGATACTGAACCATGTGAAGGGGATGATATTGATACCCTCTGAGTAAGGACACATGAAACACATTGTGCACATGCGAAAGCTGCGGAGGTAACGCCAATCGGTAAGATACTTCACCGACTCGTTCAATGATATCAAACGGTCCGATGAAACGAGGACTGAGCTTCCCTTTAATTCCGAAGCGTCTAACACCACGTGCCGGCGAAACCTTAAGGAAGACGTGATCTCCTACGTTAAAGTGTAAATCCCTACGATGCTTGTCGGCGTAACTCTTTTGACGTGATTGTGCCTCCTGAATCTTCTGCCTAGCTACTGCGATCTTCTCGTTTGTCATCTCTATGATTTCTGGTCCTTCGAGTGTTCGCTCGCCAACCTGATCCCAGCAAATTAGGGCGCGACACTTTCTGCCATACAACATCTCAAATGGAGCACACTTGATGCTCGCGTGCCAGCTGTTGTTGTACGCAAACTCCACCAAACAGATGTATTCGTCCCAATCACCCGTCCATTCCAACGCACATGATCTCAACATATCCTCCAATGTTTGAATGGTTCGCTCCGACTGTCCGTCCGTTTGAGGATGAAACGCCATGCTAAGCTTAAGTTGTGTACCCCAAGCTTTCTGCAAACTTTTCCAAAAGCGCGAAGTGAATCGAGGATCTCTGTCTGAGACGATGCTGGATGGTGCACCGTGTAGTCTCATGATCTCTCGTCTGTACGTATCTGCGAGTTTACTTACCGGATCTTCCTTGCGGATCGGTAAGAAATGAGCTGATTTGGTAAGTCGATCAACGATAACACAGATTGCATCGTGCTTCCTTTTGGTAGGTGGAAGACCGGTAACAAAATCCATGGTGATTTTATCCCACTTCCACTCTGGAATGTCTAACGGTTGAAGGAGACCGCCAGATCGCTGATGCTCGATTTTAACCTGCTGGCAGGTAAGACATTTGGAGACGTAAGTGGCCACATCCTGTTTCATACCATTCCACCAAAAGTACTGCTTGATGTCATGGTACATTTTGGTTGAACCAGGATGTATCGAGAATGGGGAGCTATGAGCTTCTGCTAGCAAAGGTTCCCGGAGTTCTTGGTCGTCAGGAACACAAAGTCTAGTGCCCTGCCATACGATACCGTCTACATCTACTCTGAATTTTTTCTGCTTCTCCAAATTCTGTACTATCGCCCAAATTTCTCCGTCATCTTTCTGAGCTTCCTTAATCTTAGATAGTAACTCGGGTTCTACTCTAAGATTAGCCCAGTAACCGTGTTGTCCACGTACCATGATCTCGATATCTAGTCGCTCCAAGTCTCTTATGATTTCCTCTTCGATTCTAATGCTGTTGATCATTCCGGACTTCCTGCTAAGGGCATCTGCTACTACATTTGCCTTTCCGGGATGATACTGTAGATTAATGTCATAATCCTTCAACAGCTCTAACCATCTTCTCTGCCTCATGTTCAATTCACGTTGAGTGAAGATATACTTCAAGCTCTTGTGGTCCGTGAAAATGTCACATGATTCTCCATATAAGTAGTGTCTCCATATCTTCAATGCAAACACGACTGCAGCAAGTTCCAGATCGTGCGTGGGGTAATTCTCTTCATAAGGCTTAAGCTGCCGTGAAGCATACGCGATCACTTTCCCATGTTGCATGAGAACACAGCCAAGTCCCTTCCCCGATGCATCGCTGTAGATTTGAAATCCACCCGTACCAGAAGGTAGAGTAAGAATAGGTGCAGATACTAGCTTCTGCTTCAGGTCTTCAAAGCTCTTCTCTCGATCTTCAGTCCAGACGAATTTCTCCCCTTTCCGCATCAGTTTGGTCAATGGTAGTGCTAAGCGGGAAAAGTTCTCCACGAACCTACGGTAATAGCCAGCTAAGCCTAAGAAACTGCGGACTTCCGTCGCTGATGTCGGCCTCGGCCACTTAGTGATGGCCTCAACCTTCGCTGGATCCATAGTGATTCCTTCTGCTGATACAATTTGACCTAAGAATGCCACCTTGTCTAACCAGAACTCACACTTGGAGAATTTAGCATACAGCTGCTTCTGGCGAAGAATCTGTAGTACTGTACGAAGATGGTCTTTGTGTTCCTCCTTGGACTTAGAGAAAATCAGGATGTCATCGATGAAAACAATGACGAATTTGTCCAGAAAATCATGGAAGATTCTGTTCATCAGATCCATGAACACTGCTGGAGCATTGGTCAGGCCAAATGGCATAACTATAAACTCGTAGTGACCATAACGAGTACGAAAGGCAGTCTTAGCAATATCCTGCTCCTTGACTCGTAACTGATGATAGCCTGACCTAAGATCGATCTTGGAGAAGTGTTTGGCCCCTTGGAGTTGGTCAAACAGATCATCAATGCGTGGCAGTGGATACCTATTCCGAATGGTAATCTTGTTGAGCTCGCGATAGTCTATGCAAAGACGCATACTGTCGTCCTTCTTCTTAACAAACAAAACTGGCGCGCCCCATGGAGATGCGCTCGGTCGAATGAAACCTCGTTCGAGAAGTTCTTGCGGTTGATCCTTCAGCTCCTTCAGCTCTATGGGAGCCATGCGATAAGGAGCCTTGGAGATTGGTTCAGCTCCTCGAACCAGCTCGATACTGAATTCCACTTCTCGTGCAGGTGGTATGCCCGGAATTTCTACTGGAAACACGTCTTGGAATTCCGACACTATTGGTTGATCCTGAATCGATGGAGATTCAGCATCCATGTCGTGAACCGTAGCTAGATAGCCCTCGCAACCATGTGATAGGAGTGCACGCGCTTGCAGGGTGGATATGATTTGTACAGACCGTCCGGGTATGAACCCATTATGAATGTACTCTGGTGCATTGACATCACCGAAGATAACTTGATATGAATGGCAGTCTATAGTAGCATGATATTTGGATAGCCAATCCATGCCCAAAATCATGTCGAAGTCATTCATGTCCAGCGAAAGTGCGTCGACAGGTCGAACCTTATCATCAAATTATAGGGGAAGACTCTTGTATACATGGGTGATTAATACAGAGCCCTCAAAGGCGTGGAAATAGTAAGCCTATTTTCTAGTGGCAAGGGAGGCATCCTAATGTTCTTAGCATAAGTAGTAGAAATAACCGAGTGAGTAGCACCCGTATCGAAAAGAACACATGCAGCGCGACCATACATATACAAGATTCCAGTGATGGTACCTGTAGACTTGTTGGCCTGGTCTCGAGATGTCGTGTAGACACGCCCGACAGTAGGAGGCGGCTTGGTATCAGCATGTCCCGATGTACCCTCCATCTCGCCCTTACGGCAATCCTTCATAATATGTCCAGGAAGACCACACTTGAAGCACGCATCAGTATTACGGCGACATGGTCCTGGGTGCCTACGGTGGCAAGTAGAGCAAAGAGGATGAGTGTATCCTCCAGCAGGTGCTCTGGCTGGCTGAGGACCTGATAAAACATTTTACATGAGACATAATAGTTGGGTACAAAGGACAAAGCGGATAATCGTAAGATTGAATACCAGTGATAGCTGGACGGCTAGGCTGCGAACCTCTCTGGTTCTGGTCCCTACCGTTTCCATGGTTCCTGGTAGAAGTTTGCTTAAAGTGTCAGAATATGAGTCATAACATAAAACATAAGGAATTTCGTAAGTATTAGGACCTGCTGTTGCTGGATTGCCCGGTGTTGTAACGGTAATTGTCATTACCGCCACGCCTATCCGTAGCAGATCGGTCATTAGTCTGACCATTTCCCTTGGGCTGATGAGGCTGCTGCTGAGTAGCCGGCTGAGACCGGTCCCCAGTTTTCTGCCTGGAAGATACATTTAAAGAGATGAATAATTGACATATGGAAGGTATACGGATTGGCCACCGCTTGAATACGAAGGTTTACCTCTTGTCGGGTCTTTCAGCTTCCCCGAACTCATCCCTCTCCTGCAACATCTCCAGTTTCCGTGCTGCATCAGCCACTTGTACTACAGTATTGAACGTAGCACACACCAGATTATTTGCGACCGATGTGCGAAGAGCCCATCTAAAGTGATGTGCCTGCTCTTCCGGAGTACCTGCTGCCGCACCAAGGAAACCAGCCAAGCGAAGAAAGCGCTGCATAAACTCGTTGCTATTCTCCCCAACTCTCTGACGGATCCCATGGTACTCTCTCTTGAGTTTGTCCTGCTCAGCCTTGGGAAAGAACTGCTCCATCACCCTGTCCTTGAACTGAGCCCAAGTCAAACCAGCAACCCACTCATCACCACCTTCAGATTGCATCAAAGCTAACCACCAGTTGAGTACATCGCCTTCGAACCGATAGCATGCCAACCTCGCCTTGTATGCAGGGTCATAGCCCATAGCGTTGAAGATCTTCTCAATGTGAGCCAACCAGCTTTCAGCATCGTTGGGGCTATCTGTCTTCTCAAAAGCTCGAGGGCGGAGCTTGTTGAATCTCTCCAGCCATACTGCTAATGTCACTGGAGGAGGAGGAGGAGGTGGCTGATTGTGCTGTTGCTGATTGTTGGCAGCTTGAACTTCAGCCCGGATGTCATTCCTCAGTTGAGGAAGCAAGGCTTGCATGGCAGCCTGAATTGCAGCATTGAGCTGCTCCTGTTCGCGTGTGAGAACCATCTGACAGTATAACAATAAAACATATGATTAAACAGTTCAAAACATAAAATATAAAATATATACATGAAAAAAAAATTATACTAAAAATTTCACGAGAAAAATTTTATGCAAGAAATTTTTTGTATGAATGCATGATGCAGTTTTATGAAAACTTTGGTTGCCCGAGAGTGAACGCCTCTGGTCAGTTCACTCAAAACAAAAGACATATCGAGGGGATGCCTATGGGTCGGTCCCAAATCTAAAAGTTTCGATAAAACACATGCGACTAAATAGGGCCAGTCCTATTTTTGCTTAGACTGTGAAGTACCATTGTCGTTATGAGGCTCATGAATATCCCGTGAGAATTGATTGCTGATTCCATCTCTCTCTGTCTAACTTACCAACCTCGAATTCATTCGGCTATTTGTTGTGACCACATGTGAAGTAAATATGATATTCCAAACTTGAAACTGAAGTACAATCCCCCAAATTTGTTACTTAAGCTTGCACTTATGTCGATTGAAGAACGGTGCAGAAAACAAGTCTCTTATACCTCTTGAAGTTATCCACACGAGCAACTGCGTGTGACACCCACAAATGATAGTAATCCATGTCGTCGACCATCCACCCCTTGACAGTGGAAACTAGATAATTCAAGTCCCAATCATAAGTTTTATCGTCCAAGCAAGTCATCAATCGATAGACTGGGTTTGAAGAAAAGGGGTAGAAAAATAGAAGGAAGGCTCGATGAGGAAATAAGTAGACGCCTTCATGAAATCCCACTTCAACTTCAAATAAAGAATACCAAATCCACTTCGTGATCACTTGTCTTTGTAGAACCAAAACTAGCCGTTGTCGTTAAATTGAATCTTATATCGGATCGTTTTAGCGTTAAGTGTTTTGTTTGCTTTGGTGTTGTGTTTGTGAATATCGTTAACTAGAACAAATTATGAAATGAATTGTCGTTGAAGGACAAAATTTGTCTAGATAACTTGTCATTTAAGCCCCAACGTCAGTCATATGCCCAACTGATACGCGGATCGAATCATAGTGGATACCCTGCATAAAACCTAAAATTTTCTTTGTCGTTGAAGCACTTTCGATCGAATCATAGTGGATACCCTGCATAAAAGTTACTATTATCATGATGATAAAAATATACTAATAGCCTTTTCATATGTTCATCCATCAAGCGGTATCACTCAACCCAATGCCGGCCCACAATTTCATTCTATCAAAAATCTTAGAACCATGTCTTACTGTTTATATCAATACGTGGCCCAAATGCATCCCAACTCTATTAACAGTATATTGACTGGTCTAGTCTTTGTTAAACACGTGGGGAATAAAACAATTATCCATATAACGTGTGTTAGATGTGATGGTCCACTACTCTACTATACCCGGTCAACACTTTTCACATATATATTACACAATTCCCTAATATCTCTCCATTTAACCTAACCCTAATCTCTCATCCATAAACTTCTCCGCCCCCATCTTCATCTAACACTAAAAAATATCATCTTTATCTCACAACCAACATCAATCTCGATCTTAGCAAAACATAAGCCTCTACCCACCAAAAATAATCTTGATCATTACAGATTAGACCATTTCGAACCACTCAGGAAGGCCACTGAATCTTCAAGATCTTATGATATAGGGTCTCGGGTAGGTATTGGGTTTTGATGAATTTGTGTTCAACTGATTGTCTTGTGTCATAATCGAAGCACAAACAGATTATAACACACTTGTTATAAATCTTTTGTTTGTTTTGATGTATTCAAAAATTGAAATTGAGAATGAGTTAACATCCTTGTTAAACTCTAATCTCTAATGGTTTTGTATATTAAAAGGAGGTTTGAGCCTTTTCATGATCTATGATGCATGTTGTCTAGATACGAAATCTTTAGACGTTTCTTATCTTGAACAAATCTGAGATCAGTTGTGTTTTTTGATTTTGAGTCTAGATGATTAAGTGACGATGGGTTATATGTTGATTATTGGATGTGACGAAGAGTTATTGATGGAGTCGGTTTGATTGATGGTGTGTTGTTATGGTTTTTAAGTCATGGTCTGGGATTTTCTGAAAAAGAAGCATGATCGGAATGTTTTTTTTTTTTTTTCACTCCATCGGAATAATCAACATCGGAATAAGCAACATCGGAATGAGCATCATCCGAATAAGCATCATCGGAATAAGCTTCATCGGAATCCCCATCGGAATCACCATCGGAAAAGGGTTTTGACACCCGAAAATAGTGGATCTGATGATATTCCGATCTGTATTTCTTTTTCTTTTTTTTTCTTTTAGATCTCAGCAACTCATCTTCATCCAAAACATATCCAGAAAGGCTTAAAAAAAACTATGATAAGCCCAATCTAAAAAGAAAACGCTTTGACCAAAGAAAAACTGACAGTTAGACCGAGGAAAAAAATCTGACTTTTGGACTTTTTTAGATCTATTCATACCCACCAGCAAGTTTTATGTAAAGTGTGAACTTTTGGACCAAAATAAGTGACACCAAACCTCACGTGGATAGCTACTGGACTGATAATCAACACAAAAAGACACCGTGACATCTGCTGCTTATAGATAAGCAGTGAATAATCAATGAAAATAAGCAAACAAACACAAAACACCCCCGGTTAGCTCTGATACCAATTGTTAACCATAAGATTCAAGCTAACAAGAGGTGATCCGGAGGTCGGGGAGGATAAAAGAAGTATTTAGACATTTTAGAGAGAGAAAGATAAAGCTTGAATATGAGTGTGTGTATTTAGAGAGAGAAGTGAAATACACAAAATAAGAAGAATCCTCACCCCTCCATGGAAGTATGGAGGGGTATATATAGCCTTGTCACACACGAACTATTCTAACTTAACAAAACTAGTCCCTGCGTGTGTGGCTATATCAAACTAATGTAATTCCGTAAATGGCGCTCACATTTTAGGGCTAACACAACCATTACTTAGTCAAAAACCCTGTAACAATGACATATATATGTATGCTTAAAAATGATGAATGCATGAAAACAACTGTCAGTTCTAGGAAGACCGTAGTGACTACCCACTAATCACAGGTCATATTTGAGAGCCTACAGGTCGAAGCCTTGGCTCTGATACCATAATTGTAACACCCCATTTTGGAAATGGAAATATCACAGTAATTATGGCGTGTCATCAAAGCATACAAGGTAAAATGTCTAAACATTACTTGACCATATCAAGGAAAATACCGGAATCAAACATCGGTAGTCCAAAAGTAAAGCTCATCACACACAAACATAGTATAGTAAGGAATAAGGACGAAACAATGTCCAAAGCATAAGTATCATAAAGGAAAGAAATGCATAATGTAAAGAAGGCTAGACAGCTTCCAGTCCATATGCACGTACTCTTAGTGTCTACGAGCGTCCCTGAGTACCTGCCGTTTTGGGAACATAGAAAAGGAAAACGGCCTTGCAATACGCTCAGTGCACGGATGTACAATAAAGCATGAATAGGATAAGCATATAACATAATAACAGCGGAAGAAACTAAGTCCCGAGTAACCTGGTTAAGTCTTAATAAAACTGGTTTTATAGTTTGAAAGTCTTATGTTTATCTTATAAAAACTGTTTGTCATATTTTACCATTAGCCAATATAGGTCATGAATATCCACCGTGCATGAATAATTGGAGGGGTGACCTCATCATGCAAATTAGAGGGGCTGCCTCTAATTTAATATACTGGTTTATGGGGTAGGAGGGATCAGCTCCTTGTGAAGGATGCAAGGCACACACCACATTCACCATGTAATCCTAAATAAAAACGTGTAACTAGGATGCACCCATACGCCCCACATGATAAATATAAAAAAATGGCCAAAAGCTGAAGGGACGCCACGAGAAATCACTCCGCCGTGGTGAAGTCATAACATCAGTGCCTCTAATGTTATGGTTATGGTACCTCCATAACTAGGTGAAACTGGTCATGCATGTATATGGCTATAGGTAATCTTAATTAAACATAAGCAATCAAACTCATAACTTATACTACGGGAAAACAATTGGCTGCATACGGGGAATCCTAATAAGGAAAGAATGTCCATACTGAAAGGACGGGAATCCGTACCTTATGTCCAGCGAACGAGAACGATGAACTGCGAGAATCCTACTTCCGAAACACTAGTGCTACATAAATACGTACATGAAATAAGTATCTGCTTACTACATACATAGCTGGTTTTATATCATGTCTTAGCTTATTTTATGTGTTCTTACCATTTTACACTGTTTAAAGCCTTAAACTGTGTTAAATCTTATATTCTGTTTAATCTGATTAAGTATTTCTGATATTTCATGTGTTATTATACTTACTGTGTAATAATAAGTAACTTTCCAAAAATAGCAGGTTTCCTAAAATAGAAAGTTTCCAAAAATAGAAAGTTACCAAAAATAGAAAGTTTCCAAAAACAGAAAGTTTTCAAAAAAAGAAAGTTTCCGAAAATAGAAAGTTTCCAAAAATAGAAAGTTTCCAAAAATAGAAAGTTTCCAAAAATAGATTTACTGCTTAAAATAGATAAGTTTCTAAAAATAGAAAGTTTCCATAAATAGATTAGCTGCCTTAATTAAATAAGTTTCCATAAATAGATTAGCTGCCTTAAATAAATAAGTTTCTAAAAATAGCTGGTTTCCATAAATAAAATAGCTGCCTTATTTAATTAAGTTTTCTAAAAATCGAAAGTTTCCATAATTAGAAATAAGCTGGTTAAATAAGCTAAGTAAATAAGCCTAAGTGTTTTCATGATTATTTCCTAAGTCATATGATATATCATATAGTTTAATAATTATTTCATGTAATTTAATTAAACTATAGGTTATAATATTTAATTAAAGTATGACATGTTTTTAATTAAATATATTAAATACTTAGGTTAAAATATGTATTATTAAATATTAATAATATAACCTAAGTCATGTTTAATTAATTAATTATATCCATGTTTTTAAATAATTAATTAATTATAAGTCTTAATAATATAAATACTTAGGTTAAAAATAATTTTATGATCATTTATAATTAGTTAACCTAAGTCATGTTATTAAATTAATTACACCATAATTAATTTAATTTTAACCTAAGTTTATAACATAAACAACTAACATAATCATGATCCGGATCTAAGCCTAAAAACATGCACCGGATATGAAACAACACCGTACCCCGAACCAAATCGGGGTACCCCCTTGCTGCCGTGGGACCCACACGCACCAACCAAGACCAAAAAGGTCTTGGTGATGGTCGGCTAAAACAAACCGAACCCCCTTGGGGTCGGTTGTACCTTGCGGCCCAAAACAAAACACCCCTTTGATCGACCCTTTGATTAATTGATGATCAAAACATGTTAGATCTAGGTTTAATTAATGTGTTTTTTATAAAAACATCACGTGTTCTTAATTAATAAAAGATTAATTAAAAAGAAAAAAGGTTAAAAAGGTTTTACCGTATTCGTGGATCAAGAGGGTGAAGAACAAACACGAACAAACACTAATTTAACAAGATCCAAGATCAAAGAAATCCCCTTGATGGTGGTTTGAAGGTGGCGACACAAAGAAGGAGGAGTAAAGGGATTTTAGGTTTTTCTTAAAATCTTTTGTAACTTTAATTTGAGTAGTAAAAACTCTACTTATCCCCCTCTTAGTAAAATTGGTAATTGGCTTGGCCCATTACCTTGTTTTTGTCGCGGGTAGGGACTCCCTTGTGGGGTTCCCGTACCTCGTTTCGTGTCTTGTTATTTAATACACGTTTATGTTTAATTATGTTCGTGTTTTAAATGTTCTCGTTACGTAAATACCATACTCTTATATATTTAATTACGCTCGTATTAAATATATATACGTAATTAATAATAGCTCATGTTTTAATTACGCTCGTAATTTCGTGATCGTATGCTCGTGATTAATTATTGCTAAATAATTGTTACGTGATCGTGCAAATAAAATACTTATCGTGTTCTAACACGTACGTAATACATAAAACTCCTAACACGTAATCGTAATCATGCTATATTAGGAAAGTTTTTAACTAGTACGTACGATCCTAAGGGTACTATCCATGGTAAAAGCATGCGGGTTTTACAAAATGAATCTTGTTATTCGCTTTTGTCACGATTAGTGGAATAAAACACATAACAACTCTTACATAATCTTATCTATTGCTTTAGTCATTGAAATGAAGCATAAAACATTCTTAATGCTTTTGGTATGACATGATCTTTAGTCGGATTTTTGTTATATTAATTAGATGTTGTATGTGCGACTAGTAATCCACATGTTGTCTTACCTTGTTTATGTGCTTATAATTCATCTTAGCTATATATCATTTCTATGTTCTTTAAATCATCATTTGGAAAAGTTTATATCGTTAGAACTTGTGACACTCTAAAGATAATTGTTTTAACTTGTTAACAACAATCCCGTGGATCGACCTGGACTTTACCTTAAGACTATACTAGACACGAAAGGGTATACTTGTCCGTGTTGTGTTTTTAGTCCCTTGTTTGGTAATAATCAAGTAAAATATAAATTTAAAACCCGCTTTCGCAACATCATGTTTTTGGCCCCGTTACTTAGACTATGCGAAACACACCATCAGTCTCTTTTGATTTATTTTAATCATGCCTCTCTAAGTTGAGTCTCTCTCTTCTATCCTTTCTAAACTAAGTCAAGTCGAGCCTCACCCTTTCCTCGTCATGTAATTGTTCTTTGAACATTCACAATGATTGAGAAGAGCTACGGAACTTTGAGCATGTAGTTTATCGTATGCTAAACACCATCCATCTTGGTTTTTCTATTCTTTGACTTATTTGTTCTCTTTCTCTATATCATTGAGTCATCTTTTTGGTGTCGACATTCATAGGCATCCTTGCCTATAATGTCTTATATCTAGTATTTTTCTTAAACGTCGATTTATCCTCGCTTTTGGTTTTTCTTTATATTTGTACCTTGATTCCCGACTTAAAGGTTTTGGAGCTTTCTAAAGGAATTATTTTTAAGGTCAAAAATGTCTTCGAGTTGAGATTTTTTTGTTTTTCTCATTGTTGAGAGTTGATTGTGGTTAAAATTTACAATTGGATTGGGTGATTCCAACAATTCTAAGTGTTTAACCTTTTGAGAGGATTTTGGTTAAATCTTGAATTTTCTTGGGTGATTCCAAAAAGTCTAAGATTTTTACCCTTTGACATATTATCATTACAAGTGGTATGGATGTTTCTTCTCTACCTCTATTCCAACAATTGTGAATTTATTTTGTCAAGATTCTCTTCTTCGACTTGTCTTTGGATTGATAGCATCATGTGCACACTTCTTTCTCCAATGCTTGTCATTGTTTGTGCAAATGACTTGTTTATCGTCCTCGTTTTCGCGTTTCCTCATAGTCATTCTTCCTCTCTTTTCGACTATGCGGAATTGTTTTATTGTCCTTGTCATACTCTCTTTAGTTCGGTATTCGTGTCAATATATTAAAGTGGAGTATGTTCTCTCGACAATATTTCTCTTATAAATTGGACATCTCTTTTCTATCTTAGTCTTCTTTATATATTTTTTTGGTGTCACCAAAATAAGTTGGATTCTCTTTTCTATCTAATAGCCGTCTTATTTTTCTTAACTTGTCATATATTTTACACTTCTAAAAGTTAAGTTTGTTTTAGCTTTCTCTTGAGTCCCTCTCTTTGTACTCAAGATGTTTAAAGCTAATTCCGCTTGGGTGACATTGCTATACATATATGCTCTTGTAAACTAACTTTGTTTTGTAGGACTTTCTAACCCTTCTTTGTAGCTTGTCACTATCCTTGCTTCATTGGTGCCTCAAGCAAGGGGGAGCTCATATCAAGGGGGAGCATTTGCAAGATTTCTAGTCATTACATTTGCGATCATTGACTCACTTAAATTGCATTCATCGAACTTCTTGCAAGTAATGAATTTTGGAATCTCGAAGATAAGCATTTTATTATGCATGGAGTTGGTTAACCTATGTTGATTGAAGACTTCACTAGGATGACGCAAGCTTAATATCTTAGATGATGGGTCTACGGTTTTGATTCTCGCCTCTCAACCGACGACTACAAGGGACCACTAGCTTTTTGGATGCAAGCTCTTTCAAAGTCGATCCTTCTTTTCTACAAATGAAGACTACCTTTCGGATGCAAGCTCTCGTGACGTCAATTCTTCTCTTCCTCAAATGACGTGCAATCGATGACTACCACTTTAGATACGTGCTCTCTCGACGTTGATTCTTCTCTTCTTCAAAGACGTTGACTACCTTTTTGATTCGACAAAAGGGGGAGAAGTAAGTGTAAACGAGTAACTTATACATTTTAATATGCGTTGCGGTTTACTTGTATGTCATCATCAAAAAGGGGGAGATTTTTAGTGCAAACATTACGATGTTTTGTCGATATAATCTCTTGGTGTTTTGTTGATGACAAACTTATAATTCACAATACATTATATAAAATGTTAAGGTACTCGTAATCACTCAAGAATACATTTGTATACTTCTCTCGACATCTCCAAGATCGCATTCGGCATGAATCACTCAAGGTATGAATAAACATGTCATTAACCTAACTAAGTGATCAAAGATTAATATTTTCTTAAAACTCATATTTAATCAAATGTGACAAAAGATTTTAATAAACTTTATTTTTAAGAAAATGTTTTATTAAAAATAAAATGGAAATTTGAATGTGGAATATTCCAAAGAATATTCTCTAAGGTATATTCCAAAGAATATTCTTTAATTTGAATTTGACATATTCCATATGCCAAAGGAATATCCTTTGAAGGTATAAACTACCCCAGATGGCATATCCCCACTAAAGGACAAAAATGCACGGTCTCCAAGCAGGAAGTTCCTTATTGATAAGGAACAATGGGTCGAGGTTCCTTATTGATAAGGAACCGCGGGTGTTTTTACCGTTGCACTCTTGCCCTATAAATAGTGGATCATTTTCAGCTTTTCTTTCAACCCCTTTTGCACAGTTTCTTCAAAAACATCTTTAAACTCCTTGATTAGTTAGTTTAGATTAATCTTATTTAAGATGTGATTCTCTCCTTCAATACTCTCATCCTCTCAAGTGCAAAGAGAAAAACACTTTCATTACTACGAAGTGTTGGGTTCATAACATGATGAAGATCTCTCCTTCTAGATCAAGTCATTATTTTCTTACAATGTAAACATGAAGATCCAAGTGATGTGTATATTTTTGGACTTGATGTATGTGTAGAAGATCCAAGTGTTGGGTTCACTTAGATGTGTTTATAAGGGTAGTAGATCCAAGAGATGGGTATCCTTGGATTAGGTATCAGTTGTGTAGATCCAAGTTTGTTAATACTTGGATATAGTGTTAGAGTTATAGATCTAAGTGGTGAGTACTTAGATCTATATGGTTTATATGTTTATGCCATAAAACACAAGGTTTATTATGTTGGGCCATAAAACATAACTAGGGTGAAGAGTTGTGTAGGTGTGTAGTTGTGAAGAGTGGTGTAGTTGTGTAGTTGTGAAGAGTTGGGTAGTTGTGTAGTTGTGTAGTTGTGAAGAGTTGTGTAGTTGTGTAGATCCAAATTGGTGTGTCAATTTGGAAGTTGTGTAAGTTGTGTGTAGATTGGTCCTACCTAAGATTAGGACTCGACATCTGCCTTGTGTCGGAAAATGGTGAAGTAGGCGACGTTGTGTAGATTGGTCCTACCTAAGATTAGGACTCGACTTTTAGCTTAGAGTCGGAAATTGGATAAGCGACGTTGTGTATGGTTTCTCCACCTTAAGGAGTTTGTTGACTAGTGAAGTAACTCTCGAGTAAGGTGTACTCGAGGAGTGGTGTAAAACCCGCATGCTTTTACCATGAATAGTACCCTTAAGATCGTACGTACTAGATTAAAACTTTCCTATTATAGCATGATTATGATTACGTGTTAGGATTTTACGTATTACGTACGTGTTAGAACACGATAAGTATTTACTACGCACGAGCACGCAATAATTATTTGACAATAATTAATCACGAACATGCGATCATGAAATCATGAACGTAATTAAATCACGAACTATTATTAATTACGTATATATATTTATTACGAGCGTAAATAAATATATTAGGTCACGGTAATTATTTAACGAGAACACATTAAACGCGAACACAAATAAACATGAACGAACAATTAAACATCGAGACACGGAAAATGGTACGGGTACCCCATGTGGGGCCCCTACCCGCGGCAACAAGGAAGAGATGGGCCAAGTCCATCTCAATTTTCACTAAAGAGGGGTTAAGGGAAAAGTCACTACTCATTTTCACTTTACAGAAGATTTAACAAAAAACCTAGAAAAGTTTTTCTCCTCCTCCTCTTTTCTTTTTTTTTGGCCGCCACCCATAAACACACCAAGGGGGTGTAATGTTAAGATTTTGCTAGTTGAAAAATTCGTTTCTCAGAATCTCTTCGAATTGATCTCTGGTTAATTGTGCGACTCAGTCGTTCTTGGTGAATCAAATAAATGAGGGTCGTTGTCTAAATCTAATGAAAAATAAAGACTAGAAACAAATAAGAATAAAGTAAAGACGGTAAAAAGAAATGCTGAAAGATAAAAACTTGACGAAAAGTAAATGACGAGAAATTAAAAGCAATAAAGGTAATTAACTCAAACTTAAACTTAAACTAAAAGGAAAGTAAGTAAAAGTGCAAATAAAGAAAAAGGTGGGAAAAATAAAGCTTAAAACTAAAAACTGAAAAACTCATTCGGAATAAAGCCTTCATCCGGAATAAACGTGTTCATCCGGAATAATTGCTTATCCGGAATAAACAGCTCATCCGGAATAAGGCTTGATCTGGAATAAAAAGGGAAAAATGGTTGATGCGGAATAAAAGAGCTTGATCCGGAATATTTGAACATTCCGAACGAAACACCTTGATCCGGAATAAATAATATTCCGAACGAAGGAGCTTGATCCGGAATAAAACTATTTCGAACAAAACACCTTGATCCAGAATAAATAATATTCTGAACGAAGGAGCTTGATCCGGAATAAATAATATTCCGAACGAAGGACCTTGATCCAGAATAAATATTATTCCGAACGAAGAGCTTGATCCGGAATATTTATATATTCCGAATGAAGGGCCTTGATCCGGAGTAAACGATTATTCCGAACGAAGGACAAAAGAAGCAGTTGATCCGGAATCTGGCGAAAGAAACAGTAAACATGAACAGAAGAACAGGGGATGAAGAGAAGGCGCGAATTTAGATCAAAACTAACCAAGATTAACCAAAAGATTAAACCAAAACAACCACAAATGATCTACTAACAATAACCAATCAATCCAAATCAATAAAACTAACACTCATAACCAAAATAATCAAAACCCACTTGATCAAAACCATAAAAACTCAAGAACATGAACAATGAAGATGAAGAACAAATCAAACAAGAAAGATAGAAGGAGATTAACAATAAAGTAAAGATTAACAACAATTAAAAGTAAACTTACTTGGAAATTAAATGAATTAAAAGTGCAATACATGAAATTAAGGTGCAAGAAATTAAAGTGCAGGTAATTGAAATGGTGGAAGAATGGGTTGTCAAGCCACCAACCACATGAAATGAAAACTATCTAATCTATTTATAGGGAGATTAGGGAGGAGCTTAGGAAGCTTCCTCCCTATTTCTTCTTTCTCTAATTGCATGCTTAAGTCCTTCATCTTCCTTAATCTTTTGACTTCAATGACTTTGTCTTGGGATTTCTTTAAACTCGTCTTGAATTTTCTTCATAAATAAGACTCGAGTTCTTCGGCTTTTAGTAAACTTCCGTATTTTGACTTTTTCTTCGATAAATCTTTAGAATTGGTCTTGGACTTCCGTTCTTTTTTCACTCTTGACTTCTTGACTTCATCTTTCGTCTTTTTCTTCTATAAAAGCCCGTGAAAGCTGTGTTTTCTCCACTTTTCACCTTTTCGTCCTAAATCACAACAAAAACACAAACCACGCATAATTCCGACATAAATGACATAAAATACACGTTTTGGCTCGGTAATTATTGTAATTAAGTGGTAAAAAGGATGGGTGTTTACACACCTATCAAATCTCCTACACTTAACCATTGCAATGTCCTCATGCAATGCATTAGTTACAAAGCACGTTTACATTTTTCATCAAAATCAATCCACCTTGGCCTTTATTAACGAGATAGAAAATTATAAGCATAAAGAAATCAAAAACATACCTTGGGTTTTGGAAATGTCATGAATAATCATCATTCTCAAGTTTTCACTTTCTCCAAACCAAGCTTAAAAACAAGATCATTGTTATTATAAGTTAGCAAACTAACACGAACTCATGTGAGCCAATTATTCACTTAGACTCCCTTATTCCTAGGTGTATCTCTTATATTTTATTGTTGTCTTGAATGATCACGAGGATGCATTTTTGACTTATTTCGATAGTTTATTTAGGCCGAAAATAAAGTGAACGATTTAATCAATAGTTAGCTAAAGGACAAAATCTTTTAAAACTGCTTCTCGGGACCTCATAAAGTTCATATCTTGGCATAACTCGCTTCGCGATTTGAGACCTTTCTCGAACCGATATTTGGCAGCGACTTCATACTTCAAATCTTGAGAGACGTTCATGAAATAATGGCATTCTCTTCATAATAGGAATTTCTTCACTTGAAGTTTTGAGAGATTAATACTTGGACCACGACTTATTCATTTTTCTCCAATCTTTATTTTGGACTTTGATATACAACGATCCGCCTCCTTTTTGGACTTGGCTTTATTTATCCTCATACCTTGTTAGGGCCTTTTTAGATAGATTTCTCCATGACTTTTGGGGAGTTTTTGCTTTTCGTCGTGTGTCTCGATCCTTCATATTGATCTTTGATAAATGATTCTTCACATCACTTGGGATCTTTAGCAACAAAATGTAGCCCTCATGCCTTGTTAGGGCCTTTTCGGACTCGCCAATCTTCGCATCCCGCTTCAACAAGTTATGCCTTGGCTATGAACTCTAATCCATACCGAGCAACTTTTAAACGATCTTGGGCTAGAAGCTAAGTAACTTCTCAAATCGTACAACCTTATTTATTGCATATAAATTTATTAGCAAGAGATGGGAGAATAGGCTTATAATTAACTCACATAAATTCACGAAAGAATACCAAACTTATAATTGGCTCTATCATCTCTCGTTCTCCACAGTTTAAAATTTAAAGGAATGAGACTCGTGGATGCTTAGCCTATTAAATCAAAGTTTTGGGTTTTCGAGTCGCCTATAGGATCTTGCAAACTCTTAGACTTTTTCAAGTTTATAAATCGCATTTTAAAGTTCCCTTGATAAACGACTCTCTAGGATCAATTATAGGAACTTGCGAAAAGTTCTTGTTCTTAACCCGTGAGAGTTAAGACTTTCGCGTTTTATAGCTCCCTATATAAAAGCCTAGCAAAACTTGACTTAAACACGTTAAGGATACTAGCTAGAGTAAACTTAGATAAGTAAACTCGGGTTGAGTCAAAAGATTCACAACGTTTGAAAATTAAAACCACTTTATTAAAATTCTATTCTAGCAAGGAGAGAAAATAAACATAACAAAGGAAAATGCAACTATACAACTAGGCCAAAATAGATTAAAATTTTTGAAAAAATGTCAAAAAATCAAATTTTCCAGTTAAAATGAGGACAAATACAAGGAAAAGGCCACTTAACTTCGTTAGAAGTCCCCCTACACTTGATATAAACATTGTCCTCAATGTTTAAGCATGTGGGAGTAAACTCCCATACACTTAGGACATTGTGCACTTTGTTTAAATCTCGCTAAGGAAAAGACAACTAACGAGATTCCTATTTTATATTAAGAAATATAAAATAGTGAATCGAAAAGAGTTTAGGATAGAACCGGGAAGAAGGGAACACGGAATCACGGTTCGTCAAAAGTCATCAAGAATGTGTCTTTGAAGCTCTAATCCCTGCACATGATAAGAAAGAAAACAAGAAACACCACGGGGCTCCCCCTACACTTATGGTGAAAAAAAGTAAAGATAGATAATCGGGTTGCCTCCCGAAGAGCGCTTGTTTATATTAACCGAGTCACAAGCCTGACTCGTCCCTGAATTAAATGGTCCATGGGGAAGCCTCGAATGCAATACCGGGATCAAAGACCTTGTTCTCGTTCCCGGTTGACATCAACAAAGGAGAGGCGGGGGGATAAGTCTTGAAAGGTAAAAAGGTCCTTTCAACATACGTATAGTATGTGAAATCGTGATCCATGAGAGGTGGGGTGGGTAAAGTAAGCACATTGTCATCCCCCAAAGACAATGGAGGCTGAGCATTCGGCAAAGCCGTAATGTTATCAATGATAATAAAATCAATGTCACCTCCCGGGTCAAAGCACTCATCCTCCGTAAGAGTGGCTAAAGGGGAGGATGGAAGGTGCTCGGGAGGGGGACTTGGGACAATACCTTCCTGCAGCAAATTATCAAAAATAATATCCCCCTCCGTATCATTATCATCAATACCTGTAGGCATGGAGTGAATGTCGATTTCTTCCAGCAATGGGTCATTATCTTCAACGGGAGGAATAGATGGAGGTTAAGACTCGGAAAGAGGAGGAGAAGTCAACTCTTCGAGTTGAGCAATAAGAAGGTGCACTTTCCTTAATCTATCGCGAAGAAGCACGTCTTCCACCTCATCTACAAGATCATGTTCATCGGTGAACTTCTCGTAAGCCGGAGAGAATAAATCGTCATCGCCCGCATCTCCCGGTGGAGATTGAGAAATTTCAAAAAGTGAAATTCTCTTAGCGGAGAGAAGAATCGTCATCACTAGGATCGACCTCTTCCGTAAGAGCAAGGTCGTCCTCAGGCTCCATAGCAGGTAAGTCACAAACCTCATCATCCAATAATTTGTCGAGACCAACATCACTAAACTCATGCAACGAATCTAGATCCTTAGACGCAGAAGGAACATCGAGAGTAGGAGCAGCAACTTCAGAAGATGTGTTGAAAGTGCATACAGCATCGTCGTCATCATCATTATAATAGTATTGATGCACAAGAGGAGGGGTATAATCACTAAGATTAGATACTTGCTCTTGTTGCAGTCGCTTTTCCTCCGCCCATGCTTCTTTTGTTAGAACAACGGCTTCTTGAAGTTGTAGAATGATGGAGTGTATTTCGTCATTCAAAGTAGTGAGTTGTAGGTCAAGATGAATTTGTTGAGAGGATTGATGATTGAGGGTGTGATGTGGGGGCTCAAAATGTTGAAAACCTAAATTATAGCATGGTTGTGGCTCATAGTAGTTCATCGGTTGGGAAGAATTAGAACACGGGTGTGGTTCATAATAATCCATCGGTGAAGAAAATTGAGGACACGGATCTGGCTCATAATAATTCATTGGTTGACAATAAGAAGTATCATGAGGACCCCCACAGTTGTTGCAAAACGGGTAAGGAGAAAGACTGTGTGCGTCTTGTGGATAGCTATTATCATTGTCATAATTGTACCCCAGTTCTTGCTCGTGACCATACGGGTATCGAGCCGGGCATGAAACATGCCAATAAGAATCGCTTCCACAATACATGCAAGGGGGCTAGGAGGTGGATTTGAAAAGGATGAATTAGTCGAGTTACACGATGGACAAAATCCAAATTGTGAATCGATGGAAATGGGAGGAAGGTCTCTTCCGCATCGCTTGCATGAACACCATTGACATGACTCGCCCCCATATAGTTGCCACCAACACCCGACGCAATGGACATAATAATCCATAAAGAAAATAGATAAGCAAGAAGAATATATTTGGTGCAAAACTTTGAAAAAGAAATGATTTTTAAGATTTTTCAAATGTTTTTGGATATTTGAAAATTTTTGATACAAAAAATAACGTTCACAAGTGAACGGATCCCAAAAGCCAACGCGTCTCTCACAAAAAATTGTTAATCCTCACGAAAAGAGCCGACAGCGGCGCCATTTTAATGTTAAGATTTTGCTAGTTGAAAAATTCGTTTCTCGGAATCTCTTCGAATTGATCTCGGGTTAATTGTGCGACTCAGTCGTTCTTGGTGAATCAAATAAATGAGGGTCGTTGTCTAAATCTAATGACAAATAAAGACTAGAAACAAATAAGAATAAAGTAAAGACGGTAAAAAAAATGCTAAAAGATAAAAACTTGACGAAAAGTAAATGACGAAAAATTAAAAGCAATAAAGGTAAATAACTCAAACTTAAACTTAAACTAAAAGGAAAGTAAGTAAAAGTGCAAATAAAGAAAAAGGCGGGAAAAATAAAGCTTAAAACTAAAAACTAAAAAACTCATTCGGAATAAATCCTTCATCCGGAATAAACGTGTTCATCCGGAATAATTGCTTATCCAGAATAAACAGCTCATCCGGAATAAGGCTTGATCCGGAATAAAAAGGGAAAAATGGTTGATGCGGAATAAAAGAGCTTGATCCGGAATATTTGAACATTCCGAACGAAACACCTTGATCCGGAATAAATAATATTCCGAACGAAGGAGCTTGATCCGGAATAAAACTATTCCGAACGAAACACCTTGATCCGGAATAAATAATATTCCGAACGAAGGAGCTTGATCCGGAATACATAATATTCCAAACGAAGGACCTTGATCCGGAATAAATATTATTCCGAACGAAGAGCTTGATCCAGAATATTTATATATTCCGAATGAAGGGCCTTGATCCGGAATAAACGATTATTCCGAACGAAGAACAAAAGAAGCAGTTGATCCGGAATCTGGCGAAAGAAACAGTAAACATGAACAGAAGCACAGGGGATGAAGAGAAGGCACGAATTTAGATCAAAACTAACCAAGATTAACCAAAAGATTAAACCAAAACAACCACAAATGATCTACTAACAATAACCAATCAATCCAAATCAATAAAACTAACACTCATAACCAAAATAATCAAAACCCACTTGATCAAAACCATAAAAACTCAAGAACATGAACAATGAAGATAACAAATCAAACAAGAAAGGTAGAAGGAGATTAACAATAAAGTAAAGATTAACAACAATTAAAAGTAAACTTACTTGGAAATTAAATGAATTAAAAGTGCAATACATGAAATTAAGGTGCAAGAAATTAAAGTGCAGGTAATTGAAAATGGTGGAAGAATGGGTTGTCAAGCCACCAACCACATGAAATGAAAACTATCTAATCTAATTATAGGGAGATTAGGGAGGAGCTTAGGAAGCTTCCTCCCTCTTTCTTCTTTCTCTAATTGCATGCTTAAGTCCTTCATCTTCTTTAATCTTTTGACTTCAATGACTTTGTCTTGGGATTTCTTTAAACTCGTCTTAAATTTTCTTCATAAATAAGACTTGAGTTCTTCGGCTTTTAGTAAACTTCCGTATTTTGACTTTTTCTTCGATAAATCTTCAGAATTGGTCTTGGACTTCCGTTCTTTTTGCACTCTTGACTTCTTGACTTCATCTTTCGTCTTTTTCTTCGATAAAAGCCCGTGAAAGCTGTGTTTTCTCCACTTTTCACCTTTTCGTCCTAAATCACAACAAAAATACAAACCATGCATAATTCCGACATAAATGACATAAAATACACGTTTTGGCTCGGTAATTATTGTAATTAAGTGGTAAAAAGGATGGGTGTTTACACACCTATCAGGGTGTTCGTTTGATCTTTGATCTTGGTTTTGGTGCAAGTGTTTGTGTTTGTTCATCCTTGTTTAGATCCACGCATTCGGTAAATTCTTTTAACCCTTTTCTTTTTGATTTGATCTATTAAATAATTAAGAACATGATGTGTTTTTTTTAAAAACCTAATTAAAACATAGATCTAACATGAAAATGGGTTTTGGAGAAATAAAAAAGGATGGTTTAGGGGTGTTTTGTTTTGGCCGGCGCCTAAACCGAACCCCAAGGGGGTCTCGGTTTGGCTACTCGACCACCACCGAGACCATATGGTCCCGGTTGGTTGGTGTGGGTCCTACGGCAGCAGCAAGACAAGGGGAACCCCGAAGTGGTTCGGGGTATGGTGTCGATTTCATGTCCGGTTCATGGTTCTTAGTCAAATCCGATTCACGGTGTATGTTAAGATTATTTTTTTTTATAATCATATGTTAAAATTAAATTAATAAACATGACATGATTAATTTAATAACATGACTTAGGTTATATTAATTATTAAAATCATAAAATTATTAACCTAAGTATTTTATATTTTTAGACTTATAATTAATTAATTATTTAAAAAAAACCATGGTTATAATTAATTAACCTGACATAGGTTATATTATTAATAAATAATAATACATGTTTTAACCTAAGTATTTAAATTTATTTAATTAAAAACATGATACACTTTAATTAAATATTTTAACCTATAGTTTATTTTAATTACATGAAATAATTAATAAACTATACATTATATCATATGACTTAGAAAATAATCATGAAAACACTTAGGCTTATATACTTAGCTTATTTAACCAGCTTATATCTAATTATGGAAACTTACTATTTTTAGAAACTTATTTAAATAAGGCAACTAATCAATTTATGGAAATTTTCTATTTTTAGAAACTTATTTATTTCAGGCAGCTAATCTATTTATGGAAACTTATTAAATTAAGGCAGCTGATCTATTTATGGAAACTTTCTATTTTTAGAAACTTATCTATTTTAAGTAGTAATTCTCTTTTTGGAAACTTTATATTTTTGGAAACTTTCTATTTTTGGAAACTTTCTATTTTTGAAAACTTTCTATTTTTGGTAACTTTCTATTTTTGGAAACTTTCTATTTTTGGAAACTTTCTATTTTAGGAAACCTGCTATTTTTGGAAAGTTACTTATTACTACACAGTAAGTATAATAATACATGAAATACAAGAAATACTTAATAAGAGCAAACAGAATATAAGATAAACACAGTTTAAGGCTTAAAACAGTAAAACATGATAAGAACATATAAAATAAGCTAAGACATGACATAAAACCAGTTACGTATTTAGTAAGCAGATACTTATTCATGTATGTATTTATGTAGCATTAGTGATACGGAAGTAGGATTCTTCTCAGTTCGTCTTCTTCGTTCACTGGATATAAGGTACGGATTCCCGTCCTTTCAGTATGGACATTCTTTCGTTATTAGGATTCCCCGTATGCAGCCAAATGTTTTCCCGTAGTATAAGTTATGTGTTTGATTTACTTATGTTTAATTTAGAATACCTATAGCCATATACATGCATGACCAGTTTCACCTAGTTATGGAGGTACCATAACCATAACATTACAGGCACTGATGTTATGACTTCACCACGGCGGAGTGATTGCTCATGGTGTCCCTTCAGCTTTTGGCCATATTTTTATATTTATCATGTGGGGCGTATGGGTGCATCCTAGTTACGTGTTTTCAGTCAGGATTTCATGGTGAATGTGGTGTGTGCCTTGCATCCTTCACAAGGAGCTGATCCCTCCTACCTAAACCAGAATATTAAATTAGAGGCAGCCCCTCTAATTTGCATGATGAGGTAACCCCTCCAAGTATTCATGCACGGTGGATTATCATGACCTATATTGGCTAATGGTAAAATATGATAAACAGTTTTTACAAGATAAACATAAGGCTTTTCAAACTATAAAACCAGTTTTATCAAGACTTAACCAGATTACTCGGGACTTAGTTTCTTCCGCTGTTATATGTTATATGCTTATCCTATTCATGCTTTATTGTACATCCGTGCACTGAGCGTATTGCTCAGCCGTTTTCCTTTTCTATGTTCCCAAAACGGCAGGTACTCAGGGACGCTCGTAGACTGTAAGCGTACGTGCATATGGACTGGAAGCTTTCTAGCCTTTCATTACTTTATGCATTATCTTTCCTTTAATACATTTTCTATGGACATTGTTTAGTCCTTTCCATTACTATACTTATGTTTGTGTGTGATGAGCTTTACTTTTGGACCACCGATGTTTGATTCCGGTATTTTCCTTTTATGGTCATGTAATGTTTAGACATTTTTCCTTGTATGCTTTGATGACACGCCATAATTACGTGTGATATTTCCATTATCAAAATGGGGTGTTACAATTATGGTATCAGAGCCAAGGCTTCGACCTGTAGGCTCTCAAATATGACCTGTGATTAGTGGGTAGTCACTATGGTCTTCCTAGAACTGACAGTTGTTTTCATGCATTCATCATTTTTATGCATACATATATATGTCATTGTCGCAGATTTATGACTAAGTAATGGTTGGTATAGGACTGGCCCTATTTAGTCGCATGTGTTTTATCGAAACTTTTAAATTTGGGACTGACCCACAGGCATCCCCTCGCCATGTCTTTTGTTTTGAGTGAAATGACCATAGGCGTTCACTCTCGAGCATACAAAAGTTTTCATAAAACTGCATCATGCATTCATACACAAAATTTTCTTGCATAAAATTTTTCTCTTGAAATTTTGGTATAAATTTTTTTTCATGTATATATATATATTTTATGTTTTGATCTGTTTAATCATATGTTTTATGTTATACTGTCAGATGGTTCTCACACGCGAACAGGAACGGCTCAATGCTGCAATTCAAGCTGCTATGCAAGCTTTGCTTCCTCAACTGAGGAACGACATCAGGGCTGAAGTTCAAGCTGCCAACAATCAGCAGCATAATCAGGCACCTCCTCCTCCTCCTCCAGTGACATTAGCAGTATGGCTGGAGAGATTCAACAAGCTCCGTCCTCGAGCTTTTGAGAAGACAGATAGCCCCAGTGATGCTGAAAGCTGGTTGGCTCACATCGAGAAGATTTTCAATGCTATGGGTTGTGACCCCGCGTACAAGGCGAGGTTGGCATGCTATCGGTTCGAAGGCGATGTGCTAAATTGGTGGTTAGCATTGATGCAGTCTGAGGCTGGTGACGAGTGTTTTGCTGGTTTGACTTGGGCTCGGTTCAAGGACAGGGTGATGGAACAGTTCTTTCCCAAGGCTGAGCAGGACAAGCTCAAGAGAGAGTACCATGGGATCCGACAGAGAGCTGGGGAGAATAGCAACGAGTTTATGCAGTGCTTTCTTCGCTTAGCTGGTTTCCTTGGTGCGGCAACAAGTACTCCTGAAGAGCAGGCACACCACTTTGGGTGGGCTCTTCAAACATCGGTCGCAAACAATCTGGTGTGTGCTACGTTCAACACTGTAGCACAAGTGGCCGATGCAGCACGTAAACTGGAAATGTTGCAGGAGAGAGATGAGTTCGGGGAAGCTGAGAGACCCGACAAGAGGTAAACATTCGTATTCAAGCGGTGATCAATCCGTATTCTTTCCATATATGTCAATTATTCATCTCTTTAAATGTATCTTCCAGGCAGAAAACTGGGGACCGGTCTCAGCCGGCTACTCAGCAGCAGCCTCATCAGCCCAAGGGAAACGGTCAAACTAGCGACCGTTCTGCTACGGATAGGCGTGGTGGTAATGATAATTACCGTAACAACGCTGGACACTCCAACAATAGCAGGTCCTAATACTTACGCATTTCCCTATGATTTCATGTTATAACTCATATTCTGAAACTTTAGCAAAACTTCTACCAGGAACCATGGAAACGGTAGGGACCAGAACCAGAGAGGTTCACAGCCTAGCCGTCCAGTTATCACTGGTATTCAATCTTACGATTATCCGCATTGTCCTTTGTACCCAATTATCATGTCTTATGTAAAATGTTTTATCAGGTTCCCAGCCAGCTAGAGCACCTGCTGGAGGATTTACTCATCCTCTTTGCTCTACTTGCCACCGTAGGCACCCAGGGCCATGTCGTCGTAACACTGACGCATGCTTCAAGTGTAGTCTTCCTAGACATATCATGAAGGATTGCCGTAAAGGCGAGATAGAGGGTACATCAGGACATGCTGATTCCAAGCCGCCTCCTACCTCCGGCCGTGTCTACACGACATCTCGAGACCAGGCCAACAAGTCTACAGGTACCATCACTGGAGTCTTGTATATGTATGGTCAAGCTGCATGTGTTCTTTTCGATACGGGTGCTACTCACTCGGTTATTTCTACTGCTTATGCTAAGAACATTAGGATGCTCCCCATGCCACTAGAGAATAGGCTTACTATTTCCACGCCTTTTAGGGACTCTGTATTAATCACCCATGTATACAAGAGTCTTCCCCTAGAATTTGATGATAAGGTTCGACCTGTTGACGCACTTCCGCTGGACATGAATGACTTCGACATGATTTTGGGCATGGATTGGCTATCCAAGCATCATGCTACCATAGACTGCCATTCATATCAAGTTATATTCGGTGATGTTAATGCACCAGAGTACCTTCATAACGGGTTCATACCCGGACGGTCTGTACAAATCATATCTATCCTGCAAGCGCGTGCACTACTGTCACATGGCTGCGAGGGTTATCTAGCTACGGTTCACGACATAGATACTGAATCCCCATCAATTCAGGATCAACCTATAGTGTCGGAATTCCAAGATGTTTTTCCAGCAGAACTTCCGGGCATACCACCTGCACGAGAAGTGGAATTCAGTATCGAGCTTATTCCAGGAGCTGAACCAATCTCCAAGGCTCCTTATCGCATGGCTCCCATAGAGCTGAAGGAGCTGAAGGATCAACTACAAGAACTTCTTGAACGAGGTTTCATTCGACCGAGCGCATCTCCATGGGGCGCACCGGTCTTGTTTGTTAAGAAGAAGGACGACAGTATGCGTCTTTGCATAGACTATCGCGAGCTCAACAAGATTACTATCCCGAATAGATATCCACTGCCACGTATTGATGATCTGTTTGACCAACTCCAAGGGGCCAAACACTTCTCCAAGATTGATCTTAGGTCAGGCTATCATCAGCTACGGGTCAAGGAGCAGGACATCGCTAAGACTGCCTTTCGTACCCGATATGGCCACTACGAGTTTGTAGTTATGCCATTTGGCCTGATAAATGCTCCAGCAGTGTTCATGGATTTGATGAACAGAATCTTACATGAATTTCTGGACAAGTTCGTCATTGTCTTCATCGATGACATCCTGATTTTCTCAAAGTCCAAGGAGGAACACGAAGACCATCTTCGTACAGTACTACAGATTCTTCGCCAGAAGCAGCTGTATGCTAAATTCTCCAAGTGTGAGTTCTGGTTAGACAAGGTGGCATTCTTAGGTCACATTGTATCAGCAGAAGGAATCACTATTGATCCAGCGAAGGTTGAGGCCATTACTAAGTGGCCAAGGCCGACATCAGCGACGAAAGTCTACAGTTTCTTAGGCTTAGCTGGCTATTACCATAGGTTCGTGGAGAACTTTTCCCGCTTAGCACTACCATTGACCAAACTGATGCGGAAAGGGGAGAAATTCGTCTAGACTGAAGAACGAGAGAAGAGCTTTGAAGACCTGAAGCAGAAGCTGGTATCTGCACCTATTCTTACTCTCCCATCTGGTACGGGTGGATTTCAAATCTACAGTGATGCATCGGGGAAGGGACTTGGCTGTGTTCTCATGCAACATGGGAAAGTGATCGCGTACGCTTCACGGCAGCTTAAGCCTTATGAAGAAAATTACCCCACGTATGACTTGGAACTTGCTGCAGTTGTGTTTGCATTGAAAATATGGAGGCACTACTTGATGGAGAATCATGTGACATTTTCACGGACCACAAGAGTTTGAAGTATATCTTCACTCAACGTGAATTGAACATGAGGTAGAGGAGATGGTTAGAGCTGTTGAAGGATTATGACATTAATCTACAGTATCATCCCGGAAACGCAAATGTAGTAGCAGATGCTCTTAGCAGGAAGTCCGGAATGATCAACGGCATTAAAATTAAAGAGGAAATCATAAGAGACTTGGAGCGACTAGACATCAAGATCATGGTACGTGGACAGCACGGTTACTGGGCTAACCTTAGAGTAGAACCCGAGTTACTCTCTAAGAACAAGGAAGCTCAGAAGGATGACGGAGAAATCTGGGCGATAGTACAAAATTTGGAGAAACAGACAGAATTCAGAGTAGATGCAGATGGTATCATATGGCAGGGCACGAGACTTTGTGTTCCGGATAACCAAGAACTCCGGGAAGCCTTGTTAGCTGAAGCTCATAGCTCCCCATTCTCTATACATCCTGGTTTGACTAAGATGTACCATGACATCAAGCAGTACTTTTGGTGGAGTGGTATGAAACAGGATGTAGCTACTTACGTCTCCAAATGTCTTACCTGCCAGCAGGTTAAGATCGAGCATCAGCGATCTGGCGGTCTCCTTCAACCGTTAGATATTCCAGAGTGGAAGTGGGACAAAATCACCATGGATTTTGTTACTGGTATTCCGCCTACCAAGAGGAAGCACGATGCAATTTGGGTTATCGTAGATCGACTTACCAAATCAGCTCATTTCTTACCGATCCGCAAGGAAGATCCGGTAAGTAAACTCGCCGATACGTATAGAAGAGAGATCATGAGACTCCACGGTGCACCATCCAGCATCGTCTCAGACAGAGATCCTCGATTCACTTCGCGCTTTTGGAAGAGTCTACAGAAAGCTTGGGGTACACACCTTAAGCTTAGCACGGCTTTTCATCCTCAAACAGACGGACAGTCGGAACGAACCATTCAGACATTGGGAGATATGTTGAGGTCATGTGCGTTGGAATGGACGGGTGATTGGGACGATTACATCTGTTTGGTGGAGTTTGCATACAACAACAGTTGGCACGCAAGTATCAAGTATCAAGTATACTCCTTTCGGGATGTTGTATGGCAGAAAGTGTCGCGCCCCAATCTGCTGGGATCAGGTTGGCGAGCGAACACTTGAAGGACCAGAAATCGTAGAGATGACTAATGAAAAGATCGCATTAGCTAAGCAGAAACTTCAGGAAGCACGGTCACGTCAAAAGAGTTACGCTGATAAGCATCGTTGGGACATACATTTTAACGTAGGAGATCACGTCTTCCTTAAGGTTTCGCCGGCACGTGGTGTTAGACGCTTCGGGATTAAAGGGAAGCTCAGTCCTCGTTTCATCGGACCGTTTGATATCATTGAACGAGTCGGTGAAGTATCTTACCGATTGGTGTTACCTCCTTAGCTTTCGCATGTGCACAATGTGTTTCATGTGTCCTTACTCAGAGGGTACCAGTATCATCCCCTTCACATGGTTCAGTATCCACTGGAACAGATACGTGAAGATCTCACTTTTATAGAAGAACCCGAACGAGTTCTTGACAGACAAGAACGAGTCATGAGAAGGAAGACGATTCCATTCGTCAAAATCCTATGGAGGGATCATACCGAGCGGGAAGCCACTTGGGAAACAGAGGAGTCTATCTGGGCTTCCTACCCTCATTTCATATTTTGAATTTGGGGTATGTTCTTCTTTTCCAGTTTACTTTATCTATAATTAGGGGACGGATTATTCTTTTTAGGGGGGAAGAGTTGTAAAACCCGCATGCTTTTACCATGAATAGTACCCTTAAGATCGTACGTACTAGATTAAAACTTTCCTATCATAGCATGATTACGATTACGTGTTAGGATTTTACGTATTACGTACGTGTTAGAACACGATAAGTATTCACTACGCACGAGCACGCAATAATTATTTGACAATAATTAATCACGAACATGCGATCATGAAATCATGAACGTAATTAAATCAAGAAATATTATTAATTACGTATATATATTTATTACGAGCGTAAATAAATATATTAGGTCACGGTAATTATTTAACGAGAACACATTAAACGCGAACCCAAATAAACATGAACGAACAATTAAACATCGAGACACGGAAAACGGTACGGGTACCCCATGTGGGGCCCCTACCTGCGGCAACAAGGAAGAGATGGGCCAAGCCCATCTCAATTTTCTCTAAAGAGGGGTTAAGGGAAAAGTCACTACTCATTTTCACTTTACAGAAGATTTAACAAAAAACCTAGAAAAGTTTTTTTCTTCCTCCTCTTTTCTTTTTTTTGGCCGCCACCCATAAACACACCAATGGGGTGTTTGTTTGATCTTTGATCTTGGTTTTGGTGCAAGTGTTCGTGTTTGTTCATCCTTGTTTAGATCCACGCATTCGGTAAATTCTTTTAACCCTTTTCTTTTTGATTTGATCTATTAAATAATTAAGAACATGATGTGTTTTTTTTAAACCTAATTAAAACATAGATCTAACATGAAAATGGCTTTCGGAGAAATCAAAAAGGATGGTTTAGGGGTGTTTTGTTTTGGCCGGCGCCTAAACCGAACCCCAAGGGGTCTCGGTTTGGCTACTCGACCACCAGCTAGACCATATGGTCCCGGTTGGTTGGTGTGGGTCCCACTGCAGCAGCAAGACAAGGGGAATCTCGAAGTGGTTCGGGGTATGGTGTCGATTTCATGTCCGGTTCATGGTTCTTAGTCAAGATCCGGTTCACGATGTATGTTAAGATTATTTTTTTTATAATCATATGTTAAAATTAAATTAACAAACATGACATGATTAATTTAATAACACGACTGAGGTTATATTAATTATTAAAATCATGAAATTATTAACCTAAGTATTTTATATTTTTAGACTTATAATTAATTAATTATTTAAAAAAAACCATGGTTATAATTAATTAATTAACATGACTTAGGTTATATTATTAATAAATAATAATACATGTTTTAACCTAAGTATTTAACTTTATTTAATTAAAAACATGATACACTTTAATTAAATATTTTAACCTATAGTTTATTTTAATTACATGAAATAATTAATAAACTATACATTATATCATATGACTTAGAAAATAATCATGAAAACACTTAGGCTTATATACTTAGCTTATTTAACCAACTTATATCTAATTATGGAAACTTTCTATTTTTAGAAACTTATTTAAATAAGGCAGCTAATCTATTTATGGAAATTTTCTATTTTTAGAAACTTATTTATTTCAGGCAGCTAATCTATTTATGGAAACTTATTTAATTAAGGCAGCTGATCTATTTATGGAAACTTTCTATTTTTAGAAACTTATCTATTTTAAGCAGTAATTCTATTTTTGGAAAATTTCTATATTTGGAAACTTTCTATTTTTAGAAACTTCTATTTTTGGAAACTTTCTATTTTTAATAACTTTCTATTTTTGGAAACTTTCTATTTTTGGAAACTTTCTATTTTAGGAAACTTGCTATTTTTGAAAAGTTACTTATTACTACATAGTAAGTATAATAATACATGAAATACCAGAAATACTTAATCAGAGCAAACAGAATATAAGATAAACACAGTTTAAGGCTTAAACAATAAAACATGATAAGAACATATAAAATAAGCTAAGACATGACATAAAACCAGTTACGTATTTAGTAAGCAGATACTTATTCATGTATGTATTTATGTAGCATTAGTGATACGGAAGTAGGATTCCTCTCAGTTCGTCTTCTTCGTTCACTGGATATAAGGTACGGATTCCCGTCCTTTCAGTATGGACATTCTTTCCTTATTAGGATTCCCCGTATGCAGCCAAATGTTTTCTCGTAGTATAAGTTATGTGTTTGATTTGCTTATGTTTAATTTAGAATACCTATATCCATATACATGCATGACCAGTTTCACCTAGTTATGGAGGTACCATAACCATAACATTAGAGGCACTGATGTTATGACTTCACCACGGCGGAGTGATTGCTCGTGGCGTCCCTTCAGCTTTTGGCCATATTTTTATATTTATCATGTGGGGCGTATGGGTGCATCCTAGTTACATGTTTTCAGTCAGGATATCATGGTGAATGTGGTGTGTGACTTGCATCCTTCACAAGGAGTTGATCCCTCCTACCCAAACCAGAATATTAAATTAGAGGCAGCCCCTCTAATTTGCATGATGAGGTCACCCCTCCAAGTATTCATGCACGGTGGATTTTCATGACCTATATTAGCTAATGATAAAATATGATAAACAGGTTTTACAAGATAAACATAAGGCTTTTCAAACTATAAAACCAGTTTTTATCAAGACTTAACCAGATTACTCGGGACTTAGTTTCTTCCGCTGTTATATGTTATATGCTTATCCTATTCATGCTTTATTGTACATCCGTGCACTGAGCGTATTGCTCAGCCGTTTTCCTTTTCTATGTTCCCAAAATGGCGGTACTCAGGGACGCTCGTAGACTTTAAGCGTACGTGCATATGGACTGGAAGCTTTCTAGCCTTTCTTTACTTTATGCATTATCTTTCCTTTAATACATTTGCTATGGACATTGTTTAGTCCATTCCATTACTATACTTATGTTTGTGTGTGATGAGCTTTACTTTTGGACTACCTATGTTTGATTCCGGTATTTTCCTTTTATGGTCATGTAATGTCTAGACATTTTTCCTTGTATGCTTTGATGACACGCCATAATTACGTGTGACATTTCCATTATCAAAATGGGGTGTTACAAGTGGAGTAGGGCGAAGAGGAGCTTCGTGACCGAACCACTATAAATCATCATGTCGGTACTTTCCTTTACATTTATGTCTTTACTCTTATTGATGCATTTATATGTTGTTGTGTGTTGTGTGCATATCATAATCTAAACGTCTAAGTTGCGGAAAAGCTATGGCTTAGTACGTGTGTGCTTCATGTTTATATTATGGTCAAGTCTACATCACTTAGTCTAAACATCCGAGTTGCGGAAAAGCTTATGTTTAGTACGTGTGTGCTTAGTGTTTAGACTATTGCTTGATGTACTCTTGATTTGATGTGCTTGTGTGTTTTCTTACTTGTAGTATTTATCTTTCAATCAAACACATCTCATATCTAGTCAAACTTGATCAAGAATTTGATACCAAGGATTGTTTAAGATCAACATGTAATAAATAGCCTAGTTCACTGTCGGCGGTTCCTTAAAGGGACATGCGGTTCTTTAGTGATAACGAACCGCGGAAATGTTTAAAGAACCGCGCATAGTGGGATATGTGAAATGTTTTGAAAAAGTAACTAGAAACTATTTAACCCCCCCCCCCCCCCCCTTATAGTTTCTACAATTAAGACAGATAATGGGACATAATTTAAGAATGCTGAATTTGATGAATTCTGTAGATCTAAAGGAATCAAGAGACAATTTAGCAATCCTAGGACTCCACAGGAAAATGGAGTAGCTAAAAGGAAAAATAGGACACTAATTGAGGCTGTTAGGACTATGTTAGTTGATTCTCTTTTCCCAAATACCTTTTGGGTAGAAGCAATCAGTACTGCATGCTATGTATTAAATAGAGTCTTAGTGACCAAGCCTTAAAACAAAACACCTTAAGAACTTTTGACTGGTGTTAATCCAACCTAAGTCATTTGAGACCTTTTGGATGTCATGTGTCTTTTCTGAATACTCTTGATCAATTGGGGAAGTTTGATGGAAAATCTGATTCAGGATATCCAGTAGGATATTCTTTGCAGAGTAAAGCATATAGGGTTTATAGCTTGGCATCTAGAAAAGTTGAAGAAAATGCCCATGTTAATTTCTTAGAAAATAAGCCCAATGTCCCAGGAATAGGTTATGCTTGGATGTTTGATTTGGATTATCTAACTAACTCCATGGATTACTATTCTGTGCAAAAAAAATTGTCAAACTAACAATGTAGGTAAAGAAGCTGGAACAACAAAGTTAGGTACTCAAGAAGAACCTTTTTCATCAGTTTCTCAAGATGACGATGTTCACATTTATGTACCCAGTATGCCTACTGTTTCTCATATGGTTGCCAGCCCCCAACAGAAGTAACCAATTCCATCCAATGATGATCAAGCCTCACAAGAGCTTCAGAGGCTTCAAGATCAAGAGAAGAATGCTACACTTGCTAATAAGCATTCAAGAGAAGAATCTTTGGAATCAAAACACTCAGCAGTACATAGTCAACCTAGCGGTACCTTATCTGCAAGTACTGCTAAGCCAAAGTATGCAAAGTCTGTTGATTCATTAGAAGATGTTTTGCAAGCAATGGACAGTGAAGATGCTTATACTAGTCCAAATGAAAGGATCTTCTCCAAAGCTTCCTTTGATGAGCAGGGTGCAGTAAATGATTTCAATAATTTGGAAACTGAAATTCCAGTCAGCTCTATTCCCACTCATAAAGTCAACAACAATCATCCTACAACTCAAATTATTGGAGACCTAAAGTCTGTTGTGCAAAACAAAAGACAACTTCAAGCCAATATTGAAACTCATGCACTTGTGAGCTATGTCAAACAACAGCATAGAGCTGATCATAAGGATACTCAGCATTGTATGTTTGCTTGTTTCGTATCACAAGTAGAGCCTAAGAACATTTCTCAAGATCTTGATAAAGAAAGTTGGGTAGATGCCATGCAAGAAGAATTAATGCAATTTGAACTACAACAGGTTTGGATTCTTGTCGATCTTCCCTCTAGAAAAAGAGTTATTGGTACTAGGTGGGTTTTTAGAAATAAAAAGGACGAAAGAGGTGTTGTTGTGAGGAACAAGGCAAGGCTTGTTGCTCAAGGCTATAGACAAGAAGAAGGGATAAACTATGATGAGGTTTTTGCACCAGTGGCAAGAATATAAGCCATTAGGTTATTTTTGGCCTTTGCATCATATATGGGTTTTATAGTCTATCAGATGGATGTGAAAAGTACCTTTCTTTATGGTACTATTTCTGAGGAGGTATATGTGTTGGGTCCACTATTTGTAGATATTGTAGCGTGTTAAGGATGGTGAACGACTTCTGTAATCACAAGTCTATTCACAGAGAGACTCTAATGAAATACAACATTTTAGTGCAGAATACAAATACTAGGAACAAGAAGAAATAGAGTCTTTAAGGATGGTGAACGACTTCTGTAATCACACGTCTATTCACAAGTATTTTGCGGCGAAGTTGTCTAAGTTGAGCAGCCAAGTCTTCCCTTTACCTTTGAACCAAAGACATAGCTCGCTTCACACCATTCCCTTGGTTCACATCCGAACCCACGATATCAGAAAATTGAGAGACATCCGAGGTGAGAATGGTAACCACATCCATCTAGTCTTTGTTGTCCCAAAACATGGCATTGTGCTTGACCTGTTCATACCGTTGTTTCTTTAAAGCTTCATCCTCAGCCGCAGCCGTAGCCTCTTGGTCAAGTTCCTCTTGTAATTTCTGAGCAGCCTCCTCTCCCAACCTTTATTCTTCCATTTTTCGGCGTGTTCTCTTTCTAGGAGGGGAGGGTGCATCAGGCATTTGGGCTTTACCCTTTTCATCATGAGAGGGACCAGGAGTTGAGGTTGAAGGACCAGAAGTGCCAGTCCTTGACACGGGGCCAGCAGGAGAAGTTGGAATGCTTGAAGCACTAGGAGGAGTAGGTAAGTCCTCACTAGGCTTTCCTGCAAAGGCGGCTTTGGCCAACACAGTTACACCATCTTCCTCTTCTTCATCAGTATTAGATAAAACAACCTTCTTCTTATGGCGCTTCAACAACTTTTCCAATGTCTTTACTCTATTTGCCAAAGGGATCACAAAATCCCTAGTGAGCTTGCGGTGCTTGTTGAGCTCATCTTCCAAAGATAGCATCTTTTCATAGTACCTATGCACTAAAGCAAGCAATGAAGTGAGTGTAACAGGTTCCTCAACTTCCCCACCAAGAGGACTTAGTTTTGGGGATGCTTCATTGGGACCAGAAGCAAATTATTGGTCAGCCTTAGGATCATGAGAGCTAAAAGGCTCCTCAACAGAAGGGTGAAATGGACTAGGAGGGGGAGAATCAATAAATGGAGACACATGTGGGTGAGCAGAAGAAGTAGCCTTGGAGGTAAATGGCATTTCTACCACCACCTCGCTAGCAGGTTCCTCAACCTCCACATGAAGTACCCCAGTAGAAAGAAGCTCCTCCTCCATAGGATCATCAACCAACTAAGGTTCCTCCTCGGCTTGATCAGCCGGAGGAACCACATTGGGACCCCCTTGGGCAAGGCCTAGCATATCAGCAGTGAGGGGCCTTTCAGGACCAAGATATCCAAGCTTCATATTCACATACACTTTAGGAGTGAGTTTAGAAGGCACATATTCTTTCCTATTTATAGGAAAACACATAAGTATCTGTCGTAAGAACCTAGGATACATGAGAAACTTCTTTTTCGAACCAGTACCACTAAGATTGCTTACCATACCATCTAGCAGATAACGAGAGAAGTTAAACTTACGACCTTGAGCAAGACAAACCAAACCAGTAGCAAGGGAGATGGGAAATGCATCCCAACTCCCAACTTTGGGACTCAAGCACTGAATCAAGAAGTGAACAAGAAGCTTCCATTGAGGTGAAAAACGATTTTTCTAAAAATTAAATTTTCCCTCATGATTGTACCCAATGACAGCCATCCCATCCAAAACCTCCGCATTGGAGAGAGAAATAATGCCATCTTCATCCTGGAGATGAAGGGCAGACCTGATGGAGGCTTCAGTCACCACATAGGAGCAACCATCAATAGTGGCATGGAGCTCCAAGGGGCGACCCAAAACCTCCCGAGTGTTAGCAGTAGCCCAAAACTGGCGAATGACAGAGTCATACACAGTTGGGCAAACAGTTAATGCATACCTGAGATTAGATGCCTCGATGAACTCTAAGATGTCCAAAAATTCCTCTTCTCCTGGGGCCTTCACCTAGGTAGGCGACCTTGTTGTGATCAGATTTGTATTGAAGAGCAGCCATTGATGATTGATGAAGAATGGAAGGTGATTGCAAGAAGATGGTTTAGGGTAGGAGCGAGTGTGTGTGTGTGTGTGTGTGTGTGTGTGTGTGTTTAAGTTGTGATAATTGAGTCAAATGATCCCATTGACCATAAATAATGGTGAGGGAAACTGTTCATTAACCCCTAATTATGGTGGTTTCCCTTTCCAAGCTAAGGCATTAATGGTGAGTAACCACTTGCCTTTTAATACATTAATAGATAATCCCATTTACCAAAGATATACATATATGGGTACCAGAAGTAACTCGCGTTGACTGAAAGTCAAAACGGTTAGAAGTCAACGCTAGGAGCAGCGAGTGGTCAACAAAAGTCAACATAATGAACACTGACCCGAAGATATACTAGAAGCCAAACACAAGTGGATAAATAGGGTTATTAACCCACTAGGAGCAGAAGAGTGCCACTAGGAGTAACCAAAATCTTCCACCAGAAGTTGCACACACAACAAAAACCCATGTAAAATGTCGGAAGAAGCTACCAGAAGTAAGAATGTACAAGTATACATGTACAAGAAGCCTCCCCTTAGGCTTTTCATCCCCTCAATCCTAGACCTTAAGGATTGACCATACCAATGTGAACCACCAAGTGGTTAAACCTTGGACCATTAAACGCTTTAGTCAACAAATCAGCAACATTATCATCCGTATGTACCTTGAGAACCTGTATCAGCTTCTTTTCATTGGCATCTCGTATAAAATGGTGCCGAATCTCTATATTCTTGGTTCATTGATGAAACACAGGATTCTTCACAATGCAGATAGTGCTTTGATTGCCAATGAAGATTTTGGTGTTCATAAAGTTGAACCCATAGTCGAGCATTTGGTTTTGTATCCACAAGACTTGTCCACAACAGCTAGCAGCAACTACATATTCAGCTTCTGTAGAGGAAGTATCTATGATTGTTTGTTTCTTACATTGCCATGAGATAAGTCTTCGTCCCAAAAACTGACAACCACCAGTAGTTGACTTTCTATCATTATTATCACTTGCATAATCACTATCACTATATGCTTCAAGAACAAAAGGTGATTCCTTTGGATACCATACGCCTAGCCTGGGTTGTGCCTTGATATACTTGAAGATTTTCTTGACAGCATTCAAATTTGACAAGGTAGGTTCCACCTGATGTCTAGAACAAGCACTAACAGCAAACATAATGTCTGGGCGTGAAGTAGTCAGATACATGAGTGAGCCTATCATTGACCTGTACAAATGAACATTAACAGGAGGATTTGGCTCATTCTTGAGTTTGACTTTAGTTACCTCATAAGGTGTTGCTGCTGGTCTAAGAGGTTCCACATCAAACTTCTGAATTATGTCATGAACATATTTATCTTGACTAATGAAGATACCATCCGGCTGCTGCTTGACTTGGAGACCAAGGAAAAATGTTAGTTCTCCCATGGCACTCATCTGAAATTCTCCTTTCATCAGTTGTTCAAACTCATCACACCATTCCTTCTTAGTAGAGCTGACGATAATATCATCCACATATACCTGAACCAGGATTATGTCTTTGGCATTCCTCTTATGGAACAATGTTTTGTCAATAGGGCCTCTTTTGTAGCCATGCTTCAACAAGAAAGTAGATAGACGCTCATACCAAGCTCTAGGAGCTTGATGAAGGCCATACAGAGCTTTGACAACCTTGTAGACTTTCTTAGGATGAAGTGGATTCACAAACCCCTTAGGTTGAGTGACATATACTTCTTCGTCAATCTTGCCATATAGAAATGCACTCTTGACATCCATATGAAAGACTGTAAAGCCAATATAAGAAGCAAAAGCAAAAAACAAACGAATGGCCTCAGTTCGTGCAAAAGGAGCAAAAACTTCATTATAGTCAATGCCTTCAAGCTGAGTGTGACCCTGTGCTACTAGTCTTCCCTTATTCCTCACCAGAATACCCCTTGCATCTTTCTGGTTTTTGAGAATCCATTTGGTACCAGTTGTTGTCTTTCCATCTAGTAAATCAACTAGGATCCAAACATTCTGAAACAAGAATTGATGCATCTCCTCCTGCATAGCTTCCACCCAACTTTGATCCTTAAGAGCATGTGAGACAGACCTAGGTTCAACCTGTGACAGAAAACAAGCAAACAAACAGTGAAGAAAATCTGTGTGATTATTTCGCTTTTGGTCTTCAATGTAGCTCACAAGAGCATGATGACCAGAAGTTTCTTTCTTATTCATGCCACGAGTCTTGAATGTAGAACCAGGATCTCCTATTATTTGAGTAGTAGGATGCACTTTATGGATCTGCTGAATAGGAGTAGGAGCTACTTCTATTTCTGGGGACAAGTTAGTATGATCCCCAACAATGCCATTGATGAGACTGCTTTTATACATAGTCTCATCGTCCAAAATGGGCTTAAAATGCATTAAATATCATTAAAACGGCCAAATATATGCTCGTGTTTGTTGCTTGTGTATTTTAGGTACGGATATTGAGGAAATGACAAAAAGATCACAAGAATCAATCAAAAACAAACACGGGAAATGAAGCCGCACAATGAACCGGACCCGAATCATGAATTTCCAAAATGACCTTGAAGTTTGAAGATTGTACAAGTTTGGTCCCTCAAGAATTGAAGACTTGTCAATTTATACCCTTGCAAATCTAATTTATTGCATTTGGGTCCCTAAATTATCAAGAATTTACAAGTGTAGTCCTTGGAGAATGAAGAAATTACAAAAGAAGTCCTTGTTTTAAGTTTGAAAACATGATGTGCCAAATTTGACAAGTGTTCCAAACTTGTTACAAAGGAAAAAGAGTTTTTGCTGTTTAAAACAAAGTGAAGAAAGGAAGAGAGTAGGGGGACTGTTTTTGCCAGACACTCAAACACACCACCACCAATCATGCCTCAACATCACCCCCACCATCCACTCACAGCCCTACACCTCACCACCCTCTCCACGTCACTTTTCCAACCAAAGCTAAATACTGATTTATTAATCAGTATTACTTTTCCCTCCTAACACGTTTTTAAAACGTATTTACCCCCAAAATAGATTAAACCCCACCCAAGAACCCTAGTTAATCCCAGCTTCAATCCACTTAAAAACAAAGGGGTTTTGTTTTATCTTCTCCAGATCCTTGATTACCCTCACCCTCATCCTAAACCCACTCACAAATAATCTCCCAACCAACCCATGTGCCCTATGGACCCCTCCCCTGCCAATCACTTTCATCACAAAACCCTAAACCCGACCAAACAAACGACTCACATGTATTCCTTTGACCCAAAGGCATGATTTACGGCCAAGATCATCTCAACAAAAGCTGGCAATCACATGGTGGCATTTTGACTGAATTTCAAGATTCCTCAAAGGGGCATTTTCGGATTTTCTTAACTTAGGGTTTCAGTTTATTATTTTTTTATTCAGGTAGCACTAGAAGGTTCCTAGTTAGCTTATAAAAGGAGGATGCAACATGTGCATTTCCCTTTGTTCCAGTTTTTATCCTCTCAAACTTGTAATCCCTTTTTAAATATTTATAAAAGTTGGTAATTTTGATAAATGTAATTCCTTTTTGTGAGTTTAAAAGTTGGTAGTGTTTGAGGATAGATTCTGAGTTCCAAGTTCATTTGGTGAATCACTTTGAAGTTTCAGTTTTCAAAAAAGGATTTGAGTTCAAAAGATTTTTCAGAAAACCATTTTATTTTTTGGTTGATAAGCTTACTGTTTCATAAGATATCCCCACAAGCTCTTGACACCAGCTTGTGGGCTTAGCTTATTGAAGCTTGGATTTTGTTTCCTGGTTTGGTGGTGATTGTGCAGGTTCAAAACAAGAACAAAGGCTATCATCATCATCAACATCTTGCATTCAAATTGCCAAAAGGTTCAGCACAAGCCCGGGCTTGTTTGGAGGTGGCTTTTTAGCCATTGTGGGACCTGGATGTGGGTCCCATAAGGTAGCTTTCTTATACCTTGTTTTCAGTTTTCAATATGTGTGATTTCTGTGATTTGGTGAAATTTGTCTAAATGGTAGTTAATCTGTTTGTTCATGTTGTTTTAAGGTTTTTATATATGTTAGATTAAGTTATAATTAGTTTGGTTTGGATTTGATTTGATTTGGTTTAAAAAAAATTCAATTTCAATAGTTAAAGGTGTGTTTGGATTAGGGTTTACATTGGGTTAATTGACATAAACCTAGTTTAAAAACCTGTTTAACACACTTATTAGGTTGTTATTATGTGATATCAGTATTTGGATTTCAGTTTGGTAGAGTTTAAAACACATTTTCATGTTAAAAATTGGTAAACTGCCTAAAAAACAGTAAGTGCTTGATTTGACTGTTTCTTTGTAAGAATTTCCTGAATTTTTGCATGATTGATAGTATAACTGCTTATCTAGGGTTTTAGATAGGTTTCAAGTGATTTGGTGGATTTGTGTGCAAGTTTTTGTGGTTTAAAATTTGTGTTTGTGCATGTAAACAAGTTACTGTTCATCAAAAACTAGCATTAGCATCCAGTGACTGATTAGGACTCATTGTGCTTGATTTTGTGAAGGAACTTGTGGTTTTTGTGTTGTTCTTGACTCCCTACACTCAACTGAGTGTAGGGGTGCCTTATTGCCCCAAGAAAAAGCTCAAATAAGCTTCCCTAAGCTTATTGGTCAACTGACCAAATTATTTACACTAACAGTGGGAACTAAGTTCCCCCTGCTTGTGCAAAAGTTACCACTGCTTTGCAAAAAGACAAACCCTAGCACATGTCACTATTAGAAACCTGTTTTTTTTTGTATTTAGTGCCTAAAAATAGGATTTAGGACTTGAAACCAGTTTCTATATTTTTCTTATTTTATTTTGGATTTTTCAGTTTAATTTATTTATCTGTTACTTTTCATTTGCTATTTTTTAGGTTTAGTTGCATTTTTAAATACTTTTTAATATTCTGATTTTTGTCTTTTAGTGTAGAAAATTAATATTTTTAGATTTCAAAAATTTTCATAGATTTAGAAAAATAATTTAAGATTTTTAGTTTAAAAAGTTTTTACTGTTCACTTTTTATTTATTTTTTAGAATTAATCTAGTTTAATTAGGGTTTAATTTCAAACTAGTTTTGTCTTTTAGTGCAAAATTTTATATTTTTCAAACTTTTTCATTTTTCTACTGTTCCTTAGTATAAGTTAGGATTTTTAAAGTTGTCAAGTTATTTTTAGCATTATTTTATTATTTTTTATGATTATTTTAGTTTAAAAATAGTTTTTAGTGATTAAAAAATAGAAAAATAGTTTTTAAAATTTAGGAAAAATACTTTTTAGTCTTTAGATAATATAAGTAAGTTATTTGTTCAATAAAATGATATTTTGGACATTTTGTTAATTATATTTAATTCTAGGGCTTTAATTAGCATTTAAAATTGAATATTTAATTAATAAAAGGTTTTAAAATATTTTTGTTGGATTTTTATTCTTATTTATATTATTTTAGACTTAGTTTTTACTTTTAATTAATTTTTAGGGTTAAAATTTTTAATTCGTAGTTTTTTACGGTTTTACGTGAACGACCTTTTCGTCTTAGCTTAATCCGTCTTCGTAACCGTCATTCTCTTCTCACCCCATTTCTATTTTATTTTCTTTTTCACAATATAATCACAAATCAAAATCAATTCATTACACAACGAACTAGCCTCCTCGAGAACGAACTCACTTTAAGGGTCATTTACACACGGTTTTCCTAAATCGTCGTGCTTACTTACCCCATTTTTTTCCTCCTTTTCCTAAAGGGGTAATTTTACAACTATCATTTTGGCGCCGCTGCCGGGGAGGCGTGTTGTGTTTTGATTGGAATTATTGTTTTTATATACTAACCATAATTAGTATTGGTATTAGTAGCACTCTACTAATACGTATTATCGGTTTTTGGTTTTTGTGTGAATACTATTACTATAGTGTATACGTAGAACAATTAATTCACAAGTACTCCAAATACATGAGAAATCACAACCTTGACTTGGGAGGTCATTACCCAATCATTGTATTCGAATCTCAAACAAAAGAAAAAGGCAAAAATAGATAAATACTTTCGTGAAGCTCAATCTTGAAAAATACAAACTATAAGGTGGGTATAAGGAGGATATTATAAAATATATCCTAAGGAAAAAGGCTCTTTAGTGCTTCGCGCCGCCTCGTTTCCCCGCTTGCTTGTGAGTATTTGATTTTGAGAGCTAATCGAGGGTTTTGCCGCCCAAAGTATTACTAAGTATCATATATATTTTCTTGGTTTCATTTGATTAAACCCTCTTGAAAGTTTTGGTGTTCCACCAACGTTCTAAAGTCATCGAAGACGTTCACTTCACGTGATCGTTTTCATTCCTTGAGGCTTCTTTAATCGAGAGATTTGATTAAGGAGGAGATTTGTAGATTTGTGTCTACTTAATACATTCACCAAGATCCAAAAAGGTTAATACAATCAAAAACCACAAAAAAATTAAAAAAATACAAAACACCAAAAAGAATCTTCTTTGCTCGTCCCCTCGTTGTACGTGACGTTTATGCTAACTCGTAATCAAGCAAGACGTGCACGTAAACCGAAGAACAAAACTCCCACTCCCAATCTTTCTAGTGAGGAGTCTCCTATTGACGAACCCATTGTAAGAGAAGCACCAACCATGGCAAATCGAACTATGATGGAGTTACTTCAAGCACCCATCGAGGGTTATGGAGAGGCTATTGTGATTCCCGCTATCCTTGCGGAGAATTTTGAGGTGAAAACGGGTTTGTTGTCGAAGATCCAAAACAACAAATTCCGTGGTGATGAGAAGGACAATCCACACAACCATATCCGCCAATTCAATCGTCTTACCGCTACTTGCAAATTTAAGGATGTCTCGAATGACTCGATTAAGATGATGCTTTTTCCGTATTCCTTAGCGGGGCCCGCTAAAATTTGGTTAGAGAAAGAGCCACCCAATTCTATATTGACGTGGAAGGATCTTGTTTCTAAATTTGTGAACCAGTTTTTTCCGCCCTCTAAGACTACGCACTTGAAAAACGAGATTTCAAAATTTTCACAATAATTTAATGAAAGTTTTTCAACGGCTTGGAATAGGTTTAAGGAAATGTTACATGAATGTCCTCATCACGGTTTTTCCGACTTGCATCAAATTGACACGTTTTACAATGGACTTAATGATCATGAAAGAGATTATTTAAATGTCGTCGCGGGTGGTAATTTTTTGTGTAAAACGGTTGAGGAAGCTTTGGTAATAATTGAGAATAGGTCTAAGGTTTATAGCCCTCGTAACACACCGAGTGTTGCCAAATTTGGTTCATCATCGTCGTCTCGTAGCATTAATGCCTTGCAAGATGAGGCAAATGAGGAGAATCGGTTTTTTGATAGATTTGCTAATCTTATGTCCCATTGGAAAGCTCAAGAAGCTTCAAATTCCGCTTCGGTTAAAGCGGTTGCTAAAAGTTGTTTGTCTTGTGGTGGAGCTCATGATCTTTCCGAGTGCATTACCGCGGATGGTAACACTTCGAGTGCTTATGTAGCCACGGGAACTTATAACCAAAACGGTCAAGGTTCCCGCCAAAATCAAGCTCCACCAAATCAAAATGCTAATAACTATCGAAACAACAACCAAGGTGGTAATTATCAAGGCAATCAACGTAACTACAACAAGGGTAATTATCAAAGTGGAAATGGGCAAATTTCAAACCAAAACCAAAACCGTGATTTTCAAACTACCACACAAGGTTTTCAAAATGATCACACCAAAAATCTTCAAGGAGAATTTTTGAATTATGCTAAGGCAAACGATGCTAAGTTTGATAATATGCAACGTGAAATGGTTAGCTTAAGATCCGAGTTGAAAAACGAGCTTAAAAACGAACTTGCTAATGAACTTAAAACTCATGCTAATAAAATGGAAGGAAATGTTCAACGACTCCAACAAAATCAACAAAAAATGGAGCAAGGTCAACATGAGATTAAGCAAGAGTTGTTAAAAGCGGATGCTAGGCAATCTAAGTTTGAAGACCGAATGGGGAAAATGTTTGAAGCTATCATGTGTAAACCCTCTTCTTCGGGTGGTCTTCCTAGTGATACCATCGTGAACCCGAAAGGAGAATTGAAGGTTATTACTACTCGTAGTGGTAAAACTTTCAAAGAACCCATTTCTCGTCCAAGTACTTCTACGGAGAAGGAAAAAGAGAAAGAACCCGAGGTGGTGGTAGAAAAGGAGCAAATTCCAAGCCCACGAAGTACCGCTCAAACCACACCTACGGTTGAACCAATACCAATAGTGGAACCCGAGATTCCAAGGCCTATGCCTATGCCCCAACCCATACCACCCTTACCTTACCCTTCAAGACGAAACAAGGAAAAGGCACAAGAACAAAATAATTATCAATTTGAACTTTTTATGAAAATGTTTCGTGACTTGCATTTTAATATAAGTTTTGCCGACGCCTTGGTCATGATGCCTCGATTCGCCGCGAACTTCAAAAGTATGTTGAATAACAAAGAGAAATTGCAAAAATCGTCTAGTTGTTCTTCGGTTTTTCTTAGCCGCATACCTCAAAAAGTCGGTGATCCCGACAATTTTTTAATCCCATGTGCTATACAAGATATGGAAGAATGCTACGCCTTGGCCGATCTTGGTGCTAGTATAAATTTGATGCCTCTTGAGATTTTTAAGTCGCTCAATCTTCCCAATCGCACTCCTTCAAGAATGTAAATCGAGATGGCCGATCATTCTACGATTCTAGCTTGTGGAGTAGCCGAGGACGTCTTCGTGAAAGTTGGAAAGTTCTACTATCCTGTAGACTTTATTGTTGTTGACATTCCCATCGATCCTAAAGTTCCTCTAATTTTAGGTCGATCATTTTTGGATACCTCGAGAGCACTTATCGATGTGCATGCAAGGAAAATCACTCTTCGTTTCAATGAGGAAGAACTCGTCATAAATGCAACTCAAAACTCCACACTTTCTCATGTGTATTCTATCACGTCTTTGAACAATGTTAGTCCCATCAAAAACATTTGTAAAAAGATTTCAGAAAGAGTTTTAGGAGTTGATGATAAAAATGAAGTTCCGTCCCCTCCGTCGGTGGAGGTTAAGAGTGTTAAGCCTACGATTCCAATCACGAATGATTCTTCGGATGATGAACATGTTGATCCCGGTGGGGGAGTTTCCTTAGTTGACAAACGTTTTGAGAACTTACCACCACCTAAACCAAAACGGTTTTCAAATGTGAGAATTTTTAGTGTGACTAACATTGCTTTAGAAACACCAAATATTTTTGACATAATTAAGTCGGGTTTTCATAAGGAGAGTTTAAAAGATGAAAAAGGGAAAGATTTTAAATTGGATTTAAAAATTTTTTCTACAATGCTAACTCCGTCATCACCTCGTGTTTTGAGTGCTACAAGCTCGTCTTCTCCTTTTGACGATGCTTTGTGTGGACCTAGTGTGGGGGAAGCCCCTTATGTTCCCTCCCCTTTCTCCACCGAGGACGAGATATTTGATCCCGGAATTGCTTATAAAGGGAAATCTCGGTCTTCCACCGATGCAATAAATGGAAAATCTTTCTATTTGATTGGTGCGAGTCTACCTCGAGTAGCTCATGGTTTTTATGACTTAACCATTGTCCCAACCTTCTATTTCTTCTCATCTATTTTCTTTAAACCCTTTGGGATTATGTTGGCACATGATGGAGTGGCGTTGATTTGTTTTTCCAATGAAAACGAGAACGCCATCTTCGATCCCGGTATTTTGCATCATCAAAGGACTTAGTCCTTAATACCGGTTGTTTTTGGGCCTTGTTTATCATGTAAGCCCCACTAAAAATTGACCACACCATGATTATCCCTAAATGATCACATTTATGGGGATTCGAGTCGAGCTTTTGACTCGGTTATCAAAAACAAGGTGCCTCGTGGGGGAGAGCCATGCTTATCCATGTACATATTATTGCTTTCTAATTAGTTTAATGTGATGGGATTTGTGCCCTTCCAACCTTTGTTCCGTGGTTGTTTGTGAATTGTGGTTTTTAGATCATTATCTTCACGATTGGAGCCTCTCGTGTTCGTTTTATGGGAGCACTCTATCGTTTGCTTTGAATACTTTCTCAATATCCAAATGATATATCCTTTGATGTTCTAACCTTAGGTTATTAGCACACTTCATAAACGGCTATAAATTTATTGGTTACACCCTTTCCATTCTAGATTAAGCATTCGACTTCGTCTCTAGTATAGGGGTTTGCACCCTTAGACTCGAAACATTAAGGACAATGTTTAACTTTAGTATGGGTGGGTGAATAGATACTTGCCTTGCCAAACCTTCACGCTTTCTAAAGTTTATCTTTTTGTTTATCGTTTTGTTGCAAAATAAGGCTAAAAATGGCCAAATTTTAAAAATTTTCTCATGTTTTATAAGTGTTTGAAGACACGAATGTAGATTTTCCGATGGCGAGAATAAGAGTAATTTTTTACTCGACCGTGCGTGTTGAGCACTTAGCTTTGATTCCTTAACTACACATTAGGCTAAGTCTCTTAAATGAGGACGAGAAATGATAGAGTTAATTATAAGTTACCATGCTAAACGTAGAGTATTCGTATTCTTTCAAAAACTCATGTGTTCTCGTTGTTTGCTTATTCTCCCTTCGCATGTAAATATTTTTTGCTTAATAAGTATTGACTTAGCGGTTTAGTTAGGATTGTTGGGTTTCTAGTCTTTTCTAGTAGCTTCCGTGTAATTAAATTGGGTAGACATTAAGGTATCGCCAGCGTCACGGTTTTGAAGTATTGGCACCCAAATAATCGAAAGCTTCACCCAATAATAAGATTTCAAGTGCTCACCTAAATCTAGCAAACAATTTGAAGCCCCACAAGGCCGAAAAATCTATGCAAAATTGAAAGTGAATCAAGCCTTAATCTTCGAAGCTTTAAAGATCCAAAATTCGCCTTAGCGTGAGGATATACGTCTTTGGCTAATAAAACCACCGATGAGGCGGATAATAAAAGGCAAGGCAAGACCGAAGTCATAATAAAAGCTTCATGGCGAAGTTGAATAAAAGATGGAGGTAAACCAAAGATAATAAGGCCCTTTCGTTAGGGGGCGTATAAAAGTCTTGGTAATAAGTCTCATGTTCAAAACCGTTATAAAACCGTGTTTATCGATTCTTCTTGTCAACTTAATTTTTTAACATCGTTGTCTATTAGGAGGGGTTATTGATTTGATGGTCTTAGTTACACCGTTAGGACTCTATTTTTTTAGACCTAAATTCTCTATTATCGCATAAGTCAAATAATGTATCCTCGTGAAACATTCAAGACAAAATAAAATATAAGAGATACAACTTAGGAATAATGGGAGGATAAGTACGTGATTAGGGCATATGAGTAGTGTTAGCATTACTAACTTATAATGACAATGATCTAGTTGCACGCTTGGCATGAAATTAGGGTGAAAATCGAGGACGATGAAACTATTTCTAACGAAGCATTCACGTATTCTTATTCTATGAACCTAAACGTCCCATTTTGCAATGAAAATCATACATTATGTCTATAACACAAGTAGTAGTAATAGTAGTAGTGTAGCTAGTTTATCATTCAATAAAGTGAATAAAAATGAATTTTGGAAGTGCTATGATACTTAATTCTAGCATTGCGTGAGGGCACGACAATGGTTTTGTATGGGGGAGTGATGAGACTGCTTTTATACATAGTCTCATCATCCAAAATGGGCTTAAAATGCATTAAATATCATTAAAACTGCCAAATATATGCTCGTGTTTGTTGCTTGTGTATTTTAGGTACGGATATTGAGGAAATGACAAAAAGATCACAAGAATCAATCAAAAACGAACACGGGAAACGAAGCCGCACAATGAACCGCACCCGAATCATGAATTTCCAAAATGACCTTGAAGTTTGAAGATTGTACAAGTTTGGTCCCTCAATAATTGAAGACTTGTCAATTTATACCCTTGCAAATCTCATTTATTGCATTTGGGTCCCTAAATTATCAAGAATTTACAAGTGTAGGCCTTGGAGAATGAAGAAATTACAAAAGAAGTCCTTGTTTTAAGTTTGAAAACATGATGTGCCAAATTTGACAAGTGTTCCAAACTTGTTACAAAGGAAAAAGAGTTTTTGTTGTTTAAAACAAAGTGAAGAAAGGAAGAGAGTAGGGGGACTGTTTTTGCCAGACACTCAAACACACCACCACCAATCATGCCTCAACATCACCCCCACCATCAACTCACAGCCTTACACCTCACCACCCTCTCCACGTCACTTTTCCACCCAAAGCTAAATACTGATTTATTAATCAGTATTACTTTTCCCTCATAACACGTTTTTAAAACGTATTTACCCCCAAAATAGATTAAACCCCACCCAAGAACCCTAGTTAATCCCATCTTCAATCCACTTAAAAACAAAGGGGTTTTGTTTTATCTTCTCTAGATCCTTGATTACCATCACCCTCATCCTAAACCCACTCACAAATAATCTCCCAACCAACCCATGTGCCCTATGGACCCCTCCCCTGCCTATCACTTTCATCACAAACCCTAAACCTGACCAAACAAACGACTCACATGTATTCCTTTGAGCCAAAGGCATGATTTACGGCCAAGAATCACATGGTGGCATTTTGACTGAATTTCAAGATTCCTCAAAGGGGCATTTTTGGATTTTCTTAACTTAGGGTTTCAGTTTATTATTTTTTTATTCAAGTAGCACTAGAAGGTTCCTATTTAGCTTATAAAAGGAGGATGCAACATGTGCATTTCCCTTTGTTCTAGTTTTTATCCTCTCAAACTTGTAATCCCTTTTTAAATATTTATAAAAGTTGGTAATTTTGATAAATGTAATTCCTTTTTGTGAGTTTAAAAGTTGGTAGTCTTTGAGGATAGATTCTGAGTTCCAGGTTCATTTGGTGAATCACTTTGAAGTTTCAGTTTTCAAAAAAGGATTTGAGTTCAAAAGATTTTTTAGAAAACCATTTTATTTTTTGGTTGATAAGCTTACTGTTTCATAAGCTATCCCCACAAGCTCTTGACACCAGCTTGTGGGCTTAGCTTATTGAAGCTTGGATTTTGTTTCCTGGTTTGGTGGTGATTGTGCAGGTTCAAAACAAGAACAAAGGCTATCATCATCATCAACATCTTGCATTCAAATTGCCAAAAGGTTCAGCACAAGCCCGGGCTTGTTTGGAGGTGGCTTTTCAGCCATTGTGGGACCTGGATGTGGGTCCCACAAGGTAGCTATCTTATACCTTGTTTTCAGTTTTCAATATGTGTGATTTCTATGATTTGGTGAAATTTGTCTAAATGGTAGTTAATCTGTTTGTTCATGTTGTTTTAAGGTTTTTATATATGTTAGATTAAGTTATAATTAGTTTGGTTTGGATTTGATTTGATTTGGTTTGAAAAAAAATTCAATTTCAGTAGTTAAAGGTGTGTTTGGATTAGGGTTTACATTGGGTTAATTGACATAAACCTAGTTTAAAAACCTGTTTAACACACTTATTAGGTTGTTATTATGTGATATCAGTATTTGGATTTCAGTTTGGTAGAGTTTAAAACACATTTGCATGTTAAAAATTGGTAAACTGCCTAAAAAACAGTAAGTGCTTGATTTGACTGTTTCTTTGTAAGAATTTCCTGAATTTTTGCATGATTGATAGTAGAACTACTTATCTAGGGTTTTAGATAGGTTTCAAGTGATTTGGTGGATTTGTGTGCAAGTTTTTGGGGTTTAAAATTCGTGTTTGTGCATGTAAACAAGTTACTGTTCATCAAAAACTAGCATTAGCATCCAGTGACTGATTAGGACTCATTGTGCTTGATTTTTGTGAAGGAACTTGTGGTTTTTGTGTTGTTCTTGACTCCCTACACTCAACTGAGTGTAGGGGCGCCTTATTGCCCCAAGAAAAAGCTCAAATAAGCTTCCCTAAGCTTATTGGTCAACTGACCAAATTATTTACACTAACAGTGGGAACTAAGTTCCCCCTGCTTGTGCAAAAGTTACCACTGCTTTGCAAAAAGACAAACCCTAGCACATGTCACTATCAGAAACCTGTTTTTTTGTCTTTAGTGCCTAAAAATAGGATTTAGGACTTGAAACCAGTTTCTATATTTTTCTTATTTTATTTTGGATTTTTCAGTTTAATTTATTTTTCTGTTACTTTTCATTTGCTATTTTTTAGGTTTAATTGCATTTTTAAATACTTTTTAATATTCTGATTTTTGTCTTTTAGTGTAGAAAATTAATATTTTTAGATTTCAAAAATTTTCATAGATTTAGAAAAATAATTTAAGATTTTTAGTTTAAAAAGTTTTCACTGTTCACTTTTTATTTATTTTTTAGAATTAATTTAGTTTAATTAGGGTTTAATTTCAAACTAGTTTTGTCTTTTAGTGCAAAATTTTATATTTTTCAAACTTTTTCATTTTTCTACTGTTCCTTAGTATAATTTAGGATTTTTAAAATTGTCAAGTTATTTTTAGCATTATTTTATTTGTTTTTTATGATTATTTTAGTTTAAAAATAGTTTTTAGTGATTAAAAAATAGAAAAATTGTTTTTAAAATTTAGGAAAAGTACTTTTTAGTCTTTAAATAATATAAGTAAGTTATTTGTTCAATAAAATGATATTTTTGATATTTTGTTAATTATATTTAATTTTAGGGCTTTAATTAGCATTTAAAATTGAATATTTAATTAATAAAAGGTTTTAAAATATTTTTGTTGGATTTTTATTCTTATTTATATTATTTTAGACTTAGTTTTTACTTTTAATTAATTTTTAGGGTTAAAATTTGTTGGAAATACGTTTTTACGTATTTATGAAGGATCGGTCGCTCCAACGATATATTAATGTATTAGGCTCGTGATCCAAGTATAGCCCATATAGCCCACATGTAGGGTGGACTATATATACCCCTCCTAGCATGTTAGGAGGGGTGGTTCTTTTCATTTTTACAACTTTCATTTAATAAATTACTCTTTCTCTCTCTACTTTTCTTTTCTCTCCTTTCTCTCTCTATACCCTCATCTCCTTCTTCCCCATCTCCACCATTAAATTAATAGATCAATCCATAGTTTACCAAATCCCAAGATAACGTAGACCTTCAATTGGTATCAGAGCCATGGTTAAATCTTAGGATTTGCATTTTTTATCTATTGATTTTCTTGTTATAATTTGTTATTTTTTTTTGTTTTTTTTTTTGAATCCTTTCGTCTCATTTTTTCTTTGTTCCAAATCTGTCCAATCAGTTTTTTTTATCAAATTGTTAAATTAATCAGTTTTTTATCAAATTTTAAATCATCAATTTTTATTTTAAATCATCAATTTTTATCAATCTTTTTAAATCATCAGTTTTTATAAATCTATTTTAATTAGTCAAATTAGTTTCTAAGTTTCATCTTTTTCAGTCTCGTATCAGTTTGCTTATAGTTTTTCTGTTTTTCTTTTTTGGTCAAAACAGTCTAAAGTCTCAGGTTTTTGATCTTGTCATCTGTCCTTTTTTGATCCATATCCCATCAATCTGTCCATCATTTTTTTTTTCGATCAAACAGTTTATTCCGAACAAAAAGTTATTCCGCATAGGCCGTTATTCCGCGTAGGATTTATTCCACGTAGGACTTATTCCGCATAGGACTTATTCCGGGTAGGACTTATTCCGGGTAGGACTTATTCAGGGTAGGATTTATTCTGGGTAGGATTTATTCCGGGTAGGTGTTATTCCGTATAGGATTTATTCCGTCTAGGAGTGATTCAAACATAACGGGAACTCAGACTCGAACTCAACATCACAGACAACTACATATGACTCTTTGACCAAGACCCTCGACTTGACTCAACTTGAAACCACAACTCGACTCCACAAACCAACACCCTCGACTCACAGACTCCCCCTCACCACCCACACCACTCCCTCCCTCACAAACCTTAGACCCAAACACAACAAACAAAAAACTCTCACACCAACCTCACCATACCACCCTCGAGACCGACTCCTCACACAACAAAGAACCAACAAAGACTCACACTCTTTCTCACACACTCAATCTAGACACTAGACAGAAAGACTCTTACAGATGATAGAAAGACTCGTCAAAATCAAAGAAAGAAAATACCCACTCTAATCCATCAAACTCTCGCTCAAACAAACACTCTCGTCTAACACCGAAACACACAAGCTACAAGAATGTTAGTAATACCTACCTGAGACCTTCTTTTGAAGATCTTGTAGCCGCTTCATTTACTCTGCATGTATGGGATTTGGTTTTGCGATGTGAAGAACATAGGGGCGGAGGAGACGAGATCACATAAGCAAGACTAGCTTACTATTGTTTTTAGGGGCTGCGTTTGGCTGTGTGAAAAGGTTGCATTCAGATCTTAGGTGACACAAAGAGACGGTTGAGTTTTATTTGTTTTGAGATTTGAGAGAGAGTAGATTAGTTTTTAAGATTAGAGTTGAGGAGAGAGAGAGAGATAAACGATTTGGTGATAGGTTTGGGATAGTGTTTTTATTTAAAGGGGGACGGAGATAACGAGGCTAAAATGAGTGGGATTAGGCGGAAGTTCCAAAGTTTTATCAGCAAGCCACGTTTTGTTTTTTTTTTTAAATAAGCCCCACGTCTTGTTGTGTCAGACGGAGAAAACAATATTGAAAACAATAATATCTATTCACTTTTTTTTTATTTTAAAATATCAGATCTTTTTAAATATCAAATTTTTCATTTTCCGTATAGATATTTTTTAAAATATCAGATCTTTTTTAAATATCAAATTTAAACCTATCAGATTTTTTTTTCATTTTCCATATAGATATTTTTTAAAATATCAGATCTTTTTTAAATATCAAATTTTTCTAATTTTATTTTTAGTTAAGTTATTTGTTTTGAGATTTTATTTTTTTTAAAGTTATTTTTTTAGTTTAGTTAACTTTGTATTTTTGTCAATCGATATATTTGGATTTGGTACATTGTGTTGAGGCGGGTATTTCGAGAGAACCAAAGTGGTAATATAGTTGACGGGTTAAAAGTTTTTGTGGCCGGATTTGAAGACAAAAGTGACGTGACTACGTGACAAAGTAACGTTATAAAGTGACAAGGTTTATTTTGCCGACGGGTTTTTGATCGGGTATTTGTAAGTGAAGACAGATTTTTCATCGATAAGTAATTCTTCCTTTATTTTTCATTGAACTTCAATGGATTCGTTGACTTCAATATCCCATGAGGGAGAATCGCATTTAATGCAAAACAAAGTTAGAAAAAGTGGCATCACCTCATTTCGAATGCTTCAGTCTCATCTTGTCACTCTTTCATGGATTCAAGGAGGGAGCGAATTTGTGACCATCTTTGGACAAGATCGTCATATATTCATCGATTCGATATTCACCACTTTGACCCAACTCGCCGAGCAACTCAACAATGAAAACTTCAATCACTCTGCATCAGCACTTGCATATAAGACTCTTGTGACACAACTCACGCCTTTCCTCCAATACAATATCATCAAGCCTGACAGTTCAGTGATTTGCCAATCTTTTCTTCGAGATACACATACCGAGCTTCGAGTTTTCCGTGATACAATATTGAAACTCATGACATCGGTCTCGTCTTCGATTTATCAAAGATCACAACTTCAGCAAGTGTATGATAATGGAGTGCAAGAATCAATGACACAGATGCAAGAGGAGAATGGTCATACGGTTGACAACTTGGAGCCTAACGATGGCACGAGCACCGAATCAGGAGGACAACATGATGCCAGTGGCACGTCAGGGAATGTTCACGAGATTTCTCTTGATGACACCTTACCCATTTATGACGCAGAGCCTGCAAACATGGTACAATGTAATGTTGTTTATGATGTATATGCTGATGATATGCCGCATATTGAGAATTCTGAACCTAATTATGACAAACATGGGATGGAAACGAGTGATAGCAATACCACTTCTGATTCATCCGATGTAAGTCATAATGGGGGAGAGATTGTTCAGAATGCTATAGTACATCATGATAATTGTATTATAACTGCTTCATTGACTGCTTCTGATTCCAAGATTAGAGAGCTCGAAACGATTGTAGCTCAACAATCAAAAGATCTTGAGGATGCCAAAATTGAATTTTCAAAGAAAACGAACAAATTTGGAACATATTTTGAAAAACTTGAAAAATCAAATGTTGTTCTTGAAAGAAAATTGGATCAAAAAGTGCTAGATTCTAAAGCTGAAAAGGATAATCTTTTGAAACAAATTCAACTGCTTGAATCTAAGTTGGCATCCCAAGATAACTTTCTCAAAGAGAATGAGACTTTAAAGGCCCAAGTACAGGAAAAGGTTTTTGCTATAGCTGCGTTGAAAAACGAGTTAAGGAAAACTAGAGGACCTAGTGTGGACACTAAGCTTGAAAAACCATCAATCTTGGGGAAACCGCCTACAAATCAATTCGTCAGACAACCGACTGTCAGACAACCTACTACATTTAGATCCGAGCGACCACAATCCTCGAGACCGCGGTTTGCCTCCCAAGTTGATTTGGTTCACATTCCTAGACCAGTCACTCCACCATCTAGGCCCAATGTGACTAAAACAGCTTTTGCAAGACCTAATCACATGATTGCCTCTAATTTCCCTAGACATAGTCCAAAGAATACGTCTCAAACTAGTTCAAATGACGTTCGTCATACATTTGGTCTAAGGGAAGCTAAGCAAAAGACACAAGTAAGAGATAGGAATTTCAAACCTAGTCAGATTCCTTTTAGTTTACCCAACACTGCTAACCGTAGCATGTCATCTTCTAGGAGCATCGATCAATCATCTAGGAAATACTCGGACATTAAATATGCTACTTGTAAAACATGTAGAAAATGTGTCTTTACGGCAAATCATGATTCTTGTGTCAAGAAATTACTTGATGAGGTGAAATCCCGTGCTAGAATTAAGTCCCAGTGGATAGCTAAAATCAAACCTTTTGGTAAAGTTTGGCGCCCCACGGGTAGAACTTTCACTCTTGTAGGAAACGAGTGCCCTTTAACTAGGATAGTCTCCTATTCTACTAAGACTACTAGGGAGGAAATTGATAAAGATGATACTTCACTTAAGCCTAAACTTAAGGTTTTCTATAAAAGGAAACGTTTGCCAACTAAGATAAGTGAATCATCTACTCAGGTCACCTCTGACACAAGTAAAGCCAATTGTGAACCCCCACGTGCTTCTATAATTGATATCGTTAACCCATGTCAAAGCATGCAAATTCCTAATGAGAATGCAGGTCCCAAAGTTGATGTTCCAAAAGAACGAAGCGGTCCAATCGTTGTATACCGTTCAACTAAGGACACTCTTAGAGTTTGGTTGCTGAAGAAGCAGATATCGGAGAAACAAATGTCTCACGGGATTCGTGGTTAAGCTGCACTCAGGACTTATAGTCACATCACAGACTATAACTCGATCTTCAAAGAAAGGAAAGTTTATCGCCGATGGTAAACTTATCCTAACAACGAGAAATTAATTTTTCTCGGGCATGAGCTTATATCAAACAAAAAAAACATTCCAAGTTTTTAAGCTCATGCACAAAGGCTCATCATTAAATAACAGATGATGACCCGTTCTTCAAAGAACGGAAAGTTTATCGCTGATGATAAACTTATCCTAACAACGAGAAATTAAGTTTTCTCGGGCATGAGCTAATATTAAAAACATTCGAAGTTTTTAAGCTCATGCACTATGACTTACAGTTAAATGTCAGACTGTAACTCGAACTTAAAATAAAGGAAAGTCTATCTTTTATGATAACTTATCCTCTAAACGAGAAATTCACCTTTCTCGGTCATGAGCTTGTATTAAAACATTCAAAGTTTTAAGCTCAGAAAGGAAAGTGTATCTTTTAAATAAGAGAACTTTTCCTCATAACGAGAAATTAACCTTTCTCGGTCATGAGCTTTCCGTTAAAACAGTCAAAGTTTTCAAGCTCATGAAAACGATTTCTAAGTAAATGTCAGCTTAGGACTCGTTCTTCAGTTAAAAGGAAAGTTTATCGCCGATGATAAACTTATCCTTAACAACGGGAAGTTTACATCTTCTCGGACTTGAGCTCGTTTCGTAAGATATTCAACATCTTAAGCTCAAGTAATTGGTTTTCAAAACTTTGAACACAATTTTTCGAGAATTTCTCAAAAGATTTTTCTAAATCTTTCAAAATTGTGTGTTCAAAATGTTTTGATAAAAAGAGCATGTCTTCTGGAATCGATAATATTTACGAACCTAGAAATGTCATTCAATAATGACACGGGGTTGTAAATAAAGTTCGAGCAGAAGTTTAAATGATTTAAAACATGCTTAAAATGGTTTGCTATTATTTTCGATAGTAACCCGCTTTTCACATTGAAGTCAAGCATTTCACCGGAAAGCTTTGTCTTCAAAATCCGAAGTTATCTACTCCACAATCCAAAGTTCGTTGCAATTGATATCTACATACTCAACGATGCGACTACTCAAACGGTGACTACAGCTCTTTCAATAGAACACGGGTCAACAATTGAGGGGGAGCAATTGTCTAGCATTCAGAATCCTTGATGCCGAGAGTGCCAAGTTCACATATTGGTGTCAAGACAACAATATCAATCATACACATGGAGTCAAGAGATAACTTCAGACGTGACGAGGTGACCAACATTCGTGAACAAGAACCATGTGAATCTTTCATATGATGTTCTCCATCATTCAGGTCCAACCTCGTAAATTGCTAATCTTGTGAATACATTATCATATATGATCTTTGCACGTGATAAATACCTTACTTGTGTTTAAAAGGTATTTAGTTTACGTTTCAAGTACACCCTCATTAATTTGAGGGGGAGCTTGTTAAAATCATGAAGATAACTAGATTTGCATTTTTCTTCCTAAATTTTCTTAAAATGCTATTAAATCAATTGATATTAAAAACATCGATTGCGTTAATATTTTTAATATGGGGGAGAAAATGTGATTTAATATGGGAAATGATTAATCACAAATGGTTTGACTTAACGTGTTAGCTCATCCCGACATGTGCGAAATGTTTTCGGATATCGTGGCATATGTTAAGGGGGAGCAAAATGGATTTACACTTCAAAATGGATTTCATGGTGACATACACTTACCCAAAACATCTCTATTCACGACGGTGAAGATTGTGGTGACATAAGGATGGTAGGATAGGTTAAAGTCCAATGATTTCTCTAGAACCGGAGGAATCTTCCCAAGGACATTCCATAGCTAGAAATAGTAGTCCTTAGGAAAGATGGAGGAAGATTGTGAACGTAGCTGAATGCCGACCAAGTACTTAAGTTAGCACTGGAACAATCACAACAAGGTGCTAGTTATGACGTATTGGTAAGCATTGAAGGGGTTGAAGATTGAAAAAAGAATTGTAAAGATAAAGGGTGTAAAGAAAGAAGCCCTCCTTACAACCTTAGGCAGAAACCGGGTCAATTCATATGCTATTGAGATCATTTTTAATGATTCTCGATATTGAAGATAGACATCATGGACCCAGTGATGCAAGGCACAACCCATCCCAGCTAACTCAGATATCTCTCAAAAGATATTTGTTTTAATCACACAGAGACAACACATTATCTATTGATTTATTCACTCCGAATAAATTGGTATTGAAAAGGTGGCACTCCTCTCCAGCCTCCGATCACTAAAACCCAAAATGCACGATCGAGTCTAGAGCCATTTGAGATCATCAAATATCTCATGAGGACACACTTTCATATTTACTTGCTTCTTCACACACTGTGAAAAGTAAGAAAGTTCTTAAGAGTCCTACGCAAAATCTTCATGATCTTGCCTGAACATCCGAGTAATACGAAAGTATTTACAATGAAGATGGAAATCCTTCTTGAGCGAACGTCAAAAAGCTCATGGTAGGTGCTTGTGCTATTCTTTATGAATCAAACTTGTGATAACTGGAAAGCAACAGTGGTTTAAACTCTTAAATGAATTTAAACACGTTCCAGGCCTCTACGTAATATCTTAGTGATCTTGCCAGAACATTCAGAGTAATACTATTAAGTATTTGCAGTGACGAATGGAAATCCTTCTAGTGTTAACATCAAACAGCACTTGGTAGGTAACTTGCAAGATTCTATACGAATTAAGCTCGTGACAACTGGAAAGCAACGATGGTGCGGTTCTTAATTGAACTTCACTTGTTCCAGGAACATGAATTGACGGCTTCAAATCATGCGGATAATATTATCCAAATGATTCACTCTTTACGTTCGTAGTCAGCTTTGGACGGTCAAGTAAAGAGAACGGGTTTACCCGCGAAATCTTGTCAAGGAGGTTCTTTATTGAAACTACCTGCCACAAGTACGATATTTAATATCGTCCAACGGTCTTCACCGACCGGAGGTAAAATGCTACCGAATTAGAATGAAATGTTCAATGCCATTTCATCCATGTATATGGTTTGTTGCTAACTGTCTTATGCAGCGTAACAAGAAGGTGGCATTGCGGTGTATAATCCAGAAGAAGTCGTCACCACATGCTTGTACTACATACACTTAGTACTTCAACAAATTCAAGAAAGTCTGAAGGTTAAGTCTTCCGCTGTATCAAACTCTGAAGCTTTTAAGAATTTAAAGGTATAAGTATGTGGAACATGAAGTCACGAAGAGGCAAATTTCACAAGTGATGAATGCACAAGGTCAAGGCAAGGAAACATGCTCAAGACTAAAGTCAAAGATCACATCAAGCATATTCACAAGAACAAGATCGAAGACTCAAGCATAGTATGCTAGGTTTAAGATTTTTGTAAAATGGTGTGACCTCCCTTAGGGGGAGATTGTTGGAAATACGTTTTTCCAAAGAAAGTCTCGGTCACATCATTATTAGCATAGATCACGAGCTATAGAATATTTAGAACTTTGTAACTTGGAGCGACCTCCCTTATGGGGAGATTGTTGGAAATACGTTTTTACGTATTTATGAAGGATCGGTCGCTCCAACGATATATTAATGTATTAGGCTCGTGATCCAAGTATAGCCCATATAGCCCACATGTAGGGTGGGCTATATATACCCCTCCTAGCATGTTAGGAGGGGTGGTTCTTTTCATTTTTACAACTTTCATTTAATAAATTACTCTTTCTCTCTCTACTTTTCTTTTCTCTCCTTTCTCTCTCTATACCCTCATATCCTTCTTCCCCATCTCCACCATTAAATCAATAGATCAATCCATAGTTTACCAAATCCTAAGATAACGTAGACCTTCAAAATTTTTAATTTGTAGTTTTTTACGGTTTTACGTGAACGACCTTTTCGTCTTAGTTAATCCGTCTTCGTAACCGTCATTCTCTTCTCACCCCATTTCTATTTTATTTTCTTTTTCACAATATAATCATAAATCAAAATCAATTCATTACACAACGCACTAGCCTCCTCGAGAACGAACTCACTTTAAGGGTCATTTACACACGGTTTTCCTAAATCGTCGTGCTTACTTACCCCTTTTTTTCCTCCTTTTCCTAAAGGGGTAATTTTACAACTATCAATCATCGTATGAAGCAAAGTCGAAAATGTCGTCTACTGGTTGCTTATGAATATCATCCAGCTTAGTTGAAGACTTCTTTTGATAGTTTCCTAGACCAGAAGGACCAGAGAACCTAGTCGTGGAAGTTGGATCACTAATAGGACATCCAATAGGAGTTGAACTTGCACTAGGAGTAACAATAGGGTCACTAGGAGTAACTGGTACAACAGGAGTATCCAAAGGAAACTAAAAGCCTCCTTGGGTAGCTGCAGTAGTAGAATCTTGTTGTTGCTTAAGCAGTGTATCAAGAGCTCCTTGTGAGTCCATAATGTCTGATGAAGTAGCACCAACAGGAGTAGTAGTGTTGTCGGGAGCGACTGTGGTGGAATAGGATGGTTTGACAAAAATTTCATCATCCTCATCTAAGTCTGAGAAGCTAGTAGTAGCACCTGCACTAGAAGACCCAAATACTTGTGGACCTGTATTTTGGTTAGTTTTGAAACGAAAATATCACAATGAGTCACTGAGATAGTCAAGATCAAAATACCATTCAGGATCTTTGCCTTGGATGTTTGTTTTATCCTAAAAATACTTGAGATTGATAGTTTAAACGACACGCTTGGCAGTGAGATTGTAGACCCTATAGGCTCTCGAGTGAGCTGAATATCCTACAATGTAGCCTTCATCCGCCTTGCTATCAAATTTCCCCAAATAGTCACTAGTGTTGAGAATGGTGGCAGGACAGCCAAATGGTTTCAAATGATTAATGTTTGGAACTTTGGCTGTGAGTATCTCATAGGGAGTCTTCTTATGAGGATTCGTAATGGAAACCCTATTCAACACATAACACGCAGTGTTGACAGCTTCTGTCCAAAACATAGTCGGAAGCATCGAATCAGCAAGCATGGTTCTTACAGCTTCTATAAGGGTCCTATTTTTCCTTTCTGCAACACCATTCTGTTGAGGAGTCCTAGCAGCACTATAATCTCTTTTGATACCTTTTGAATTGCAAAGTGCTATGAGGTATGCATTCTTGAACTCAGTTCCATTATCACACCGAATACCTTTTACCTTCTTGGACAGCTGATTTTCAATGAGGGTAATGAAGTCTTTGAGAATAGGGTAGGTCTCACTTTTATAAGCCAGAAAGAAAACCCATGAAAACCTGCTATGACCATCAGTTACCATAAGACAATAGTGTTTATGATCAATGCTCCTAATGGAGGTAGGACCAAATAGATCCATATGAAGTAACTGCGATAGTTCAGTTATTAAGCTGAGAGCAGTAATGTTTTTGAAGGATGCTTTGTGATGTTTGCCTTTGCTGCAAGCAAGGCAATTGATGTCATTCTTGAAAGTTTTAGGAGGTAAACCAGAGACCAAGTTCATATTAGCCAGCTTGTGAATGGTCTTGAAGTTTACATGCCCCATCCTCCTATGCTATTTTGTAGCTTCATTTTCTGATGCTTTGGAAACCAAGCAAGCTAGTTGACCAGTAGGATTAACTTCATTCAACTTGATACTATAGAGGTTATGTCTTCTTGGTATTTTGAGTAGAACTTGAAAGTCATACGGTAACTTAAAGTCTTTGGACAACACCAAGCAATCAGTATCCGGAAAGAGGATAAACTTCTTCTTGTCACAAATCTGAGAGACAGAGATCAAGTTGAAGTGTTGGATTGCTTCTACATAGTAAACCTGCTCAAAATTAAGGTTAGGGGTCTGTATTGTTCCTTTGCTAGAGATCCTTCCTTCACCACCACCAAAGTATACCTTCCCGCCTTGAAATGGTACAAAGTTAGTCAAAAGTCCTTTATTCCCTGTCATGCTCCTAGAGCATCCACTATCTATAATTCTAAGAGATGGATCTTGTTATGGATTAATCTACAACAACACAAAAGTATGTAACAGTTAGTGTCTTAAGGGGACCCAAACCATTTATGGCTTGAGTCTGCCTTGTGGATCATTTTTAGATAGCCATGGAGATTGATAAGATCTACTGTTGTTCTTATGGTGCTTGTGCATCATATGGGTTTTATTTTGTGTCCAAGAACAACCTGCTGAGTCTTAACAGCAGAACCCAAATTTCCCAATCCAAAATGCATTTGGTCTGTAGTAGCAGCATAATTCTTATTAAAATTTTGAAAATAATTGCTGGTTGGTCTATTAGGGGTACAGGTATTGCTTCTCCAAGTAGTAGAAGCTGAAGGAGAGGTCCTTCTAGTAGAAGGAAAATATTGGACACATGGATTTAATCTTCTAGAAGCAAAATCCACACCAATAGGAGTAGCTCCTGGTGGACAAGAAGTACCATAAGACAGATAGCCAGTAGGCTTTTGATCATAAAAATCACAATCTTTAATCAAATGAAATTTACTACCACAAACAAAGCATGTTTTAAAAGACCTTTTATTCAAATGACATTGTTTTGAACTGCTATTCTTATTACAAACAACTCTAGGAGAATCAACATTCCTAGAATTTAGAAAACTAGAATTAAAAACAATGGAAGTAGAAGTAGTAGCAACTCTCTCATCACTCATCCTAGCACTAGAAGCAGCAGTGTCATTTGGCTTGGGAATCGAAGGACTTGACTCTTCACTTGAACCACATGATGCATAGTCACTTGCCTTGTCACTGAAAGTACAAGAGTAAAAGTCATTAGTATTAGTAGAGCTTTTTGGAGTCTGTGATCCATCCAAGTCTTTATGCATGGATGTGGGCATAAATGTTCCTGTAAGAGGTGGAGGAACAGCATGCATTGCTGCAGCTGGTTTAAACCTATTGGAACTAGGTTTTCCCTCCTCCTCTTTGTTAGGATCAAAGACACTTGAAAAGGATAAGTCAAAAACATCATTTGGGCCAATATAACTGTCAAATCCTAACCCCCTCTTAGTTCTACCAGACATACTGCTATCGATTAGCTTGGAAAGATTCTTGGGTGCTTTTTGCCATTTATCAAATTTTAATAAAGTAGCATCTAGTTTCTCTTGCATATCTTGCTTTGCCTGAATACTCTCAGTATTAAGTTTTTCAGTGTACTTAAGCAAGTTAGTGGTATTCTCTAAATCAATACTTAAGACCCTAATCTTATCTTCATACTCAAGTTGAGTATTTTTTAACAACTTCTTTTGTTGTTCCAAAGTTTTGAGATTACTCTTATAAGCCTGAACTTCTAAAAAATACTTGTCATTTTGAGCATTTACTTCATTGCATTGTGTTAAGAGGTCGGAATATTTATCATCACAACCAAGAGGGCAATTTTGTACCTGAGGAGATATTCCCATGAGAGCAAATTCCTCTGCTTCCTCAGCCTCAGATATGTGACCAGCAATCATAGCAAACATATCAGTACCAGACTCCAATGTTTCCAAAGTGAGAGTCTCATGATCATTCCAGTTGACCATGGTATCAACAAATACCAAAGCTTTTTTTCCTCTTGAAGCTCTTGAACCTTGAGAGCTGAATACCCGTTCTTCTCCTGGTCATTCTTATTAGGGTATTCCCTAGCAAAATGTCTTGCTGATGACAGTTATAGCATTTGACTTTACTTCTATCAAACCTGGCTGGCTCTCTAGGGTTGTAGCTGAATTTTCTACCAGCTTTCTTCTCAAACTTATGAACCCGGAGATTGAGCATAGCCATCTGCCACTTGAGATCCATTTCATCTGAGTCAAGCTTATCTACCTGTTTGAAATCATCAAAAGCTAGATGCTGTTGTGGATCAACAAAGGAGTGAAGAACTGTTTCTACCATGCTACTGGTCTTTACTTTATATTCAGGAATAGGAGTATGTTGTAAGGACCAAGTATAGCTTGGGATACTGGTATAGGGCATTGGATTGGAGCCCATGGAACTCACAAAAGCAGAATTAGCAGGAGTAGAGTAGGATTCACTTGGGTATCCTCTCACATGAGACTAAAAAGTTTTAAGTTTATAAAATAAGTCATCAAAAGAGAGATATTCAAGGCCTCCTTTTGCTTTTAGAGAGATGACTACCTGATTCTATGAATGAGGCAGAGTTCTAAGAAACCTAGCATTAATGTCTTCATTTTCTGGTTTGGACCTGAGTTGATTCAATTGGCTAAGAAGCTTTTGAAACTTGTCATAGCCTTGATCAATACCTTATGTCTCAAAAATCTTGAATTCTGTGAACTCATCTCTCAGCATGGATCTACGCATCTTCTTGGATTCTTCATTCCCTCCAAATCTTGCATTGATGCCATTCCAAATTTCCCTAGCATCATCCAACTGATAGAAATCACCCATATGATCATCAAGAAGATACTGAAGCAAAATAGTTTTTACTTTGATTTCCTTTTGAACAACTGTTATTTCTTCATGAGATTTAGGATCTAGAATTATGATCTGACCATTCTTGTCTCTACCAGTTTTCTTCTTGTTGTTGCCATTCTGAACTATCTTCCACAAGTCTAGATCAGTGTTGGTGATCTAGCACTCCATCTTCATGACCCAACTATCATACTCTTCCTTCTCCAATAGTGGGAATTTTCTATTTGTATTGGAAACAGTAGCAACGATTTGTTGTGTTTGTTGTGTTGTGGTGGTGCTTGGTTGTCCTATTTCATTAGAACTAGAAGCATACATGATTAGACAAAAATATTAGTAAAAAAATGGTTCTTCTTGTGCAGAGACTCTCCCAGGCTCTAATACCACTTGTTAGGTCCACTAGTTGTAGATCTTGTAGCCTGTTAACGATGGTGAACGACTTCTGTAATCACAAGTCTATTCATAGAGAGAATCTAATGAAATACAAAGTATTAGTGCGGAATACAAATACTAGGAACAAGAAGAAACAGAATAACTAGATAAATAACTTGATCCTTTCTAAGGATTTCTACTATATTGATATGAAATGAATACTGGTGAAGGTGTAGCTAACCCTTCTGCCAATGGGTTCCTTTTATACTACAAGGAAACCCTAAACTACATTAAACACAAAACGTGTAACTCTTGATATGCATATCCTTTCCTATGATATCTCATGCATATCCTAACAAACTACTAAGAATAATATTTTTTGACTTTTCACTAGACCAGGAGCACGTGTTGCTCCTACTACTACTAGGACCAGGAGGAACTACATACCTCCTAGTTCATCTATTACAGATAACCTATTACATAGTTCCTAACAATATGTTTCACAACCTCCAGGTTTTGTAGATCCTAAATTCCCCAACAGAGTCTACAAAGTCATTAAAGCTCTTTATGGTCTACATCAAGCTCCAAGGGCTTGGTATGAAACTTTATCCGCTTTTATTTTAGAACATGGATATAGGAGAGGGACCATTGACAAAACTCTCTTCATCAAAAAGAATGCTAAGGATATTATCCTAGTTTAAGTTTATGTTAATGACATTATTTTTGGTTCAACCAGATATCATGGTGTGAAGAGTTTGAAGCTTTAATGAAAGGAAGATTTCAGATGAGTTCTATGGGAGAACTTACCTTCTTTTTAGGACTACTGGTCAAATAGAGAAAGGATGGAATATTTATCAGCCAAGATTAATATGTTGCTGAAGTCTTATAGAAATTTGCATGTATGGATACTAGGAGTACAAGCACACCTTTTGAAGCTAAGAAATATTTGTCAAAAGATGAACATGGTGCAGATGTTGATATTCACCTATATAGATCAATGATTGGTTCATTGATGTATCTTACAGCTTCAAGACCAGATATTATGTTCGTTGTGTGTGCCTGTTCAAGGTTTCAAGGTACTCAAAAGGTGTCACATCTACATGCTGTGAAAAGGATTTTTAAGTATCTTAAAAGTTAACCTAATTTAGGATTATGGTATCCTAGATATTCAAATTTTGATTTGGAAGCTTACTTAGATAGTGATTATGCTGGAGCTAATCATGATAGGAATTCCACAACAGGAGGTTGTCAATTCCTAGGCAGAAGACTCATATCATGGCAGTGTAAGAAGCAAACCATTGTTGCTACTTCTACAACTGAAGCTGAATATGTAGCTGCTTCTCATTGTTGTGGACAAGTACTTTGGATTCAAAATCAGTTGTTAGACTATAGTTCCAACTTCATGAACACCAAAATCTACATTGATAATGAAAGTACTATTTGCATTGTCAAGAATCCAGTCTTTCACTCCAAGACCAAGCATATTGAGATAAGACATCACTTCATAAGAGATGCTTATGACAAAAATCTTATTCAAGTCTTGAAGATTCATACAGATAACAATGTAGCTGATTTATTAACCAAGGCATTTGATGCAAAGAGATTTGAGTTCTTGGTAACACATATTGGTATGCTCAACCAATAACTGCCCATATGTTAAGGGGAGGTAATAGCTGTATAATTTTTATGCTAATTTTTATTGTATAGTGTTTGTTTTGTGTTTTCGATGTGATTGATGTGGGTTTGCTATTTTATAGATCCGGTGGTCTTGGTAGGTGGTGGTAAGTGGTGGCAGCCATGGTGGATCGAGAGATAGAGGGTTGTGTGTGTAAAGAGAAAGAAAAGGAAAATGTGATGAATGAAAATGAGAAAACACAATCAACAACCCCCTCCTTGGAAGCCTTGGAGGGGTATATATAGTCACACGACACCTAAACTATACATCGTTACCTATTCTAGTCTATGCGTGTGTGACTATGATAACTAATGGGAATTCTTAAATGTCGTCACATAAAGTGAATTTCCAACAATCTTCCCCCATGGGACGACGTGTAGAATTCCTTACAATATTCTTCCTAACAAGTACATAATGATTAAGAACAAAAGCTTCCATGAAGCGTCCAATGCCGATGATGTCTTCTGAGGCCTTTGACTTCAAGTCTTCACTTCAAAACGACTCATCTTTAAAGTAACTTGTAGTAGAAATACTGTAACGGCACGAGCTAAATAATCCATATACTTCTGGTTAAGGTGTAGCTTCTGAATTAACTTCCCCCTAATTCATGCCACATAAACTTGATGTAGAAGCTTTTAATAGCTTCCCCCTAAACCGACAATCCTCATAAGCAACTTCAAAGCTTTCAATAAAGCTTAGAATGATTAAGCGCACAGTGGAATTTAACAAGCAAACCCCATCATATGAAATGATAATGTTGCTAACAGTGATTGAAAGTTTGGGGCACACCAAGTAGATCAACAACTTCTCTTCTCACGCTTGAATAATTCTTCTGAATTTTTCTTCCCCCTGAGAGTTCAAGTTATGCATACTAGAAAGAATCAAGACATTTCTTCCCCCACGTAGTTGAAGAAGGTAAACCAATCCCATGTATGAAGCTCAAATACTGAAGTAGACACTTTATCCCATTCATGAAGTTAACATCGTAACACCAGAGTCAATTAAGTCCTGAAAATGCACATATCTTCTTCCAGAGATGCACCAGAGTCAATTAAGTCCCGGAAGTGCATATCTCTCCATATAGGATAATGATGATGAATAATTGCAACATCAAAATAATTAAACATCTAATCAGTAGTGTACCGTTTAGCGATTGATAATGCCACGAGTTAAAACACTGATTTTCTCTGCGGTTATGACAAATGTCTTCCCGGAATATCTTCAAATCAAAAGAAGGTATGAAGTTCATCACGTGTACTCGTTGTGCGTTCAATATGTCTTCTTCTTCCCCTTGATGGTTTTGAAACCTCGGAACCAGCAATAAATCGTACGCACATGTACCTAAAAATCTCATGAGAATAATGAATAAGATTAAATATATTCGGCGAGAATCAGTTGCTGATCGAAATTCTCTACTCATAAGCTCTCCATGGCCATCTTTACCAACCCTCTTGTAGGCAATTTGAAGTGACCAATGATGGAATGAACCAGATATACCAAACATGAAACTTAATAAAAATCCTTCTATCTTGTGACTTAAGCTTGCACTATTGTTGAATGAGGAACGGTGGAGAAATCTCTAACTACCCAATACATTACTGAAGAAGTATATAAGCACAACACCTCTTGAAATTATCCACGTCGACTATGCGCGTGACACGGAGTACAATAATGTAGCTCATTAAGTGATAGTTATCCGATTCATCAACCAACCACCCCGAACCCGGAAACCAGATAAACAAGTCTTCATTCTAAGATTAAGCACGAGCAAGTTATCTTCAAAGATAGAATAAGTTCACGCCTTCGAAAAATCCGTCTTCAACTTCAAATAATTAATACCCGATCAAACATCCTTAGCTACTAAAAATATAGCCATTTTTCTTCGTCTCGGCAAAATAAATCTTGTCACTTTGTCCTTGTCACTTGGCACTATGAATCCCGACAAATTTATAAGCCTTTAACCATTCAAAAACAAAATTTATATCAAATTTGGCAAAATTTGACAAAAATTATGATAAATAAATAAGCCCAATTGGCCCTATATATAAATCGTCCGGTCCATAATAACACTCACCCCATATAACTAGCATTTATCGTGGCCCATGTGTTGCAATATACGGTTAACAAAAAATGAGCAAGGAGGCCCAATGTCCGAAAAATAGAACCCGGTCCAACCAAATGGGATATAAATCCCCCTAACCCTAAAGATTAGGTAAACCCTAATCATTTTTCATCGCCACCAAACACATAGAATACTCCGTCCCCCATCTCAATCATACTCATCCATACCTCACCCAATCTAAACTCCTTTAATCCCATCTCATCTAATATCATCTCAGTCAACCAAAGACACCAATCACCCAAATTAAGTCTCATATCAATCTTTTAACGATTGATAGTCCATATCAATTGATAATAGATAGATCCCATCATCGCTAGCCATCGATTACCAGAGAACCCAAATAAATGAGTTCAAATTCCATTTGAAACTTTCTATTCGAGCCATAGAATAAAGAGAAGGTTGAGACTTCAAGATCCATGAAGGGTCTCGGGTAGGTTTATCAACTACATATAGTTTTTGTTAACGAATCAAAACAAAGATTGGGTTTTAACATGTTTGTTAAAATCTGTTCTTATTATTCGAATATTAAAAAAATGATATACATCATTACATAAGATCTATGATTCATGTCGATTTGTTATAATAAACGAAAGAAAAACATAGATTATAACTTATTTGTTAGAAATCTTGTTTCATTTCAAATAATAAATTGGGTAAACCAAACAAGGATCTGTGATGCATGTAGTTTTGAGTGGATAGATCAATTAAGATCTTGACACATCTTTAAAAGATGTAACCGAGACTAAATCTGAGATCGCACTCTTTATTGTTTTGGTTCGAGTCTAGATACGATGGGGGTTAGGAGACGATGGGCTTAGTTATATCGAGTGGAGTTGAGGTAATAAAAGGTTGGTAGCAGATGAAGTTTAGATAAATAAAGGTTGTTTTGGTCTCGGTATAGGTTCGTTTTTGTTAAACTGATCTCGTTTTTGTCAAACTGCATCGTATTCATTTTGCCATCGTAGTCCCATCGCAACATGATGTGCCCCATCGCGATGGTACCCATCGCAATGGTACCCATCACAATGGTACCCATCGTAATGGTACCCATCGCAACGGTTCCATCGCAATGGTACCCCTCGCATTTCATCCATCGCAATCAATGTGATCGAAACATTAAGCTGATACCTTATCCGAATGTACTTTTTCCGTATATTCAGGAACTTTCTGGGCTCATCTTCATCTGGATTTGATTTTCTGGGCAGGATCACCATCATCAAAACAATGAAAACAAAGGAAACCCTAACAAAAAGGTTATACCCAATCTCGAATAAAAACATGGCAGGTTGACTTTTGACTTGAAAAGATGTTACCATGACAGTGATATCAAATGACCTTGACCAACTATGAATCCGATATGACAAAACTATCAAAACTGATAAACATATAACAGTTATCAATTTAGATACAGGACTTTGTGACATAATAACAGAGACAAAATGTTATGATTATTGGACAACAATCAAAACCCGTGATAAAAAATATAACAGATTCGAACCAAGAAAAAAATATTTAACCACCGAATCAATAAACAAAAAAAGACAACGATCCAAGGATTGAACCGTAGCTCTGATGCCAATTGTGGGTTTGCTATTTTACAGATCCGATGGTCTTGGTGGGTGGTGGTAAGTGGTGGCAGCCATGGTGGATAGAGAGATAGAGGGTTGTGTGTGTAAAGAGAAAGAAAAGGAAAATGTGATAAATGAAAATGGGAAAACACAATCAACAACCCCCTCCTTGGAAGCCTTGGAGGGGTATATATAGTCACACGACACCTAAACTATACATCGTTACCTAGTCTTGTCTATGCGTGTCTGACTATGATAACTAATGGGAATTCTTAAATGTCTTCACATAAAGTGAATTTCCAACAATTGCAGGTTGATGAAATAGGATAAAAGAGGTTACAATGATAGTGTAATGCATGAATCGGTCTAATTTGTGAGGTACCGTTTTGGAACCAACTACCGCTAGTACAAATCCAAGTACCGTGTATGTTCCATGTACCACTACATAACCGTTGTACCGTTGAGGGTATCTATTGTAAATTTGGCGGTTTCTTCGTGCTTGGGTTTGTTATTTACATAAATACTAACTCCAATTATACAATTGATTCACCTAATCTTTTATTCTTATCTCTTGATTCTATAACCTTATCTCTAATTTTCGATCATCAAAAATACTAATGGCTGCTCTACAAGTAATCTCTAACCACAACCAGGTTGCTAACCTTGATCAGAATGATGATTCCAATGGTTTTCATGAGATACTTGGCTTTCTCTCTAAAAGTCATGTACGTTCTACGCTTACTGTAAGTCCTGTTGTCTCTATTCCTGTTGTTACACAATTTTGGAATACTGTTGTCTTAGGTACTCGTCATGATCAACCTTGCATTAGGGCTAGGGTTAATAATAGAAGTATCTATGTGACTGAGGTATTGTTAAGGGCAAGTTTAAGACTTAGTTATGATAATGGAATTAGTATGCTTCATAACACAGAGATACATGATGGCCTTCCAGCCATGGGTTATGAGGGTGGTAAGGAAAGTCTTACTTTCTTTAAAGGTTTATTTTCACCACAATAAAAATTGCTTTTTCGTGCCATTATTCACAGTTTAAGCTTAAAAAGTACATCTTTTGATCAAATTCCTGCTGCTTTGGCATCAACTGGTATTTGTCTAGCAAAAAACAGAGTTTTTAATTTTTTAAAACTAAATTTTGAAGGCATGACTATGTTAGAAATACGTTTTAACGTATATTAGAAGTATCGGTCACTCCACAATATTATTAATGTTGTAATATCTCGTAGTTAATGAGTACTTATTTAGTTAAGTAAAAAACCGACCCATGGGCTTGTCATGGGTCGGCCCAAGCCCAATAGTGGCTTGGATATAAATACCCTTTTCCACCATGGAAAGGGGTTGGTTGTTGATTTTCCATTTTACCACTTTAATGAAAAACACATATTTCTCTCTCACTTTCTCTCACTAGTTTCTCTCTCTAGAAATCTTCAACCCACTTCATAGATTAACAAGATTATCAATATTCTACAATTGGTATCAAGAGCTATAGGGTGATTTAAGGTAATGATTTGTGTTGTTATTTAGTTTTTGATTGTATTAGTGTTCTTTAAGAAGATCTATCTTGATTCTTGGAGTTTTTGGTGATTTTGTTGATTGGGATTAGTAGATAAGTATTGGGTTTTACTTATTTTAGTAGAAATCACAAAACTTTTTGGGTAATTTGGTAAAAATCTGGGTTTGTTTCTTCATTTATTTAATCGACTGTTACACGAACCAGCTTCTGTTTCCCAGTAAAGTTCTGAACCAAAAGTTCCGGATCAAAAAGTTCCGGATCAAGGAAAGTTCCGGATCAAAAAGTTCCGAACCAAAAGTTCCGGATCAAAAAGTTCCGGATCAAGGAAAGTTCCGAATCAAATCTTCCGAACCAAAAGTTCTGGATCAAGGAAAGTTCCGAATCAGTACTTCCGAACCAAAAGTTCCGGATCAAGGAAAGTTCCGAATCAAAACTTCCGAACCAAAAGTTCCGGATCAAGGAAAGTTCCGAATCAATTCTTCCGAATCAAAAGTTCCGGATCAAGGAAAGTTCCGGATCAAATCTTCCGAACCAAAAGTTCCGGATCAAGGAGTTCCGAGCTAAAATCTTCCGAATCAACACTTCCGAATCAACAATTGTTCCGAACCAAGGGATATTTTACTTGTTTTTTTCGACGATTTTTTTTAGAGGATTTAATCTTGGTTTCTTACACAAAAACTCAACACAACTCACAAACTTTACTTCACTGCTCGATCAACCGATAATCTTTGTCTCTTTGAAGTGATCAAAATGAATCCGAATTCATTAATGCCTCAAATGACATCACTTACGGATATTTCCGTCATTACGGGAACGGATAATCGCCCTCCAATGCTCATTAAAGAAGTCTTTGAAGCATGGCAAGGTCGTATGATGTCATACATTAAGGGAAAATCGAATATGGGAGGCTTATGGTCAAGTCAATTCTAAATGGTCCACTTGATTATGGTACCATCGTGGTTAACAATGTGACTCGACCACGGGAGTTTGAAGAACTTACACCAGCTCAACAACTTGTTGCCGATGCAGACGAAAAGGCTCTTCAAACCATTCTCCAAGCTCTTCCACATGACATCTATCGAATGGTAAGTCAATATACGGTTGCAAAGGATTTATGGGAACGTCTAAAGGTGTTGCTACAAGGTACGTCTCTTACCAAACAGGAAAGGGAATGTCAGTTGTATGATCTGTTTGATAGATTCACGTACAGCCCAGGGGAAACGCTTCACGACTATTACTTCAGATTCACTACTCTCATGAATGATCTGAATGTATACAATCTCCTGATTGCTCCATTCCAGGTTAACACCAAGTTTTTGAATACTTTACCTCAAGCTGAATGGGGTGAGTATATTACCGATGTTAAGTTAACCAGGGATTTGCATAAGTGCAATTTGGATCAACTCTATGCATTTCTTCAGCAGCATGAGAAACACGTGATCATGCACCGTTCGCCTCGAGGTATGTACCCTGATTCTTTAGCTTTGATGGCGAATCAACCAAGTTTGTCATACAACAACACTCCTTATATCATGGGACACCAAGCCTATCACCCATCACCGTACATGACTCCAAGCCAACCACCCACCTCACATCAGCAACAATATCGGTTTAATGCACCTTCGCCTCAGAGAGAACCACAAGCTTCACACTATGCCTCACAACCTTACCCATATTCACCAGCAAGCATTGCACCTTATCCTCAGTCATCATATTCTTCTTATCAAGAAAATGCAGCATATCCATTAAGCTACTCTGACCACATGAGTATTCCTTCTAGTGCTTATGTAGCTCAACAAGACCAAGCACTGTATTGTGATAATGATGAAGTCCCCATTCCTGAATTCAAACAAGGAACTGACCCAGTTGAAGTGTTAGCCACTATGTCTGCTTATCTCAAAAGGACATTAAGGAAACGAGGATTTAGAGGATCAGCTCCTACTAACAATCAGCTGAGGAATTCATCCAATTCTCGCCAACAAGCTACTATTGAGAATGGCAGGGTAACGGTTCAACCTATTCAACCTTATCAAGGGAGACCTACTACATCAACCACCAATGCACGCACGGTCAATCCTGCTCCAATGGTCAACACTCCTGCACGGGCTAATTCTACAGGCAAGTTGAGAAAGATTACATGCTACAACTGTAAGGAAGAAGGTCACATGTCTAGGGATTTCAAAAAACCCAAGAGGAGAAGGGATGGTCAATGGTTTGCAGAGAAGATTTATCTGGTGAACGCTCAGGCACAAGGAAGGGAACTTGATGAAGAGGAGCTTGCACTTCTTGCTGATCCAGGGATTGCTGAACAAGACGTTGTCACTACACAGAATGCAGCATACCAAGCAGATGATCTTGATGCTTACGATTCAGACTGTGATGATCTTCAATTTGCTCAGGCAGCTCTCATGGCAACTATCTCTAGCTTTGGGCCAGAAAAAATATCTGAGGTACTTACTAATACCACTGATAATATCACTGATACTAGTATTCAACCACATCAAGTTGGGCAAGAGGGTGCTGATCCGAATGAGTCTTCGGTGGTGAGTCTTTCAAATGAGGAGACAATCAATGATAGTAATATCAATGTGAGTCCCCAGACTTTGAGTGATTCACAACCGGGAGCCATTTCGCATACGCATATTCCTGCTCAACAAGATTTGGTCATGGTTCCTGCTACATTACTTAGCCAAATGAATACTGCACTCTTAGAAACCCTAGCTAAGAATAAGAATTTGTCTGCTGAGCTTGCTTTGAGCAACGAAAAAGTTCAAACTTTGGAATTAGTTCCTTCGTCCACTGTTCTAACAAATCCCGAATATGATCATTTTCGAAACAAACAAATGAGTCATTTGCAAGAAATTGAAACCTTAAGAGCAGATCTTTCTAACGAACTTAAAGAAAAAGAGTTAGTGGTCACTAATTTTCACAAACTTCAAACGGATTTTGAATTACTCGAATCTAAAAAGAATGAAATGGAAATTAATGCGGCTAATAAGATTAGAAGTTTAGATTATTTGCTTTTAAGACAATACGCTGCCTCTCAACTAGTGCACTTATTTGAGGCATCGTTTAGAGAGTTTAACTTATCGCGTCAAAAAGGCCTTCCCCCTAACCCACGGTATGCAAAACAAGCTTTTATCCATAGTCCAAGACTTTATAATGCAACCTAATTAGGATTGGTCTTAGACCCGATTGTTATTTTCGATGATCGCACAAATAAGGATCTAGTTGATGATAATCGGTCATACAACTTTGCAAAATATCCCGAGTGTGATTATTTTAAAATGAATCAGGAGCTTGCAAAAACGGATTTTAGAATTCGCTTCCATATGGATAAAGATCTCATCACAGCACCAACCTACATGTTACATGAAGAAAACCCTAGTACACTTCCTACACTTGTCAAAATGGAAGGACCTAAGGAAATTCCAAAGGATCTTCCACCTGTTAGCACTGTATGGTTAAACTTGCAAGAGATTAATCAATACTTTGCTAGTTTTGACAAGGTCATTTTGGAATGTACGACTTCAAATGGCCTAAATGCCAGAGAATGGGCTTTCGAACACATGAACGAGGTGTTTAAGAATGAGATCAATCCGTTTGTCGAAAGTCTAAAAGGAAGTTTTGCATCTCTTTCGGAAAATCTTGAGTTTGAAATTGCAGAAGTTCAAAAAGTGTTTTATGAAATGGACACCGCTTACGAACTACAATTAATTGAAAAGGAAAAGATTTTATCCGAATATGACCGGTTCTTGTCCCAAGTAATTTCGTGTGATGTGCTTACTACTGTGAATGTTAATTATTCGAATGAGCTTACATCCGCTATGATTAAATGTGATGCTGTGAATATATGTGATGATGTGTGTGATCTCTCTGTAAATGTTGCTGATATTGTAAATGCGGTAGATAATCATTCTTGTCACGAATCTAACGCTAAATTTTAAAAGCTTCAAGATTCTTACAATTTACTTTCAAAACGCTTTAATCAACTTGAACAACATTGTATATCTTTAGAATTAAAACAACAAACTCAAAATGAGGATCTTTTGATAACAAATGGTTGTGAAAACAGTGTTGAGACGAGTGACAAGATGATTGCAATAGTTAAGGCATTAGAGGAAGAGATTATGAGATTAAAGAGAGATGTGTCATGAAATGAAACACTAAAATTAGAACTAGAGGCTGCAGAGTCTAAAAACCAGGACTTAGAAATTAGACTTTTGTCTATTCTAGGGGAGATGGATCGTGCAAGACAGGGAATGTCCAAACTTTATGGTTCACTAGAAGAACGCTTCGCTTTTAATGCGGCACAGCAACAATCTTATGTTGAACAATTGAACCAAAAATGTGAGGAAATCTCAGACTTAAATATCCAGCTCATTGACAAAAACATGGTTTTGGCACTTCTTCTCACCCGACAAGAAGTTGTTAATAACTTAGCTACCAACTCTGCACCGTCCTCTAGTGCTCCAACAACCAATTCAGTAGTGCTTTATAAGAATCCGCTCCATAAGAAAAACCCGGTTACCTACGATGATTATATGAGGAATGCAATTAAGCATGTAGATCTTGTTAGGGATATTTTAGATGATTTGTATGCGTTAGATCCCTCAAACAGTTACTATTACTCAGCTCATGAATATATTAAGCGTGTTCAATATTGCTTAGCCTACTTGCAATACATAGGAAAACCGGGTTCTGCACTACTCACTAATCGACCCATTGCTGTAACTCCATTCAATAAGACCCCAGGAGCAAAACCGTCATTGGCACCATCAAGTAAGGCACCTTTAAAATCTGTTGCTAATGTTCCCACTTTGCCTTCTACAGGATTAAAAGAGTCTACTAAGGCTAAAGGATCGCCACTCAAGAAAGATAAGATCAATCCCCCCACTAGTAGTACCATCAAGAAGAAAGTAGAAGCTCACACTAGGAATATCAGTTCAGATTTAAATAAAAAGAATCATGTTAAGACTAAAAGCTCCGCGCCTATGCAGAAGCCTAAACCATTTGTGAATTCTAATTTGAAATGTTGGAATTGTAATGAATGCATGTTTTCCCAACGTCATGATTTGTGTCTTATTGATCATGTGAATGAAATGAATGCCATTAAGAATGATCTTGAATGGAATCTAACTGGTAGAACTCGTGTCCAAGTTGGATGGCAATGGCGTCCCACTGGTAGGACCTTTACATTAGATGGAAAAATGTGCCCTTTAACTAGGAATGCATCCATTGAAGTTAGGTCTCAGCGTCCTTTAGTTAGGCACACTAGCACTAAAGTATGGAAACAGCGCCCTTTAATTAGGTCAGCCCCCACTATAGTGCCTATCAGTGAAGAAATACCTTAGGATTTAAGCCAACTAAAATCTACACCACCAACTAGGAAGAAAGCTAGGAAATCTAAGAAACCTAAAGTTAGCAAATCTATGATTATTAAATCTATACCTGCTAATAACAAGGAACATTCAGATTCCAAAACCTCTACATTGTCCTCGTCTGGTGATATTTTCAGGTGGTCCAAATCATCCTCTGGTATTTGGACTCCGGTTGTTCAAAGCATATGACCGGAGATCGCTCGATGCTCCAAAATTTCGTCAGCAAGTTTCTTGGAACGGTTAAATTCGGTAATGATCATATTGCAAAGATAATGGGGTATGGTGAATATCAGATTGGAAACGTTACGATTTCAAGGGTATACTATGTAGAAGGTCTTGGTCATAATTTATTTTCAGTAGGACAGTTTTGTGATTCCAACCTAGAGGTTGCTTTTCGACAACATACTTGTTTCATCCGCAACTTAGAAGAAAAGACTTGTTGAAGGGATCTCGTGGTGCAAATCTTTATACGTTGTCCCTACAAGACATGATGGCCGCCTCTCCAGTATGTCTTCTCTCCAAAGCATCTAAGACCAAGTCATGGTTATGGCATCGCAGATTATCTCATCTCAACTTTGATGCTATTAATCACTTGGCTAAAAACGAATTAGTTCGTGGTCTTCCAAAGCTCAAATTTCACAAGGACCATTTATGTTCCGCGTGTTCAAGGGGGAAAAGCACCAAGAAATCATACAAGTCCAAAGCTGAAGACACCAATCAAGAAAAACTTCATCTTTTGCATATGGATCTTTGTGGGCCAATGAGAACCGAAAGTGTGAGCGATAAGAAATTCATTCTTGTTATTGTGGATGATTTCTCCAGGTTTACATGGGTTAGATTTCTACGTACAAAGGATGAAGCACCGAAGGCTATCATCACTTTTCTAAAATTCGTTCAGGTACGTTTAAATACTACTGTCCGCCGTATTCGTACAAATAATGGAACAGAGTTCGTCAACCAGACTCTTCGTGATTACTATGAAGAAGTTGGTATTTCACATGAAACATCCGCTGCACGTACTCCACAACAAAACGGTGTCGTTGAAAGACGGAATCGTACGCTTATGGAAGCTGCTAGGACTATGCTGATTTATGCGAACGCTCCATTGTTCTTGTGGGCAGAAGCTGTATCTACTGCATGTTTCACCGAAAACCGCTCTATCATTCGGAAACGCCATGGAAAAACACCTTACGAGCTTCTACATGATCGTAAACCCGATGTTTCATTCTTTCATGTGTTTGGTGCTCTTTGTTATCCAAACATTAATAGTGAGAACTTGGGCAAACTTCAACCGAAAGCAGATATAGGTATTTTCATTGGTTACTCACCCTCCAAGAAAGCATACCGAATTTACAATCGTCGTCTTGGTAAGATTGTAGAAACTATGGACGCAGATTTCGATGAGCTGACAGCGATGGCTTCTGAGCAACGCAGCTCTGAACCCACGCTTCACGAGATGGGAACCGGTGCTATTAGTTCCGGATTAGTTCCCAATAATCCTACTTCTACATCATTTTTTACGACCTACAAGGCCCGAGTAGGATAAACTATTTCAACCGTTGTTTGATGAATTCTTTGATCCCCCAAATGATGAAGTTCCAGCACCTGTAGTGATAGCTCCAGTCCCTGAAGTTGTTGCTCAAGCTAATGAAGCTTTATCAAATGCATCTTCAATTAACATTGAACCTGATGCACCTCTACCAAGTGATTCTCAAACTACACCTGAATCGTCACCCTTACTTGTGCCTAATGATGTTGAAGAGGATTCTATTGATCACGATTTGGAATATGCTCACCTACAAGAGCTCCCTTTCTTTGGTGTACCGATACCTGAAAACCCTTCAGCCGCGTCTACCTCAGAAGAAGCTCCTTTAATTGTTCATTCCAGACCACCACGGATTGAAAATCACAGCACCAAATGGACAAAAGATCACCCAATTAGGAATGTCATTGGAAGTCTCGATCGACCAGTCTCTACACGCCATCAATTACAAGAGAGTACACTCTATTGCTATTTTGATGCATTTCTCTCCGAAGTTGAACCTAAAAACTGGCAACATGCTATGACTCAATCATCTTGGATTGAAGCCATGCAAGAGGAACTAAATGAATTCCAAAGACTTGAAGTATGGGAATTAGTTCCTCTCCTTGACAATGTTAACATCCTTACTTGTTGTGGGTTTGTAAGGTTAAACTCGATGAGATGGGTGGAGTCTTGAAGAATAAGGCAAGATTGGTTGCTAGAGGATACAAACAAGCCTTGGGTATCGACTTCGAAGAATCTTTTGCTCCTGTTGCAAGATTGGAGGCCATTAGACTATTCCTTGCGTATGCTGCTCATATGAACATGATCGTCTATCAAATGGATGTGAAGACGGCATTTTTGAATGGTGAACTAAGGGAAGAAGTCTATGTTAGTCAGCCGGATGGGTTCGTTAGCACGGAGTTTCCTAATCATGTGTACAAGCTTAAGAAGGCTCTCTATGGGTTAAAACAAGCTCCACGCGCGTAGTATGATCTCCTTTCAACATATCTCATCATGGAAGGCTTCTCCAAAGGCAAGGTGGACCCCACTCTATTCACTCTCAAGGAGGACAACGACATGATACTGGTACATATTTATGTTGATGATATAATATTTGCTGCCTCTAACATAGAATTGTCAAAACGCTTTGAGAAGATAATGTCCACACGCTTTCAGATGTCAATGATGGGAAAAATTTCATTTTTCTTAGGATTACAAATTTCTCAGAATCCCAGAGGCATCTTTATTAATCAATCCAAATATGCTCTAGAATCTTTAAAGAAATATAACTTTGAAAATTGTGACCCCGTGGACACTCCAATGGTGGAGAAATCCAAGTTAGATGAAGATAGGAATGGGACTATTGTCGATCCAAAACTTTACCGTGGGATGATCGGCACCCTTCTCTATCTGACTGCTAGCAGGCCTGATTTGCAATTTGCCGTATGCATGTGTGCCCGGTATCAGGCTCGGCCTACCGAAAAGCACCTACATGTTGTTAAAAGGATCTTTCGATATCTCAAAGGAACACTTCATCGTGGTCTATGGTATCCAAAAGATTCCTCTATTGCTTTAATATCATACGCAGATGCCGATCATGCTGGGTGTCAAGACACGAGGCGTAGCACTTCTGGGTCTGTGCAACTCCTTGGAGACAGATTGATTAGTTGGTCTTCAAAAAGGCAGAAAAGCGCTGCAATTTCTAGCATGGAGGCTGAATACATCGCCATGTCCGGTTGTTGTGCTCAAGTCCTTTGGATGAGATCACAACTAACTGACTATGGTTTCGGATTCAATAAAATCCCGATGTATTGTGACAACAAGAGCGCCATTGCCCTTTGTTGCAACTACGTTCAACACTCCCGGGCAAAGCACATAGACATTCGCTACCATTTCATTAAAGAGCAGGTGGAGAACGCAGTGATCGAGCTGTATTTTGTCACCACTGAGTATCAGCTGGCAGATATGTTCACCAAAGCCTTAGATTGAGGACGAATCGGGTTTTTGATCGACAAGCTTGACATGAAATCATTCTCTCCAGCGACTCTCAAAGAATTGGCAGAAGAATCAGCTGAATAGTGGTGGTAAACTATTCAGGCGTATCCTTTGTTCGTGATCATGTATATTATCGTATATATATAAACCACAAAAACAAAAATAAAAAAATATAAAACCAAGAAAAACCATAAAAAATATAAAACCTACAAAAACCATAAAAATTATAAAATCAAGAAAAACCAAAAATATTTTTCGTTTTTTAAATCGGGCATGTCTTTTAGTACGGTAATATTTACGGCTTTAGAAATGTCGATCAAAATTGACACGGCGCCATAAATAGAGTCCGTATAAAAGTTATACATTTTTAAAACATGCCCATAATGGCTTGTAGTTATTTCTGACTACAACCCGTTTTTCGCATTAAAGTCACGTATTTCCTTGGAAAACGTTGGCTCACAACGGGAATTAATTTTCTCGGGCATGATTTACAAGCCAAATCATGCAAAGGGATCAAATTTACTTTACAACTTGGTCTAACACGAGTTAGTGTACGTCTCAGTGCATTAATTTGTCAAAATAAGAGAAATCTTATTGCCACCACGAATCAATCTTTTCAAGAAGTTAATTGAAAATGTTTTTTATCGATATTTGACTCTTTAAACAATGACTACAGCTCTTTAAATAGAAAACGGGGTCATCGTTTAAGGGGGAGAAAATATTAAATCATCTTCGTCATCAAAACGATTTTCAAAAGTGTTTGAGGAAAATTAATTGGCTAAATGGTTAATGAGTGGTCTTGCTTTAGAATAGGTCTTGCTTTAGATCTCGGTGATTTGCTAATAGGATGCGATGCTTAAGTTGTGTGAGGGTTAGAATAGTTACTACAATGAGATAGACTAACGATTGTTACGTGATTTAACGGATGTTATCCTAAAGGTGTTATTAACTAAAAAGGAAAAGAAAAGAAAAGTATAGGGATTTAAAATGACTAAGGGTGAAAGTTGTAAAAATTTTGACCTAAGTCAAACCAACCCCCCCCCCCCCCCCCCCCCCGTTCTTTCATCTTCTCTCTTTCTATTTTATCTTCTCTTTCCGCCATTGTTACACAAACACAAGCTCGGTTTTTCTTAATCCAACATTCGCCTAATCCGTCTCTTTCATCTCTAAGGTACTTATCCGCGTGTAATTTTGTCTTATTCATTACTCAATTCACTTAATTAATTCGTTTGAATTAAGTTAATCAAGATTAGGGTTTCTGCCTTAATTTAGGGTTAATTAATTAGGGGTTTTAGCTGGGTTTGGATCGGATTTACATTAGAACGTGTATGGTTGCCTTAGATTGCCTTAAATCTCACACATGCGCTTAGAATAATCCTTCATAGGGGACGGTTTGTGAACATCCGAATGAACAAGGCTAGTGAAGTTCCGAACGAACTTCCGAATGAAGGAGTTCCGAACGAACTTCCGAATGAAGGAGTTCCGAACGAACTTCCGAATGAAGGAGTTCCGAATGAACTTCCGAATGAAGGAGTTCCGGATGAACTTCCGAATGAAGGAGTTCCGGACGACCTTCCGAATGAAGGAGTTCCGAACGAACTTCCGAATGAAGGAGTTCTGGATGAACTTCCGAATGAAGGAGTTCTGGATGAACTTCCGAATGAAGGAGTTCCGGACGAACTTCCGAATGAAGGAGTTCCGGACGAACTTCCGAATGAAGGAGTTCCGGACGAACTTCCGAATGAAGGAGTTCCGGACGAACTTCCGAATGAAGGAGTTCCGGACGAACTTCCGAATGAAGGAGTTCCGGACGAACTTCCGAATGAAGGAGTTCCGGACGAACTTCCGAATGAAGGAGTTCCGGACGAACTTCCGAATGAAGGAGTTCCGGACGAACTTCCGAATGAAGGAGTTCCGGACGAACTTCTGAATGAAGGAGTTCCGGAGGAACTTCCAAATGAAGGAGTTCCGAACGAACTTCCGAATGAAGAGTTCCGAACGAACTTCCGAATGAAGAGTTCCGAATGAAGGAGTTCCGGATGAAGAGTTCCGAATGAAGGAGTTCCGGATGAAGAGTTCCGGATGAAGAGTTCCGAATGAAGGGTTGTTGGATTGATAGTTGTTTGCTTGTTATAATTACTTGTTGAAATGTGTTATGCTTAGAAGTCATAATGATATATATCTATATATTTTTTGTGTATCAACCTTTTATGTCTTATCTTAAGCAGACACGATGACTAATCCAACAGTACAAGAACTCCAAGATGCTAGAGCAGCCGCAATTGCCGAAGCAAGAGCCCTCAAGTTTATACCAAACAATTACCGGCTGAAGCAAGTTTCAAAATCCACTCACCATGGATTTAAAGTCGCCATAGCAATCCTTGAACAGTCTCACTTCAAGAATGCGTTAAGGAGTACTGCTTCAGTGCCATATGCTTACATGTATGAATTCTGGGCTACCAAAGAAAGTACTTCAAACAAGATCACCTTCTCTCTCGACAACAAGCAACAGACACTCACCGTTTCAGACTTCCGCAAGATATTTGGAATTCGGGATACACCCAAAGGTATGTCATTTTCAAGGGATCCTACCAAAGACGAACTCTTGGAAATGTTCGATGCTCTTGGATGTCCTGACATACGAGTTGTGTCTGATTTTACCACCGCTAAAGTAGGTCAACCTTGGAGAGCAATCTTGGGTATTCTCAGTAGATGTCTTACACCTAAAATATTTGGTCATGATGTTGTGCGTGGTCCAATTATGAACATCTTCTATGGAATGTACAAAGGCTCAAATGCAGATTATGCATTATTGTTGTGGGAAGAATTTAACTTTCAACTCTTTCAAAACAAGAAGCTGAAGACTAATTTCTTTCCTTACCCTCGGTTTATCAAGCTTATAATTAATTATTTTATGAAGAATGATGTCACTATTGATAAGCGTGCAGCAAGTCGTCATCACACTGAAGAGGCTGATCACACTGTGGACCTAAGGCATGAAGGACCATCTAGTGCTGTTATTCCTGGTCCTATTCCCGATTATCTTCTAACGGATATAATTAAAGCTTCTGCTGATTACAAACTACTGCTACTAGAAATTAAGAAGCAAAAAGCAAGCCTTCAGACAGGAGAAGACTCGTCTACTACGGTCAAGAGTAAAGGTAAACGCAAGCAACCAGCTGCTTTATCTGAACCCGAAACCAAGAAGAAGAAGACCGAGGCTAAGAAGGGAAAAAGCACGGCTGATGAGTTAGTTCTCCACGACGAAGAAGATGTTGATGTCGATCCTAATCTTGACAAGACTGAGAAAAAATTAATGAAGATGGCTATTGAAAAGAGTACGAGAGACACGGGCGGTAGTGGTTCGGATGCACAGATGAATATTGAAGAAGAGTACGAGGAGCCAGATGATATTGATGAGTTTGGATCACCTGAACGGTATTCTACTTCGAAGGAGACATCCATTGCTGTTTCAGCAAGTGTTGAAAAGGAGTCTGGTGCTCCCACAATCATGGTACCTACCCAGCCTTTAGTAACTCAACCTCCACCAATCCAACCCTTACCAACCCGACCGGTACCAACACCATTCCTTCCACCTCCAATAACTTCCATCCTCAGTACTGTAGTCACAACCGAGCCTCTTCAACCAACCCAGAGTAGCTCTGCATCATCTTTAATGGCTACATTTGTAATAGCAGAACTGTTGGATAAACACACGGATAATCAAAGAAAAGAGATGGATAATCTTCGCCAAGAGCTACTTAGACGAGTTCAAAGTGAAGAGGCATCCAAGAAAGCCCAAGAAGAGATGCTAGCTAAGTTCGCTGCAGAGATGGAGTTGACTCGTAAAGCTCATGCAGAAGAACTTGCTCAGGTCAAACAGGCTGAAGCTGATAAGTATGAAGCACGAATCACGAGACTTCGATCTATGAAGGATAAATACAAGGAGCAGACAGATACACTTGAAGCTTCTATTGAAGAGAGAGTGAAAGAATCTGTTGAGTCTTTTATGCCAAAACTGCGTGATGAGATGAAGAAACTCGCGGTTGATAATTTGATGATTAAGTCATCCAATCCTTCCGAATCCGCCTACAAAATTGCATATGACTTAACGGATTTTGAATTAAAGAAGATCCTCAAAGCTCGCATGAGGGAAGTTGGATCTTTTGATAAGTCTAAAGTTCACGGACACTCTACAAATCACTCAACGAAGCTATCTCGGAGGATGATCGGTTGTTTAAAATGTTTGGAAGTGTGGTACCTTACCACATTCTGCCTGAAGAGGAAAAGGAAGATAGTGAACAAGAAGAGGGAGACGGGGAAGAAGAAGAAGAAGAAGAAGAAGAAGGAGAAGAAGAAGGAGATGATGATGATGGTGACGATGATGGGATGATGATGAGGATGATGATGATGATGATGGTGGTGATGGTGGTGATCGAAATGAGGAAAGTGCTAAGGGAAGCAACGAGGATGACGATGAGGATGATGATGGTAAACAGCCTGAAACGGGGGACAAGGTTGCCAGCACAAAGAAACCATCTAAGTCTGGTACCAAGTCTCAGAAAGATGATGCGCAAAGGAAAAATCCACCTCAACGGAATCAAGACGATCCAAGTGGCGCCATGATGTGAATGCTACTACGACATCATCGATTCCCGGTACATCTGTCCCTGTTTCTATACCTGTTACCGCTAATCCTGTTAGTTCTTTTGTTGCTCCTGTGATTGCAGAATCTGTAACTGAACCTGAATCTGCACAACACTCGCCTGTTCATGACACCGCCGAGATGCCTGAATCAGAACCTGCAAGTGTTCATGTCTCTACTACTCTGCAACAAGAACCACAATCTACTGTTCCCGAGTCAAGCACATGGGACTGGCCAGACACATTGGAGATTGACGAGACTGCACCACCACAAGCTTGGATCACGGCAGCTGCTACATATGATCCAATCACAGACGCTGACAGAGATGTTCTATATCTCTGTATCCGTAGTCTGATAGACTTGTGTGCATTTCTGGCTCATGAGTATAAATCATCGGTCACTCCGTATTTGGTAAAGAGAGCGCTAAAGGATAAGAGAATTCACGCCAAAACCAGGTTAAGCCGCATGGAATACGAGTATTATGCTGATGAGGTCCTGAAAGCTCTTAATACCGTTCAAAGGCCAGGTCTTCATGAGTCAGAAAGATCTCCACCTCCACTTGATCCTTCTCAAGATAATCAAATTGCTCTCGACTTCTTCGTCACCTATGATCTTGATTATCTCCGCAAGGGTTCATCAAAGTACGCAACCTCCCTGACCTTGCTGAAAACTACTAACTGGGGGACAATACCCTGGATCGAGGAAAAGGTAAACCGACTCTGGGTCCCAAAGGTAAATCGTAATTATGATATGTATGCTGTTATAGGTGCATCACATTGGGATGAACGAGTTCGAAGGGCGTACAGAGGTTGCTGCTTAGCCAATTCAGGAAGTATCGTTAGATCCGATATTCGCATCTCCAGTATTTTAGGGCTGAAAACTGAAGCCAAGAATGGCTATCATCATGTGACGGAGATTCGTCTAAAAAGGGAGGATGATAGAGAATACACAATACAGCAGGGAGATTTTTCTATCATTCGCCTTGAAGATATCGAAGACATGTTGCTTATGATGACCCGAGATCAACTGACCCATCTTACTCGTGAAGAAATCATTGCCTTGAATACAGCACTTCGTATGTTCACACGAAGCGTTGTTATCAAGAAACGAGTTGAAGATCTTCAATTGGGAGTTGAAAGCTACCAAAGGAAGCTTAACCTCACCCGTCCAATGAATCAAGTTCTACCTCAACATGTCACTAGATGTCCCTATACCGGCATTACTGTTCCGAGTTACGGGATCTTCTACTTGAACAGTCGTGGGATAATGAAGTTTATGAGGGTAGGAGAGCTTTATAAGTACAGTGATGGGACTCTCATATACGTCAGAGGAAAATTGGAGCATCTTAATTCTGGTGGGTCTTTACCAGAGATGACCGAGGATTGACATCAGGGTTATCAGCAAAGGGCGAAATATGTGATCAAGAAGATTGATCAAAATCTCCGGGAACGTAGATTGATGAGGAGCTTAGAAAGATTCGTTGGTGGTAGACCATATTTAGTGCACCACAAGTTACTGCAACGATCCATCTAATGGGTCGTACATTTCAGGTCCACTTTATATTGGTTTTTAATTGTGAATATGTAAATTTGTGAATATTGTGCTTTTACGGCTTGATGTAGTGTTAAGGTATGATAATTTTTCAAGAATTTCTCAAGAGATTCTAAATCTTTCAAAATATATCATACTAAAGCACTACAACTATCCCTTATTAATTTAAGGGGGAGCATTAACATGTTCTATGGCCAAACATTGATTTCATTTTTACCCAAAGACCGGTTAATCCATTCAATATCCCAAATATTAATGGTTAACATTTTGGATAAGGGGAGAAAATGGGATTAAGGAGACTTAAATGATACTTGGCTAAAAGATGAAAAAGACTTAACGATAATCCAACTTAATATGTGTAAAGCACGTGTTAAGGGGGAGCGTTTTGATGAACAAAAACACCTAAGGTACAAAACTCTTGATTTCAATATCACAAGTACCTTAAGTAATTTTCAAGGATTTTTCATGGTGACTATACTTTCCCAAAACACGCTTTATTCACGACGGATGTGGTGACAAAAGGGTGGTAGGAATAGATTGTAGTCCAATGATTCATCAGAGCCGATGGAATCTTCCCAAGGACAATTCCCTAGATAGAATTAGAAGTCCTAAGAAAGATGGAGAAAGATTGTGAACGTAGCTGAGTACCGACTAATTACTGATGCTATCACTGGAACAATCACAACAAGGTGCTAGTGATGATGTATTGGTAAGTACTGAAGGGGTTGAAGAATGAAAAAGAAATGTAAAGATAAAGTGTGTAAAGAAAGAAGCCCTCCTTACAACTTTAGGCAGAAACCGGGTCAATACATATGCTATTGAGATCATTTCTTAATGATTCTCGATATTGAAGAAAGACATCATGGACCCAGTGATGCAATGCACAACCCTTCCCAGCTAACTCAAATATCTCTCAAAAGGTATTTGTTTTAATCACACGGAGATCAATACGTTATCTATTGGTTTATTCACTCCGAATAGACTGATATTGAAAAGGTGGCACTCCTCTCTAGTCATCGCTCACTAAATCAAAACGCACTATCGAGTCTAGAGCCACGAGATCATCAAAAGTCTCATTAGGACACTTTCCATTTATTCCTTGCTTTCTCACACACTGTGAAAAGTAAGAGATTTTTATGAGTCCTACGTAGTATTCTTGTAATATTGCCAGAACATCCGAGTAATATGCAAGTATTACAATGAAGATGGAAATCCTGCTTGAGCCAACATCAAACAAGCTCATGGTAGGTTACACGTGCGGTTCTTTTAGAACCAATCTTGTGAAAAACTGGAAAGAAACAGTAGTTTAATTCTTAATTGAACTTAAACTCGTTCCAGACCTCTACGCATTATCACATGATCTTGCCAGAACACTCAGAGTGATTCTTTATTGATCACAGTGACGAGTGGAAATCCTTCTAGTGTTAACATCAAACAGCACTTGGTAGGTGACGTGCAAGATTCTTTATGAATTAAGCTCGTGATAACTAGAAAGCAACGATGGTGAAAATCTTAACTGAAATTCACTTGTTCCAGGTTTCATGAATTGACGGCTTCAATCACAAGGATAATTTATCCAAGTGATTCACTCTTTATGTTCGCAGTCAAGCTTAGTGATCATCGAATAAAGAGAACGGGTTTACCGGCGAAATCCTGTCAGGAAGTTACTTAATTGAAACTATCCGTCACATGTACGATATCTAATATCGTCCAACGGTCTTCACCGACCGGAGGTAAAACGCTACCGATTTAGAATGAAAATGTTCTAAGCCATTTCATTCTTGTCTTATCATGTTGCTGCGAAGACGGTGGCGCTGCGGTGTACCAGCTGAAGTCGTTCCCACATGCTTATGTTTTTCTGCATCAAAGTTCAGCAAAATTCAAGAAAGTGCAAAATGAAGTCTTCCGCTGTACCAAACTCTGAAGCTTTCGAGAATTCAACAAAAAGACATAAGTGTGTGGAACATGGAGTCACGAGGAGGCAAGATTCACAATAAGGCAAAGATCGCACGTGATTGGTCAAAAGAACAATGCTCTCAAGCCAAAGCCTAAAAGATCAAATCAACATATTCACAACAAAAAGAAAGAAGAAAAGACTACGAGCAGAAGCACGAAGACTTAGTATAGTATGCTAGCTTTAGAACTTTGTAACGTGGAGTGACCTTCCTTAGGGGGAGATTGTTAGAAATACGTTTTAACGTATATTAGAAGTATCGGTCACTCCACAATATTATTAATGTTGTAATAGCTCGTAGTTAATGAGTACTTATTTAGTTAAGTAAGAAACCGACCCATGGGCTTTTCATGGGTCGGCCCAAGCCCAATAGTGGATTGGATATAAATACCCCTTTCCACCATGGAAAGGGGTTGGTTGTTGATTTTCCATTTTACCACTTTAATGAAAAACACATATTTCTCTCTCACTTTCTCTCACTAGTTTCTCTCTCTAGAAATCTTCAACCCACTTCATAGATTAACAAGATTATCAATATTCTACAGACTAGGAATTTGGAAGGAACTAAAAAGTTTTTAATGTATCCTAGATTCATTCAAGCTTTAGTTAATGACCAAATCCCTGACCTACCAGATTTGACAAATACATGGGATGTTCCTACTTTTACAAAGAGAACTTTCTCTTTCTTGACCAAATCAGGAAGTGCCTTTACAGGAACTGTTACACCCTTATTTACAAATATGTTATCCCAACCAGCCAACCAAGAAGGTGAGGAACCTAGATCAGCTAGTGCTTCTTAGCAAACTCCTTCTCACCAGAGTCCCCATTCATCTAAAGATACTCGATCTTCTTCTCATAATGTTGGTGGTCAACCACATTCTGATGAGATGATCCACACACTTGCTACGTCAATTGCTGCTAGTGGTTTGATAGTCGTAGAAATACGTCTTTTAGGAAAAAGAGCGTATAATAGGCAAGTATTAAGCGTTATGTTTTAGGAAAAACGAAAAACCGAATAAATGCGGGTTCGTTCTCGAGGAGGTGTGTGGATTAATGTGCCAATAAGTATAATCAAAAGTTTGGGGTAGTGTCGTTTTTAGATGAGAAAAGAAAGAAAAACTAATACGAGCTATGATTACAATTAAACTACGACGAAAGACATAAAACGCGAATGTAAGTACGTAAAACGTGAAAATTTAAAAATTTTAAGCTAAAAACAAATTAAAAATGAAAAATTAGTTCAAAATAATATAAATAAGGATAAAAATCCAATAAATATATTTTTAAACCTTTTATTAATTAAATATTCAATTTTTAATGCTAATTAAAGCCCAAAAATTAAATATAATTAAGAAAAAGCCCAAAATATTATTTTATTGGACTAATAACTCACTTATATTATTTAAAAGCTAAAAAGTATTTTTCCTAAATTTTAAAAACTATTTTTCTATTTTTAAAACTCTAAAAACTCTTTTTATACTAAAATAATGATTAAAAATAATAAAATAATGCTAAAAATTATTTAAAAATTTTAAAAATCCTAAATTACACTAATGAACAATAGAAAAATGAAAAAGTTTGAAAAATCAAATATTTTTCACTAAAAGACAAAACAGTATACAATTAAAATCCTAATTAAACTAAATAAAATCTAAAAATTATTTAAAGAAAGGTTTTGTTGGTATGCATAGGAAATGATGATGATGGCTTCAAGATCCAACAACATCCAATATGCCAAATTTGTGATTCCTGCTAAGACATAGAAACAAGAAAAGTGAACTGGAATAAGCAATCCACAAAGTGAATAAGCCTGGCTTATTGATTAAGCCAGCTTATCACTCTTGGCTTAAACAAAGAAATCCTTGAAACTGATTTCTTCTCAACCCTTTGAAACCAAACAAAATCTATGACACTTCTTAACAGAAACTTATCAAATCCTCAATAACCAGTGATGATTTTCCACTTTCACTTCATTTCATCATTGGTTTGAAATTTTGAAAGATTTTGTCAAAATGACTTAAAAAAATCGTTTTTAGAAAATTTCCTTCTCAAAACTGATTTTTAACCTTTGTTAATCAAGAACACATTGGAACTCAGATTATGCCAATTTTAACACCAAACTTTAATAAAGAAAAAAGAGATATCACTTAACTCAAATTTTCATTTAAATACAAGGATTACAAAATCAAATCAAAAATCTGGAACAACTAATACATTCACAAGTCGAATGTATTTATACTAGACCTAGGATGATTCTAGAATACTATATAATAAAATATTACAACTTAGAAACCCTAGCAGCTGATTTCCATTCTTGCCCTTGGTTTGAATCTTGGTCAAATGGTCCAAATCTTCCACATGTGATGCTTCTGCCAAGATGGTGACTTCCAACTGTCTTCTTTTGATCACAATCGTTCAAAGTGGTGTGGGGATTAAGGAATGAACAAGGATGGTTGATTTTGTCGAGTTTTGGGAGATGTGTGAAAATGACAAGAGCAGGGGAGGGTTCGTGTGGGTCCCTGAAGCATGTGAGGTTGTTTTTGGGTGTGTGAAAGGTATCATTGGGTCCTTAATCAACGTTCTGGAAACCCTTAACCATGAACCCTTTGATTTAGGTAAATTCAAGATTATGGTTTATAACCTGGGTTTGGGAATTATTTGGGGGTTTAATCGGAACAGTGAATGTTTAGAGGGAAAAACAAGTTTTAATTAATATTAATTTAAAAAACTAATATTAATAATAAGGTGGTGGGATTCAGACGTGTAAGGGTGATGAGGTGGAGAGAGATGATTGGAGGGGAGCTGACATGGCAGTTGGTGATTGGTGGGTGGGGTTTTGGTTGTCTGGGCAAAAACAGCCCTTAATCTTCTTAACAGTCTTCATTCCAAGCTTAATAAGTTTTTCCCCCATTTCCTTTATAATCAACTTTCAAGCATTTGTCATTTTTGGCAGGTTGTTTTCCCAAACTTACAAAAGGACCATAAATGTAATTTTGATCATATTCCAAGGGCCAATGATGTATATACTTGAAATATTAGGGACCCAATGTGTAATTTGAGTATTCACAAGGGTATAATATGACAAATCTTCCAAAGTAGAGGGGCCAAAGTTGCCAATTCTTCAAACTTCAAGGACTTGATAGGAAAATCTTGATTTGGGCCCGGTTCTTTGTGCGACTTCATTTCCCGTGTTCGTTATTGCTTGATTCTTGTGATCATTTGTTGATTTCACGATATCCGCACCTAAAATACACAAGACACAAATACAAGCATATATAGAGGTATTTTGATGATATTTTAAGCGTTTTAAGCCCGATTTGGACGATGAGACTATGTATAATTGCAGTCTCATCACTCCCCCATACTAAACCATTGTCGTGCCCTCACGCAGTGCTAGAATAAAGTATCGTAGCACCTCCAAAATTCATTTTATTGTGACATTTATTGAAAAAGTAAACTTAAATACACTACTATATGTGCTTTAGACATAATGTATTGTTTTCATCACTATTAAGTGACTTTTAGGGTCAAAGAATAAGAACACGTGAATGCCTCATAGAGATAAGTTCGTCATCCTCGATTTTCACTCGATTCCATGCTAAGCGTGTAACGAGATCATTGTTATCATAAGTTAGCAACACGAACACATCTCATGAGTGTTAATTACGAACCTAAACTCCCTTATTCCTACTTGGTATCTCTTATATTTTATTATGTCTTAATGATCACGAGGATACATCATTGACTTATGCGTGAATAGAGATTAAGTCTAAAAATAGAGTTTTAACGGTGTAACCAAAATCATTAAATTAATAATTCATCCTAATAGACAACGACGTCAAAAAATTAAGTCAACAAGAAGGATCGATAAACACGGTTTTATAACGGTTTTGAACATGAGACTTATTACCAAGACTTTTATACGCCCCCTAACAGAAGGGCCTTATTATCTTTGGTTTACCTCCATCTTTTATTCAACTTCGCCATGAAGCTTTTATTATGACTTCGGTCTTGCCTTGCCTTTTATTATCCGCCTCATCGGTGGTTTTATTAGCCAAAGACGTATATCCTCACGCTAAGGCGAATTTTGGATCTTTAAAGCTTTGAAGATTAAGGCTTGATTCACTTTCAATTTTGCATAGATTTTTCGGCCTTGTGGGGCTTCAAATTGTTTGCTAGATTTAGGTGAGCACTTGAAATCTTATTATTGGGTGAAGATTTCGATTATTCGGGTGCCAATACTTCAAAACCGTGACGCTGGTGATACCTTAATGTCTTCCCAATTTAATTACACGGAAGCTATTAGAAAAGACTAGAAACCCAACAATCCTAACTAAACCGCTAAATCAATATTTATTAACAATTTATTATGCAAAGCATTGGGAGAATAAGCTAATAATTACTAAACATGAGATCGTGACGATTACGAGACTTATAAATAACTCTATCATTTCTCGTCCTCATTTAAGAGACTTAGCCTAAAAAGTTAAGGAATCGAAGCTAAGTGCTCAACACGCACGATCGAGTCAAAAATTACTCTTATTCTCACCATCGGAAAACATACATTCGTGTCTTAAACACTTATGAAAAACTAGAAAAATTTTAAAATTTTGCCATTTTTAGCCTTATTTGCAACAAAACGATAGCAAAAAGATGAATATTGGATTGTGTGTTGACGTAAGCAAGGTGAAGTATCTACTCACCCCCCATACTAAAACTAAACATTGTCCTCAATGTTTCGAGTCTAGGGGTGTAAACACCCCCATACTAGAGACGAAGTCGAATGCTTAATCTCGAGCATGGAAAGGGTAAAACGAATAACCTAAAAGCCGTGTATGAATTATGCTAATAAGATAAACGTTAGAACAAAAAGGATATCATCGGATATCAGAATCTCCAAAGGCAACGATCGAAGCTCGAGTGATCCATAAAACGAACACGAGAGGCTTCAATGATGACGATGAACCTAATAAATCACAATCACAAACAACCACGGAACAAAGGTGGAAGAGCACAAGTCCCCTCGTTACGTTAACTAAGAAAGCAATAATATGTACATGGATAAGCATGAGAATCCCCCACGAGGCACCTTGTTTTTGATAACCGAGTCAAAAGCTCGACTCGAATCCCCATAAATGTGATCATTTAGGGATTATCTTGGTTCGGTCATTTTTTGGTGGGACTTACATGTAATCAAGGCCCAAAAGCAACCGTGTATAAAGGCAAAACCTCTATACCGGGATCAAAGATCGTGTCTTCGTTTTCGGATGATAAACGAAACAACACGACTTCAAACATCATCGTCCCAAAGGGACACAAGAAAATAGAAAGAGAAGAGAAGGGTGGGACATTGGTTGGGCAAAACAAATGAGTTACTCGAGGTAAACTCTCACCGTAAGTGTAGAAAGGATTTCTAGTAACTACTTCGGTAAAAGACCGAGATTTTATCTTAAACGTGATACCGGGGTCAAAAATCTCGTCCTCGGTGGAGAAGTGTGAGGGAACAAATGGGGCTTCCCCCATACTAGATCCACACAAAACGTCGTCAAAAGAAGTAGACGCGTTTGTAGCTAGCTCAATTAAGCGAGGTGATGACGGAGTTATCTTTGGAAAAATTTTCAAATCACTTGTAAAATCATTCCTTTTTTCATTTTTAAACTCATTGTTACGAAAACCCAAGTTGATTAAATTGAAAATATTTGGTGTTTCTAAAACAATTCTAGGCGCACTTAAAATTTCCACATTTATCTTGAAGGCGGGAGGAGGATTTAAATTTTTAAAACGTGAATCGATTAACAAATCATCCCCCTCCGGGCTAACGCAACGGTCCTCATCAAACTCAAAAATTGAAGGTGGATCATCAAGTACACGTTTGATCTCAAAAAAATCACCGTCGGGATCAAAAACGTCTTCTCTTCCTCGTGGAAGAGGTCGAGCAATAAAGTCGTCGATAATCGAGTCGCTAGCTTCAACCGTCGTGAAACTAGGAAAAGAAGGCTCTTCGATTGAAGATTTTACCTTTGTCGTTTCGACCTCGATATCGAAAAACGTATCGATGTGAGCAAGGCCATCGGCGGACTTCTCACATGATAAATCCAAAATCTCACTCGGCGTGGGATTAGGAGTAAAAGGCTCGTCTCGTGATGATTTTGCCTTGATGGTTTCAACTTTGTCCTTCGAAGGGATCGAACGTGGGTTTTCAATCATTTTAGCAAAACTACTAACACGTCCCTTCGGAATTAATTTTCGTTCATCTTGTAAAAACGAGGGTTCAATGCTTTCCTTAAAAACCTTTTCACATTTTTCTTCTTTAAAATCATTTAATAGAATTTCTTCGTCAAAATTAAGTGTATATTGATTTAGAAAATCCTCAATAATTTCATCCTCATTAGAAAAATTAGGTTCACAAGGTATTAGATTTAAAACTCCCAAGTATCCTACGAGTTTTTCCTTTGGTTTATTTTCAAAAACATTTTTCAAAACTTCGTTGGATGACTTTTTCGTTTCCTCTACGGTTTTGCAAGACGATGAAGGTTGCACGACTCTAAAATTCGAGAGATATGGATCAATGCGAGACGTACGAGTCTTAGGAGTCGATAAAGCTTTAACCTCTCCCTCGGAATTAGGATTGGTGTTATTAGATAAAGAATTAAATTTTTCCACTAAGCCCTCGAACATTAAAAGAATTTTATCTCTCTCCCTATCATGATTTTTTCTTTCATTAGCATGATTTTCCTTAATGCTATCCACATATCCTTTCCACATCTATTCATTTTGATCATACACACGTTGTTGCTCTTCAAAAAGGGTGTCATAATCGTTTTCCATTTTTTTGAAAGTGTCCCTTTGGGTTGCCATTCATTTATTACAAGTTTCCTTAAGGCTAGTCATTTGTTCTTCCACCATCGTTAAATTCTCATTATTTCGTCTCACAAAATCATTAAAGGCATTATGAATAGACTCATCATTGCAATTAAAAGACGGATCATACGACGAATAAAACGAAGACGATGGGTGACCTTGGTCGTAAGATTGAAAATTGTTACCAAGATCACGTGGAGCGGAGTTATAGATATAACCCCCTCGACCTCCATTAACCTTACAATAAAAACAATTGGCACCATCGGGCGGACCTCCACAATTTGGACACGAATAATATCCACCATGATTTGACATGATGCAACGAGAACGGTGTTACGAGAATTAAACGATATAGAGGGTGAAAGAAGAGAATTATGAAATTAGAGGGAGTGTAGAAGATTATTTTTGTGCTTTTGATTGTTTTTTAATTTTTTTTTTTTTTTTTGGTATTTTGAATGTATTACGTAGACAAAAATCTACAAATCTCTCCTCGAATCGACTTTCTCGATTAAAGGAGCCTCAAGGAATGAAAATGATCACGTGGAGTGAACGCCTTCGATGACTTTAGAACGTTGGTGGAACACCAAAACGTTCAAGAGGGTTTAATCTTGAAAACAAGCAAATATATATACGTAGATAATACTTTGGTTGGCAAACCCTCGATTAGCCCTCTTTCTCAAAACACGCACAAGCAAGCGGGGGAAACGAGGCGGCGCTAAGCACTTAAGAGCCTTTTTCCCTTAGGTCGTGAAATACAACCGCCTTATACCCACTTTATAGTTTGTGTTAATTGAAATTAAGCCTCACGAAAGTATTTATCTATTTTGCCTTTTACTTTTGCTTTGGATTCGAATACAATGATCGAGTGATGAATCCCGAATCAAGGTTGTGATTTCTCACGTATTTGGAGTACTTGTATTTTTATTGTTCTACGTAAGTACAATATAGTAATAATATTCATAATAAAAACGAAAACCAATATATCTACAATATAGTAAAGTGATTGTTGTGTTTTAATTTAGGAAAACTAAACACAATTTATTTGGATACTATAATATATTAAGGAAAAATAACAAAAATGAGTATGTACGATATTCACGCTTTTCAAAATGTGAAAAGCAAAAACGCACCACTCACAAAAACACGATACTAATAATGGCACACTAAAAACACCTCCCCGGCAGCGGCGCCATTTTGATGGTCGTAGAAATACGTCTTTTAGGAAAAAGAGCGTATAATGGGCAAGTATTAAACGTTACGTTTTAGGAAAAACGAAAAACCGAATAAATGCGGGTTCGTTCTCGAGGAGGTGTGTGGATTAATGTGCCAATAAGTATAATCAAAAGTTTGGGGTAGTGTCGTTTTTAGATGAGAAAAGAAAGAAAAACTAAGACGAGCTGTGATTACAATTAAACTACGACGAAAGACGTAAAACGCGAATGTAAGTACGTAAAACGTGAACATTTCAAAATTTTAAGCTAAAAACAAATTAAAAATGAAAAAGTAGTTCAAAATAATATAAATAAGGATAAAAATCCAATAAATATATTTTTAAACCTTTTATTAATTAAATATTCAATTTTTAATGCTAATTAAAGCCCAAAAATTAAATATAATTAAGAAAAGGCCCAAAATATTATTTTATTGGACTAATAACTCACTTATATTATTTAAAAGCTAAAAAGTATTTTTCCTAAATTTTAAAAACTATTTTTCTATTTTTAAAACTCTAAAAACTCTTTTTATACTAAAATAATGATTAAAAATAATAAAATAATGCTAAAAATTATTTAACAATTTTAAAAATCCTAAATTACACTAATAAACAATAAAAAATGAAAAAGTTTGAAAAATCAAATATTTTTCACTAAAAGACAAAACAGTATACAATTAAAATCCTAATTAAACTAAATAAAATCTAAAAATTATTTAAAAAGTGAAGAGTACAATATTTTTGGACTAAAAACCTTAAAATGTTTTTCTAAATATAAGAAAATTTTTAAAACTGAAAAATCTTACAATTTTACACTAAAAGACAAAATTCAGAAATTAAAAGTTAATTAAAAATAGCTATTAAATGTGAAAAATACTAAATGAACAGTAAAATAAAAATTAATTAAACAGAAAAATCATAAATAAAATAAGAAAAATAACAAAATTGGTTTGAAACCCTAAATCCTATTTCAAGCCACTAAAGACAAAAAATTTGAAAGCTGAAAGTGACATTTGGTCACTTCTTGTCTGCTAGCTTAGCAGTGCCAACCAAAGAACTAGCAGGGGAAAGTCAGTTCCCACTGCTAGTTATATAAAATGGGTCTGGGCAATTTTTAGCTTGTATCTTGCTTTTTTCTTGGTCTTGTGGGCAAACAAAGGCACCCCCACAACCAGTTGGGTTGTGGGGAGTCAGCAAAAAGATAAAAACAATAAGCTATTAAGCAAAATCAAGCAGAAAAGTCCCAAAATCAGTTACTGATATAGGAATGGGGGCTGTTGGCTTGTTTGCTGATGTGTTTGGCAATTGGGTGAGTTTTGGTTGGCTAAAACTCACTCAATCCACTCACAAACCCCCTCAAAGCACATACAAATCCTAACCTACCCTATATCCTATCAAGCACCAAAATTTAAAGGCAAAAATCCACAAAAATATGCAGTTTTGGCTAAACTGATTTTTAGACTATGTTTTGTTCAAGACTTGTATTCAAAACTTACCAAATGGTACTAAAACCAACACTTTAGACTGACTACACACTAAACCACTCAAATGGGTGAATGAAAACAGCTTTCAAATCAAATTCATCATACAAACTCAATCTAAAACTCGAATCCAAACACCCCTTAAAAACTGAAACTTGAAATTTAAGAAAGAACTCTACTCAAACTTGCATCAAACCCACCCAAATCAGTCCTAACCTGTTCTAAACTGACAAGAAAGCAATATCTAGCATTTTTCCTTCATCCTAACAACTAAACTCTAAAAATCATCCAAAACACATAACTATCTAAGCAAGTATAGGAAGAACAAGTTTTTACCTTGTGACCCTACATCCAGGGATCACAAAGGCTGCTTTGCCTTCTCCATCAAGCCCGGGCTTGAGCTAATCATATTCAAAGAAAGGTTTTGTTGGTATGCACAGGAAATGATGATGATGGCTTCAAGATCCAACAACATCCAATATGCCAAATTTGTGATTCCTACTAAGACAAAGAAACAAGAAAAGTGAACTGGAATAAGCAATCCACAAAGTGAATAAGCCTGGCTTATTGATTAAGCCAGCTTATCACTCTTGGCTTAAACAAAGAAATCCCTGAAACTGATTTCTTCTCAACCCTTTGAAACCAAACAAAATCTTTGACACTTCTTAACAGAAACTTATCCAATCCTCAATAACCAGTGATGATTTTCCACTTTCACTTCATTTCATCATTGGTTTGAAATTTTGAAAGATTTTGTCAAAATGACTTAAAAAAAATCGTTTTTAGAAAATTTCCTTCTCAAAACTGATTTTTAACCTTTGTTAATCAAGAACACATTGGAACTCAGATTATGCCAATTTTAACACCAAACTTTAATAAAGAAAAAAGAGATATCACTTAACTCAAATTTTCATTTAAATACAAGGATTACAAAATTAAAGCAAAAATCTGGAACAACTAATACATTCACAAGTCGAATGTATTTATACTAGACCTAGGATGATTCTAGAATACTATATAATAAAATATTACAACTTAGAAACCCTAGCAGCTGATTTCCATTCTTGCCCTTGGTTTGAATCTTGGTCAAATGGTCCAAACCTTCCACATGTGATGCTTCTGCCAAGATGGTGACGTCCAACTGTCTTCTTTTGATCACAATCGTTCAAAGTGGTGTGGGGGTTAAGGAATGAACAAGGATGGTTGATTTTGTCAAGTTTTGGGAGATGTGTGAAAATGACAAGAGCAGGGGAGGGTTCGTGTGGGTCCCTGAAGCATGTGAGGTTGTTTCTGGGTGTGTGAAAGGTATCATTGGGTCTTTAATCAACGTTCTGGAAACCCTTAACCATTAACCCTTTGATTTAGGTAAATTCAAGATTATGGTTTATAACCTGGGTTTGGGAATTATTTGGGGGTTTAATCGGAACAGTGAATGTTTAGAGGGAAAAACAAGTTTTAATTAATATTAATTTAAAAACTAATATTAATAATAAGGTGGTGGGATTCAGACGTGTAAGGGTGATGAGGTGGAGAGAGATGATTGGAGGGGAGCTGACATGGCAGTTGGTGATTGGTGGGTGGGGTTTTGGTTGTCTGGGCAAAAACAACCCTTAATCTTCTTAACAGTCTTCATTCCAAGCTTAATAAGTTTTTCCCCCATTTCCTTTGTAATCAACTTTCAAGCATTTGTCATTTTTGGCAGGTTGTTTTCCCAAACTTACAAAAGGACCATAAATGTAATTTTGATCATATTCCAAGGGCCAATGATGTATATACTTGAAATATTAGGGACCCAGTGTATAATTTGAGTATTCACAAGGGTATAATATGACAAATCTTCCAAAGTAGAGGGACCAAAGTTGCCAATTCTTCAAACTTTAAGGACTTGATAGGAAAATCATGATTTGGGCCCGGTTCTTTGTGCGACTTCATTTCCCGTGTTCGTTATTGCTTGATTCTTGTGATCATTTGTTGATTTCACGATATCCGCACCTAAAATACACAAGACACAAATACAAGCATATATAGGGGTATTTTGATGATATTTTAATCGTTTTAAGCCCGATTTGGACGATGAGACTATGTATAATTGCAGTCTCATCATGGTTCACCACAGGCAACAGCAACAGAGGTGGTGGATGTTGCAAATTTGACTGCTTTGTGCATAATCTTGTCCAAACAGATACAGGTGTTGCAAAAAGAGAAGCTTGCTCACGACAAAAGAATTGCTGACTTGGAAGCCAACTTAACCAAGCTAAGGAATAAAGTCACTCCTTGGATGAGGCAAAACAGAGTTATTCAGAGAGCTGCTCTTAAGAAGCAAAGGTTCAGGACCTTCAAGAAGAAGCAACTGAATGCAACCAAATAGGGGAAGAATGATGAAGAACAAGGACCTTCTTCTGACATTCATACAAGGATCTCCGGCAATGACATCAATTTTGAAGCTGATGATGCCATTGGAAATTTTGAAGATTTTGATGGCATAGAGACTAATGTGGATAATGCAAGATTAGAGCCTACAAATATGGAGCTTCAACATGAGGAACCACAATCTGCTCATGAGGAACCACAAGATGAAGAAATGTTGGTAACTCAACCACAACCTCAATCACCACAACTACAAGCTAATTGGAGTAGTTTTTATGAGAAGCTAGAGGAAATCACTGTTAAATTTCCTGTGTCTTCAACTCCACCTCAAAGACAATTTTGGTTTCACAAGAAACAGTCTTTCCAAGTACTGTCAAGGTCAAGAGTGAGTGTTGAATCAGACAAGACTGAGGAGTTACAAATTAAGAAGACAACATCTAAAGAAGGAAAAGTATCTGGAGATAATTTGGTGATTCAAGAAACAAGTGTGTCTTTTACTGGTGAAGTAAATACTGTTGAAGAGCCAAGTACTGCTAGGCCAACTGCAAATACCGCTGGTGAAAAACCTTCACTACCTTCTTTTGCAGAAAGTCAAACTCCATCTATTGGAGAAGATGAGACTTTAGCACAAGTACTGTTTGATCTTAGGGAAAAGAACTCAGTTGAGAAAGCAAGACAAGCATAAGCAGATATAAAGACACAACAAGAAATTCTTGCCAAGAAAGAAAAAGATAAAGGTAAGAAAGTTCAAGCTTCACAACCCACTAAAGGTATTATTATTCAACAGCAATCAAATAAAGATGAAGAAATAATATCTTCAAGATTATTGAAGAAACTACCTATGATAAATCCAAAGGATAAGGGCAAAAAGAAACTACAATCTGAATCTGAAGAAGAAAGTGATTCAGATGATGACATAAGCAAAGTCATGAACATATTTCATCAACTGGAGCATGATGAAGAGGTAGCTTTCAGACTACAAGCCCAATTGCGTGATGAAGAGCTACAAAAAGAACTTGCAGCAAAGCAACAATTGCTTGAAGCCCAAAGAGTGCAGCAAGAATGGAACATAGAAGAATATGATATGATTCAAGTTGAACTTAAGGCAAGTGAACTTCTTGCAGAATCATTAATAGCTGAAGAAAGGGATGCTTATGATGAAGAGGAAAAAGACAAGTTGATTGATGATTTGGTAATGGAGCAACAAAGATTCTTTGCAGAAAAGAGAAGAAGAGAAAGAGTTAAGCCTCCAACCGTTATGCAAATCAGATATAAATGATTTCATATCTCAAGAAAGTTAAGCATTTTACCCATGCTCAATTAGTCAGAAAGACCTTTGATGAAGTAAAGGCTTTGTATGAACAACACAAGAGGAGCAAATTGAGTTTTGTTAAGATTGGATCTAAAAAGGACAAGAAAGATATTGAAGATGTCAGGAAGCATCTCCAACAACAAAGATAATTTGGAAGTACCCCCAGACTTGATGCAAGTACTGCTGGACAGAAAGAAGCATCTCCACCTATCAAGACCACATATGCTAGAAAGAAGAAAAGGGTGACAGAATTTTCAAAAGAAGAAGAGACTAATCAAGAGATGGATGAGGGAAATGCAGCTCATGGTGTTGACAAAGAGACTGAAAATGTACAAGCAGTACATACACAGTCAATAGTACTTGAGGAAATGGTACATACTAATTTAGAGGAGGGATCAATAGAGTTTGAAGGAACCTCCAAAGGTATCAAAAGGAAGAGATCAACCAAGAAAAAGCAATAAGCTAAGAAAAGGTGAAGTCTACAGATCAAGATAGTGAGGATGATGAAAGTTGAAGAAAGCACTTGAAGATAGTGAACTTTGAAGATCAATGTATTAACACATAAATCTTTGAAAAGAAGTCAGATATCATAAGATAGACAAATGCTATGAAACAAGGATTAGAAATTCATGGAATCACTAGATCAGATGGAACATTTAGGATGTTCAGATTACTAGAAGAGATATTACATATCCTTGACAGATAAGACATTCAAGACCTTAACAGATTTGTTCAATATGGAAGTGAAGGTCAAGCAGAAGTCACACTATTAAGAAATGAGTTGAAGTTTATGTATGAGCCATATAACAGTGATCAAATAAAGTTGAAAGATTTAGAGAATCAGGTTCCTACTTACTGGAGATATTATAGATCATGTGGCATACATACTTTGGATATAGATGATATAACCTACTACATGCTTCAAGAGAAGAGATAGCCTTTTGGAAGAAGATTGTTAGAAAGAATGTTAGAGCAACAATTGGAAGTTTCAGAAGAATCTGCTAGTGCTTTGGAGTTGATCAGAATGGTTAAACAGCAAATCAAGGATTTGGAGCAAGAAGAAGAAGCTGAGAAAGAGCCTTAAATTTTTGACTTTCAGTAACACTTCACAAATGGTTCTCAGTTCACCATGTCTAACATACATAAGAACTGGCTAGTCCATAAGCAAATGGTTTGTGGTAAAGACTTCTCAAATCCGTTGATAGCTGGTAGTTTGCTAAAAACTATATGGTTCTATCTCACCATGTTTCGAGACAAAGAGTTGGCTAGTCCTAGACAAACGGTACTAGGTAAAGACATTATCAAATCCGTTGATTGTTGACATTTTACCAAAAATTGTAAGGTTATCAGTACACCTTATTCTTTATGAATAAAGTATTGTCTATTACAGAGTGTACGGCTAACTGGTAAAGAATAAATCAAATCCGTTGATAGCTGATGATTTGCTAAAAATCATGATGCCAATACAGATTGGTTTTTGTTGTTAACTGTTTTATTTCAGGAATGAAGATGCAAGCACAGGAATACTGATTTCAGAGATAAGTTGGAGACTTATAATTCATCAAGAAAGAGTACTCAGAAGGTTCTGTCTCATCAAATCAAGAAAAATAGTTCATGATCTATAGTTCACAGATTTAACTCAAGAAGACAAATATTGTTGCTACAGAAGAAAAAGAATGTTCACAAGACACAAGAAGATCATAATTTGAAGACAAATATGATATTCATGAGACTTGAAGATTATATTATCAGAAGAAGATCAACATGAAGTGTTTGGCTACATTCAGTTGGATACAGATACAAGAATACCAAGGTCAATCCAAGTTTGAAGAGAAGACTAAAGACATGTATTTTAATATATTCAGTACAGAGAAACAAGAAGAAAACAAGTTCTCATTATTGTTTAGGGGAGGATTGTTGGGAATTATTTGTAAAGTGTCAAGTACCGTTAGTATAAGTATAAGTACTGTTAGTGTTGGCAAGTACCGTTAGTGTTAACGCGGTACATAGTAAGTAATGTTAGTGTAAGTACATGTACTGCTATATTGATTAGGACGAATATATCTTTGTAAAAGATATGTCATAGTTATAGTTAGAGTATATCTTATGTGATATACTTGATAGTTTAGAATATTGATAAGATATCATGTGTGATATACTTTTCTTTATAGAATATTCTAAGGTTTCTAGGGTTCCTTACTCTATAAAAGGAACATAGGTATGATGAGTTTATTGTAACTCATTCAAGTTGATTAATAAGAGAATCGAATAGTTAAAAGTAATTATGTTCTTCTTTGCTTTATAAGTTAGTTTCTGCATAACTTATTCAGTTGAGTAAGAGTTCTCAAAGTGTTCTAGTTTGATTACAAACTATTATACTAATTCTTAGCATAATATAGATCCATTCAAAGGGATCAACAGAACTTTTCTCACCTAACTAAAAGTCCTACATTCTTGTGATGGTGAGAAACTGAGTTATGTTGTTTTGGTCACAAACGTCGCGAGGCATGTAAATTAGATAACCATGAAGGCTTGAGTTGAATATGATGACGTATAGTTTTTAGTCGGGCCATGAGCCCGACCCACGGGTACTACTCGTACCCAATCCATCACGAATGGGCTAAAACAAACAGCGGCCCGGGCTCACGAGGCCAAATAGGCAGTTGTCGCACGTGGCTTCACGAAAACCGCACTTTGACTCCACGCGGTGGAGTCAAACGGAATCATAGTCTAATTAGGACTATGATTCTCCTAAGACAAATGGATATACAGTCTCCTTATTTAGATGATAAAGATATCGGTGTATATGGTAATTATCCTTACTTAGGCCGCAAGATTTGGTAAGCCCAACTAGGGTTTCACCGAGTATAAAAGGAACCCTTCGGTCCTACAAAAGGTACAATTTACACAATCTCAAAACCCTCACCGATTATCTCAACCAAACCGATTACTTACTCATGTGTCGGAGTCTAATCGTGGGAGACAATCTCATAGTAAGCCTAACGGTGTTCTTTGTTAATGTGCAGGGTCTTACTACAAGTTCACTTGGTGCAAGAGTCGGAGTCCCGATATCCGAATTACACCTAATTCGGGTCAGACTGGTCCATCCAACTTTTGTATCAACAAGTTGACACCATCTGTGGGAGCCTACACTAAACTTTTGAAACATGACTAAGACAGGTGTATTCACTGCCAAGCAAAAGGCTGGTGGCAAGAAAACACAATCGAATGAGGCATTTATCGTCTCTACCCAATCGAACCATAGGATAACTTGTGGTACGAATAATCAGAAAACGACAAATCAACCCTCATGTAGAGCTAACTCGCCCTTTGCAACCCCTCCAGCGCCGATGCCGGTTGCGGAAACTCCCGCATCAGTTGTAGTGCCAGTGCCGCCTCATAAAGAAGCCTGACGACAACCTGATGTGGAGACGGTGGATAACACGATCATTCCTGCGAATGAAGAAAACCTCGAAGATTACGTCAATCGGAACTTTGAGGCTCTATTCCTACTCATCACTGCAAGGATGAGGGCCTATCAAAGAGGGAGTCTTCAATCTCGGCTTAACTTTGACGCGGTCTGTTGATACAAAAGTTGGATGGACCGAGCTTGACCCGAATTAGGCTTAATTAGGGGTCTTGTGGACTCCGGCTCTTGCACCAAGTGAAACTTGTTTAAGGACCATGCGCACTAAAAACAGACACCGTTAGGCTTACCGTGGGTTTGTGACCCACCATTTGACTCCAGCATGAGAGTAAGTAATCGATTTGAGTATATTAGGGTTTAGGATATTGTGTTATTGTACCTTTGTGGAACCGTGGGGGCTCCTTTTATACTCGAGAAAGTCCTGGCTGGGCTCCCTATTCTTGCGGTCTAAGGAAGAGATAATGACTCAAAATAGATTGATCCTTATCGCATAACTGAGGTAAGTGTATATCCTCCTTCCTTAGGCGAATATAATCATAAGATAGATTATATTCTCGTCTGATCCTGTCGTAGTGCGAAGAGGACACGGTTAAGTAATGAACCGTATGTGCGACAGCGACTTACCGAGCCTCCTGGGCTACGCGCACATCACATAAATATCAATCCACTCTTGCTGGATACGGGTAGTACCCGTGAATCGGACTATCCAACCCGACTCTGGACTATACATCATCACGGTCCAAGGGGATTCGCCACAGCATCCTTGCAGGTGACAAAGAAGATGCTCTGCTGAGGAACAACCTTAGACGCGTAATGTTTTTGAGTGAATCGGGGACCAAATTATCAAAGATCTAGAAAGGGAGCAATAAGCTTTCAACTATTCAATGGAATCAAGAGAGAACGAACCACCGGAAACCCTTAGGGAGGAAGGTCAGCGCACGAGCGCGCTAAAAAAACTCGGGACCCCTCAAAGGGAGAAAGATCAAACTCCAGACTCTCGAGACCAAAGACCTAAGAGAAGTCATCGAAGCAGATCTAGAAGGAGAAAAGATCCCTGAGTTACGGCACATCTAGCTCCAAATCAAACGACCATCATCCTAGATGTCGCAGGACAAGCTATTCCTCCTCGGATTCCTCACACTGTGAGACGGACCACCAGAGATCGTCCCACCAACACCGCATGCGCAATGATGAGGGCTTATCTATTCCATGGTGTTGCAAAAAGGTCGATGTGTTTACGAGACAATTCGAAATGGCTCGGAGGATAAGAAGTGATAGATGTCGTCCAATGTCAAAACTTATGATGGTACAGGCGACCCAGATGACCATATAAAGGTCTTTGAGTCACATGTTAGAATTAAACGCTGGCCAGAACCCATGTGGTGCCACATGTCCAATTCCACCTTGATTGGTAATGCACAGAATTGGTTCAATAACCTTCCACATTGAAGCATTGATGGGTTCGAGGACCTACAGAAAAGATTTTAGGCGAAACTACATGCAACGTAAGAAGTGCGCCAAAAACCCTGTCTCGCTCGCAAGGGTGAAACAAAAGCAAGGTGAATCAATGGAAGACTTCACGGAGTGTTTCAAGGATGAATGCAATCATGTCAAGGCGTGTCCAGAGATTTTGAAAATCTCTGACTACATGAGCGGGATAACTAACCAGGACCTAATCAGACGTTTGAACGATAGGATTCCCCCAAACTACGACGAACTGACGCGACGAGTCAGATCGTTTATTCAAGGGGAGGCTGCGGCCACAGACAGTAGGAAGGGTTATTCGAACTACATGTCTCAAAACCAGCCCAAAAGGCAGTCTAACAACCAATGTAACGATCACATCAATCATTATTGTGACTGTGGGTTTGCTTTTTAGTAATCCGGTGGTCTAGGTGGGTGGTGGAAGGTGGAAGCCATTGTTGAGTTGAGAGAAAGAGAGGTTGTGCGTGAGAGGTTAAGAAAATGTGTATTGAAATGAAAAGAAACAAATGAAACACAACCAACACCCCTCCCTGGAAGCCTTGGAGGGGTATATATAGTCACACACGACACTTAAACTATACAATGTTTCCTAGTCTAGTCTATGCGTGTAGAACTATGATAACTAATGGGAATTCTTAAATGTCGTCACATAAAGTGAATTTCCAACAATCTTCCCCCATGGGACGACGTGTAGAATTCCTTACAATATTTTTCCTAACAAGTACATAATGATTAAGAACAAGAGCTTCCATGAAGCGTCCAATGCTGATGAGGTCTTCTGAGGCCTTTGACTTCAAGTCTTCACTTCAAAACGACTCATCTTTTAAGTAACATGTAGTAGAAATACTGTAACGGAACGAGCTAAGTAATCCATATACTTCTAGTTAAGGAAAAGCTTCTGAATTAACTTCCCCCTAATTCATGCCACATAAACTTGATGTAGAAGCTTTTAAATAGCTTCCCCCTAAACCGACAATCCTCGTAAGCAACTTCAAAGCTTTCAATAAAGCTTAGAATGATTAGGCGCACAACGGAATTTAAAAAGCAAACCCCATCATATAACATGATAATGTTGCTATGAAGGATTGAAAGTAAGGGGCACACCAAGTAGATCGACAACTTCTCTTCTCACGCTTGAATAATTCTTCTGAATTTTTCTTCCCCCTGAGAGTTCAAGTTATGCATACTAGAAAGAATCAAGACATTTCTTCCCCCACATAGTTGAAGAAAATAAATCAATCCCAAGTATGAATCTCAAATACTAAAGTAGACACTTTATCCCATTCATGAAGTTGACATCGTAACACCAGAGTCAATTAAGTCCCGAAAATGCACATATTTTCTTCCGGAGATGCACTAGAGTCAGTTATGTCCCGGAAGTGCATATCTCTCCATATAGGATAATGATGATGAATAATTGAAACAACAAAACAATTAAACATCGAATCAGTAGTGTACGTTTAGAGATTGATAACGCCACGAGTTAAAACACTGATTTTCTCTGTAGTTATGACAAATGTCTTTCCGGAATGTCTTCAAATCAAAAGAAAGGTATGAAGTTCATCACGTGTACTCGTTGTGCGTTTAATGTGTCTTCTTCTTCCCCCTTGATGGTTTCGAAATTCAGAACCAGCAATAAATCGTACGCACATATACCTGAAATCTCGTGAGAATAATAAATAAGATGAATTACATATTTTGTGAGAATCAGTTGCTGATCGAAATTCTCTACTCATAAACTCTCCATGGCCATCTTTACCAACCCCTGTGTAGGCAATTTGAAATGACCACTGATAGAATAAACCGGATACATCAAACTTGAAACTGAATAAGAATCCTTCGATCTTGTGACTTAAGCTTGCACTATTGTTGAATGAGGAACGGTGGAGAAATCTCTAAGTACCCAATGCATCACTGAAGAAGTCTATAAGCACAACACCTCTTGAAATTATCCACGTCGACTAAGCGCGTGACACTGAGTACAACAATGTAACCCCTTTAAGTAATAGTTATCCGAGTCATCAACCAACCACCCCGAACCCAGAAACTAGATAACCAAGTCTTCATTCTAAGATTAAGCACGAGCAAGTTATCTTTTAAAGATAAAATAAATACACGCCTTCGAAAAAAATCCGTCTTCAACTTCACATAATTAATACCCGATTAAAACAATCCTTGGCCACTAAAAAATCGCCAAATTTTTCTTGGTCTCGTCAAATAAATTTTGTCACATAGTCTCGACGTTTTGTCTTGTCACTTTGTCGTGTCAAAGCCCCGGTTATAACCAAAAATACTACATTTCCCAAATTTTATCCAAAATAATGAATTTTGAAATAAAATTCGGATAAAATTAACACCAATTGGCCCATATCACTTATATAAACCCGGTTTACAAAGTTAGCCCTGCCATATTGCCCGATCCATACCAAGTTAACCCTAAAAAGTTGGGATAGATATAAAGCTAGTTTACCCTAATCTATCTCATAACAAAAACGCAGTCACTCATTCTAATCTCACCAAATCCTTATCTCACACCCCCACTTCGTTTAATCCGCCCCCACTCTTTCCATCGTTCTCTCCGCCCCTCCACCAGATCAACCATCCATCACCATCAAACTAAATCCAAATCAAACTTTCACCAGCCGAATCTTTTCTCCCATCATACGCAACCCCCAATCTTATCACAAATATATCAACTCAAACCAAATCACCACTCGATTCGAAGTCAAATATACGATATCAAACGAACCATATAAAAAATGAAGAATGAAGAAGAAAACGTCTTCTAGATCTCAATATTGAGGTCTCGGGTAGGTACGATTGGTGATTGCATGTGATTGATCTAACCTTTTTCAGTCGAATCAAAGATAGAATATAACATAATTGTTATTGTTCTCTCTTTAAATTCGTATATTAATAAGATGGGTTATCCCATATACATGAAACCGTGACGGTTCTGGATCGATGATGTATTAAAATCAATTTTTAGAGATCTATTAAAATTTTATAAATCAAAAATCGAATTGCAAACTGAGATCAATTACTTTTCTGTTTGAGTTAGATAAAAGGTTATAGATGGGATTAGGAGACGAAGGGATTAGGATAGATTGTTGTTGGATTTGGTTTTGAGGTGATAAAAGGTGGGCTATTGAATTAGACTCAGTGAGTTAACTGAGTCAATTCGGTAATTACCGAGTTGACTCGGTTGTGTTGGTTTCGGTTTTAGTTGAGGTCAGACGAAGTCAGGTAGAGCACTTAAAAATTTTATCCATCGCAATGTCTTTGTTTGAACCCATCGCAATGACTAAGGCCATCGCAGTCTTAACTTTGAGTCCATCGCAGTCTAACTTTGATTCCATCGCAGTCTAAAAACAATATGGCCATCGCAGTCTAGATGGACACCATCGCAATGGACACCATCACAATGGACACCATCACAATGGACACCATCGCAATGGTTCCATCGCAATGGTTCCATCGCAATGGTTCCATCTCAGTGGTACCATCGCAGTCTACCCATCGCACTCAATGCGATTGAAAGTGCCATTGGAATGATAGCATCGGAAAGCCATCGCAATGCTTGCAGAAATCTTATCCAAAAGTACTTTTTCTTGAAAACTTGCCTTTTCTGAATCTGACTTTCTGGGCAAATCTGGGCTCATCTTCATCTTCATGAGCACGAAAATTTCCAGAAAATGATAATAACCGAAGATCCAGTCACAAAATCATTAGCAGATTTAAAAAAATATGGCAGGTTTGACTTTTGACTATTACATGATAACCAGTGACACAAAAATTGATAAAAAATTGTGACACAGATAGGATAAAAGATTTGGACAGATATAAAAATATCATCACACAAAAAAAATGAGACAGTGATATGGATATGAGACTAAGAGATAAAACCATGGACTTTTTAGATCAGATATGTGGACTGAGTATATGGACTGAGTGACAAAGAAACATATTATGACAAAAAAAACTGTGACCATCGTGACAAGAAAATTAACAAATCAGACCAAAAAAAAATTTAGACCACTAAATCCGAAACAAAAACGCGATCCAAGGATTAAACCGAGGCTCTGATGCCAATTGTGGGTTTGTTTTTTAGTAATCCGGTGGTCTAGGTGGGTGGTGGAAGGTGGAAGCCATTGTTGAGTTGAGAGAAAGAGAGTTTGTGTGTGAGAGGTTAAGAAAATGTGTATTGAAATGAAAAGAAACAAATGAAACACAATCAACACCCCTCCTTGGAAGCCTTGGAGGGGTATATATAGTCACACACGACACTTAAACTATACAACGTTTCCTAGTCTAGTCTATGCGTGTGTGACTATGATAACTAATGGGAATTCTTAAATGTCGTCACATAAAGTGAATTTCCAACAGTGACTAACAGAGAGGATGGCGTGGGAATAATAACAACAACAAATTCACCGCTCTCAAGATGACGCCAAGAGAGATATTAATATGAAGGTACAAGTTTCCCAAAGCCACCGCCAATGACCACCCCGGTGGACAGGCGCACGGGTAACAGTTTTTGTGAATACTACGGCGAGAAGGGGCACATAACTTACGAGTACATCCAACTCAGACGGCATATCCAAAAAATGATAAAAGCTAGAAAGCTCAAACATCACATCAAGGATTGGAAGGATGGGAAGAATAACAAGAAAAATGAGAATAAAGAATACCAACCAAAGGATAAACCCATGACCATCTACATGGTGCAGTCCTGGCAGCGCCAAACCAGGCAAAAGGTTAGTCAGAAATTTTCTCGTGGTATAGACTTCTCATTCCATCCCCTAATCGCAAGCAATGTAGTAGAATGACCTTTAATAATCGAGGTAAACATCGGTACCTACGTTGTCCACCGCATGTACATTGATGGGGGGTCTTCAGTGGAAATCCTTTATAAACATTGCTTTACACAGGTACAACCAGATGTTAAAATCCAGTTGATGCCCACCACGTCACCGCTCACAGGTTTTAGTGGAGAAGTAATTTGACCACTCGGCCAATTACGATTGTGGGTGACAGTCGGACATGAAGAGCATTCCAACCACGACTTAGATGAGCTTTATGGTCATACGCTCGCCATCTCCGTACAATGACATCACTGGATGACGATGCATACTGGCCAAACGAGCTGTGCCATCTACAGCTCATGGAATGATCAAGTTTCCTATTGAAGGAGGTATTGTTACAATCTACAATACAGTTATATCACCAACAGAGTGCAACATCGTAGAAAAAGCACCAGTACCAGCCACGGTGCAAGCCACGACATCACCACCTAATCTAAAAGTGGCAATTCACCCAGACTTCCCAGAACAAGAGGTCATGATCGGAGGAACATTGTCCGATAAAGGTAGAGCAGCTATGCGCACTCTTTTAAAAGAAAACCTTGACATCTTCGCACGAGAACCGAAGGATATGATAGGAGTGTCGCGGTCGATTATAGAACATAAACTGCAAATCCAGGAGAGATACCCTCCCGTTAGACAAAAGAAGCGCGGGAAAGCCCCCGAACGCAGCCAGCCCATATTGGAAGAGGTCAAGAAATTGGTAAAAGCAGGCATTATGCGAGAGGTTTACTATCATGACTGGCTATCAAATCCAGTCATGGTGAAGAAGCACGACAACAATTGGCGAATGTGCGAATCTCAATAAAGCCTGCCCTCAGGACTGTAATCTGCTGCTAGAGATTGATTGGAAGGTCGAATCCCTATTTAGGTATCCCTTAAAGTGTTTTATGGACTAATATAAAGGCTATCACCAGATCTAGATGGCGGAACAGGACGAGGAAAAGACGGCGTTCCACACGAGCCAAGGGGTCTATTGTTACACAAAGACTCCCTTCGGTTTGAAGAACGTAGGGGCTACCTATCAACAGATAGTGGACAAGGATTTCAATAGTCAGATCGGGCGCAACCTGGAAGTCTATGTTGATGACTTGGTTATAAAGAGTCATACTGAGGATGAGCTTATCCAGGACATCAAGGAGACTTTTAAGACGCTTACGCGAATCAACATGAACTTGAATCCCAAAAAGTGCATGTTTGGCGCGACGGGGGGAATGTTCTTATGATACATGATAGACCCTTATGTCATCAAGCCGTGCCCAGATAAGACAGAAGCTTTGATACAGCTCCCATCTCCGTGGGTGATAGAGGAGGTGCAATCTCTTAATGGAAAGCTGGCAAGGATAAATAGATTCCTCTCCAAGTCTGCAAAGAAGTCACATCCTCTCTTTAAAACACTCAAGAAGTGCATGAAGAAAGGAGACTTTCGCTAGACAACAGAAGTAGAAGAGGCTTTCGACCAACTCAAGAATCACCTAGCAACGCTGCCTATGTTGGTCGCGTCATGACAAAAGGAAGAACTATTTGTATATATATCCGCTATGCACGAGGCAATCAGCGTGGGGCTAATGACAAACAGAGACTCAGTCTAAAAGCCCGTTTACTTTGTGAGCAAAGCGCTACATGGTCCGGAATTAAATTACACTCCAACGGAGAAGCTAGTCTTGGCACTAGTATATCCAACGAAACGGCTGTGCCGGAACTTCCAGGTGCACCCTATAGTTGTGATTATAGATCAGCCGATCAAGCAAATAATATCGAAACCAGACATGGCAAGAAGGCTATAGAAGTGGAATGTCTTGTTAGGTTAGCACAACATCTCGTACAGACCATGCACGGTAATTAAGGGTCAGAACTTGGCAGACTTCATCATAGAGAAACCTGTTGGGTCAGTATTTACTAACCTGAAGCAACTCTAGGATTTGAATATAAAATTCCTCTAAGTGTTTCATGTTCAGCAGAAAGGTGGATCTGCTGAAGCATAACCAGAAGAATAAATATTCCTACTGAAGAACGTTTTGTTGAAGGATGTTCAGCTTTCCTCTTCCAGTGAACTTAAAAGACAAAGGAGTCTTTGCTTCAAGAACTAGGCGGTCTAGTTGCTGAAGAACAAGTCTTGAAGAAGAGCTTTCAGTTTAGTTTTGCTTGACAATACCAAACTGAATGATGACGATCTCCTCTAGAATACTGAAGACACTTCAGTATTTTGAAGGTTTACATTAGGCGAGAAAATATTTACTGTAAGTCAAAGTAGGAAAAGGTTGCTTGTATTGTTAGCTATAAGTACAACCTTTATCTTTTCTTAGATTAGTTTATTTGTACTATGTATTGTTTATCCATCATGGGCATCAACCACCCACTGGATAAACACATGCATGGAAACCTGTGAATGTAAACCCTAATACGCTTCTCCTATAAAAGGAGTGCATATGAGAGAGAAACGACCAACCTTTAGATTAGAAAGATAGCAATCTTCTAACAGCCATTTCTCTCAACATTAACCAATCCATATATCTAAAAGCATATGAATGTTTTGGTTAAGACTTAAACTCTTAACTTCGGTTAGAAGTTTAAGTAGAGGAGATCACCCCACATCGTTATTCAACCACTTTGTTATTCCGCAAACAAAGTGGGTTATAGATTCTTTATTGAGTTTTAATAAAAGTCTATACGTTGAAAAGTATTTGGTATTGTTGTTTTATTTGTTCTTAGTTCTTATAAATTGATTATACAACACAATTGAATCTTATTAACAAGTTACTACTTAAGTGTTGGAAATACGTTTTTACGTATTTAGAAAGGATCGATCACTCCAATGATATTGGGCTCGTGATCCAGTATAGCCCATATAGCCCACATGTAGGGTGGGCTATATAAACCCCCTCCTAGCATGTTAGGAGGGGTTGAACACTTAACCATTTATCACATTCCATCTTTCTTTCCATCTCTCTCCTTTCTCTCTCTTCTTTGTCTCTCTAAGTTCTACCATTTTCCATCGATCTTAATAGATAATCCATACAATGCCTAATCCTAGAATACACGATCCTACAATTGGTATCAAGAGCTTGGTTGATTCTTCGGATTGGCGTATTTTTTTATCTATTGATTTGGTGGTAAAAATCTTTTCTTTCTAAAATTTTTTCTCGTTTCTTTTTGGTGTTACGTGTTTATCAATTTGATAAAAATAATTTGTCTCGTCTTTTATTTTTCATTTTTCAAATTTTAATTAGTATCAAGTTTCTTTATCTCAAAAGTTAGTTAAAAAAAGTATCAGTTTTCATTTTTTAAAATCACAAAAGTCTTGGTATTGGTTCTTTGTATCGATTTGGGAGAAAGGTCTCACAAGTATCAGGTTTTTTTTATTTATAACTTTCTATCCATTTTTTGTCTTTTATAACTTCTGTCTTGGAATTAACAACTGTATCTTCTACATCAGAGTTATCCGTACTTCATTTTTGTCTCAAATTGGTTTATTCGTTGCGATCCAACACATATTTTCGGCTACGATCTGATCTTTTGTGATCGCATAAACCCCGGGGGCTTCTGCTTGTGATCCAAAGTCACGATCACTTTCTACGATCTCCACCACGATAGAAGCTGCGATCACGAGTGCGATCGGAGTGCGATCGGAGTGTGATCGGAGTGCGATTGGGGTGCGATCTTAGTACGATCAAAGACTGCGATGGAGTGTTATTGTGACTGCGATGAAGTGTAATTGTGACTGCGATGGTGTGTAGATTATGACTGCGATGGACTAAATCATTTTGATTGCGATGGTGTGTTGTGAGTTACGATCCTAGTTACGATCTTAGTACGATCAAAAGGACTTAATCAAATTTTATTTTTATTTTTACTCCAACGACTGGACCCTCGTCAAACCATTTTGGACTCGACTCAACTCTCAACTCTCAAACCAGCCTCGACAAACACCACTTCGACTCGACTGACAAACTCACCCTCATCAACATCACACCCAACAACTCTCACAGACCAAAACATTATCTAAACCGAATCCAACACCGACCTATTCTCGATTCTAACCAAACTTAACTCGACTCAAACACTCGAAATCGCAGACCAACAAAGCTCACACACGACTCGAATCTGTTTCTTCTAACCTCAATCAACACTCAACACCAACACTCAACAAACACAATCAACCACCATCTGACCCAAAAACTAGAAAAACAAACCGACACTAAACCAATTTTTACATCCATTGATCTCAGATTCTGTTCGCTGTTGACTTGCATGTCAAGATCTTGAAAGATCTTTTCCGAATCAGTATATCATCATAGATACGTGAAATTATCCCACTCTTTACTATTTGAAATTCAAAGAATGATCTATAACGATCATGTTATCATCATGCTTTAGTTTCGTTTAATCGTAAATCACTTGCAAACATAAAACCTTTCAACCCTACCTGAGACCACATACATGATTTTGAAGCCGTTGTTTTCTTCATCTTGATTTTTCATTCAATTGGGTTAATCTGTATTGTGATTAGAATGGTTTATGGGTTACTGTCTGAAAGATGAGATGAGGATTGTGAGTTTTTGTGGTTGTGAATATCAAATGTGATTAGGCGACTAGGTTTGGAGGATTTAGTTATGAGTTAACTTTTGAGATTTGTATAAGAAAGGTTGAAGACGATCGGTATAAAAGAGATAGATTTAGGAGGCGGACACTTCTAGGTGAGTGATTAGGAAAGTTGTGTGAGGAAAATTAGGGATTTGGAGGATTTATATCCTAATGCTTGGACCGGGTATGTAGATTGGGTTATTTGGACTCGTTTTTTGACAATTGGGATACGTTAAATCATTCGATTCAAAAGAACAAACTTAATTCAAATACTATATTTATAAAAAAACAAAGGTTGGCATCTGCATTTAGTAGTTATATCAATTGTTTTATGTTAAACACTATATTCAAAAGAACAAAGGTTGGTTTAATTAGTTTACGGGCTTTCTCTTTGGATTGACCCGTGGTTGAATTGGACTCTGTTTTAATTTATCAAAGTTTAAGTCGTCCAAGAAATTATTGAGCCGCGAAAAGAAACTTATATCATCAAACGAGGATTGTGACGAAGTTTTACGGTTTATTAGTTGGGTGATGTGTAAAATCTCTCAAATTTGTCTTCACGAATTCTCCTCGAATTGTCAAACCACTATTAGTTCTTCGACAACTAACACTCTTTCTTTCATCGACATTCAATGGATTCGTTGAATTTGCCATCTAAAGAGGGAGATTCGCATCAAATGAAAGTTAAAGCTAGAGAAAGTAGAATGACTTTATTTCGACTACTTCGGTCCCATCTGTCGAACATTTCTCTACTTAAAGAAGGAAGCGGTTTTGTGACACTCTTCGGTCAAGATCGTACCATTTTCGTCCACCAAATGCTCCTCAAATTTAACCAATTACTAGAGCAGATCAACAAAGAAGACATTAATCAAATTGAATCCTCACATTCACTTCAAGTTCTAGAGAAACATTTTTCGAGTTTCTTTCAATTTGATCTTGCCAAGGTTTAAGCTTCAACGATCTCCCAGTCATTCTTTGAAGACACACAAATCAAGGTTAAAGACTTCAGTGATAGATTGCTCAATTTCATGAAATCTATTGCACTTTTGATTTATGAAAGTTCACAACTTGAACTAGAGCATGATAGTGGAATACAAGAAAATCTGATGCAGATGCCAGAGAAAACAAATGGTATTACGGATGACTCAAAGGAGACCACCTCGGTTAACACTGATAGCAGCGTCATTGCATCACGCCAACATAATTTAAGCATGCATGACGAAGAGCCAATAGTTGGGGTACAATTGAATACTGTATCTAACAATGATTTACAACATGTTGAGCACTCCGACCCTATCTATGCCGGACATGGGATGGAAAAGAGTGATAGCAATACCACTTTTGATTCATCCGATGTGAATCATAATGAGGGAGAAAATGATCAGAATGCTAAAGATCATGATATGTGCTTTATGACTGCTAGGTTAACCAATTCTACTTCTAGGATTGAAGAGCTTGAAATGATTTTAGCTCAGCAATCAAAAGAGTTTGAGGATGCCAAAATTGAAATTTCGAAGAAAGCGGAGAAATTTGAAACATATTTGAAAAACTTGAAAAGTCAAACGTTGTTCTTGAACGAATAATTGGATCAAACAGTTCTAGATTCTATAGCAGAAAAGTATAATATTTTGAAACAAATTCAGTTGCTTGAATCTAAGTTGGCATCCCAAGATGAATTGCTCAAAGAGAATGAGACTTTAAAGGCTCAAGTTCAGGAAAAGGTGTTCGGCAATAGCGGCTCTGAAAAATGAGCTGAGGAAAACTAAAGGAACTAGTGTGGACACTAAGCTTGAAAGCCCATCAATCTTGGGGAAACCGCCTCAAATACAGTCCGTTAGACAACCAACTGCATTTAGATCCAAGCGACCACAATCCTCGAGACCGCGGTTTGCCTCCCAAGTTGATATGGCTCATATTTTTAGAACAGTCACTCCACCAACTAGGGCCAATGTGGCTAAAACAGCTTTTGCTAGACCTAATCACATGATTGCATCTAGTCTCCCTAGACATAATCTAAAGAACACGTCTCAAACTAGTTCAAATGACGTTTGCCATACATTTGGTCTAAGGGAAACTAAGCAAAAGATACAAGTAAGAGATAGGAATTTGAAACCTAGTCAGATGCCTTCTAGTTTACCTAACACTGCTAATCGTAGCATGTCACATCCTAGGAGCATCAATCAATCATTTAGGAATTCTAGATCTTACTCAGACATTAAATATGCTACTTGTAAAACATGTAGGAAATGTGTCTTTAAAGCCAATCATGATTCCTGTATCAAAAAATTACTTAATGAGGTGAACTCCCGTGCTAGACTTAAATCCCAGTGGGTCGCTAAAATCAAACCCATTGGTAAAATGTGGCGCCCCACTGGTAGAACTTTTACTCTTGTAGGAAACGAGTGCCCTTTAACTAGGATAGTCTCTGATTCTACTAAGACTACTAGGGAGGAAATTGAAAAGGAGGATACATCACTTAAGCCTGAACTTAAGGTTTTCTATAAAAGGAAACGTTTGCCAGCTAGGACAAGTGAATCATCTCCTCAAGGTACCTCTGGCACTAGAAAAGAAAACTGTGAATCCCCGCAAGGTTCTAAGATAGATATCGCTAACCCACATGAAAGCATACAAACTCCTAATGAGAATGCAGATACCAAAGTCCACGTTCAACAAAAACACAGCGGTCTGATCTTTACATATCGTTCAACTAAGGACACTCTCAGAGTTTGGTTACTGAAGAAGTTGATATCAGATAAGCAAGTGTCTCAGTGGATTCGCAGTTAAACATCGTGCAAAGGACTTATAGTCACATCACAGACTGTAACTCGTTCATCAAAGAAAGGAAAGTTTATCGCCGATGATAAACTTATCCTAACAACGAGAAAGTAATTTTCTCGGGCATGAGCTTATATCAAAAACATTCCAAGTTTTTTAAGCTCATGCACAATGGCTCACATTCAAATTACAGTCTGTGACCCGATCTTCAGAGAAAGGGAAGTTTATCTACACAACGATAACTTACCCTCAAAACGAGAAATTATTTTTTCTCGGACACGAGCTTACATTAAAAATATTCAACGGTTTTAAGCTCGTGTATATAGCTCCTCGTTAGATGACAGACGATGACCCGGACTTCAGAGAAAGGGAAGTTTATCTCGTCAACGATAACTTACCCACAAAACGAGAAATTAATTTTTCTCGGTCACGAGCTAAATTTAAAACTATTCAAAAGTTTTAAGCTCGTGTATATGGTTCATTGTTAAATTTCAGACGATGACCCGATCTTCAAAGAAAGGAAAGTTTATCGCCGATGATAAACTTATCCTCATTAACGAGAAATTAAATTTTCTCGGACGCGAGCTTCCATTAAAACTATTCAAAAGTTTTAAGCTCGTGTAAATGGCGTATAATTATATTTCAGATTATGCCCCGGACTTCAAAGAAAGGAAAGTTTATCACCAATGATAAACTTATCCTTACAACGGGGCATGAGCTAATATTAAAAACATTCAAAGTTTTTAAGCCCATGCACAAAGACTTACAGTTAAATATCAGACTGTAACTCGGACCTTAATTTTAGGAAAGCTTATCCTTAAAGATAGCTTATCCTCGTAACGGGAAATTAAATTTTCTCGGTCATGAGCTTGTATTAAAACATTCCAAGTTTTAAGCTCAGAAAGGAAAGTGAATCTTTTAAATAAGAGAACTTTTCCTCATAACGAGAAATTCACCTTTCTCGGTCATGAGCTTTACGTTAAGACATTCAAAGTTTTTTAAGCTCATGAAAACGACTTCTAAGTAAATGTCACTTAGGATTCGTTCCTCGGTTAAAAGGAAAGTTTATCGCCGATGATAAACTTATCCTTAACAACGGGAAGTTTACAACTTCTCGGACTTGAGCTCGTTTTGTAAGATATTCAACATCTTAAGCTCAAGTAATTGGTTTTCAAAACAATGAACACAATTTTTCGAGAATTTCTCAAAAGGTTTTTCTAAATCTTTCAAAATTGTGTGTTCAAAAATGTTTTGATAAAAAGAGCATGTCTTCTGGAATCGATAATATTTACGATACTAGAAATGACATTCAATAATGACACGGGGTTGTAAATAAAGTTCGAGCAAAAGTTCAAATGTTTTAAAACATGCTCAAAATGGTTTGCTATTATTTCAGATAGTAACCCGCTTTTCATACTCAAGTCAAGCATTTCACCGGAAAGCTTTGACTCAACAACGGGAATTAAATTTCTCGGGCATGGTTTATTTTATAACCATGTAAGGGATTGTGTTAACGGAATAACACAATTTAACACGAATTTATGTACGTGTCAGTGCATTTATTTGTTAAGACAAGAGAAATCTTGTTTTTATGAAGTTATCATCTCCACAAACCGTAGCAATTTACATTTGATATCTACATACTCGACGATGCGACTACTCAAACGGTGACTACAACTCTTTCAATAGAACACGGGTCAACAATTGAGGGGGAGCAATTGTCCAGCATTCAGAATCTTTGACGCCAAAAGTGCCAAGTTCACATGTTGGTGTCAAGACAACGATATCAATCACATGGAGTCAAGAGATAACTTCAGACGTGATGAGGCGACCAACATTCGTGAACAAGAACCATGTGCTTCTTTCATATGATGCTCTCCATCATTCAGGTCCAACCTCATAAATCGCTAATCTTGTGAATACATTATCATATATGATCTTTGCACGTGATAAATACCTTACACTTGTGTTTAAAGGTATTTAATTTACGTTTCAAGTACACCCTCATTAATTTGAAGGGGAGCTTGTGTAATTCATGAAGATAATTGGATTTGCATTTTTCTTCCCAAATTTTTTTAACATGCTATTAAATCAATTGATATTAAAAACATCGATTGGGTTAATATTTTTATATGGGGGAGAAAATGTGATTTAATATGGGAAATGATTAATTATAGATGGTTTGACTTAGCGTGATAGCTCATCCCGACATGTGCGAAATGTTTTTGGATATCGTGGCATATGTTAAGGGGGAGCAAAATAGGATTTGCACTTCAAAATGGATTTCATGGTGACATACACTTACCCAAAACATCTCTATTCATGACGGTGAAGATTGTGGTAACATAAGGATGGTAGGATAGGTTAAAGTCCAATGATTCCTCTAGAACCGGAGGAATCTTCCAAAAGACATTCCATAGCTAGAACTAGTAGTCCTTAGGAAAGATGGGAAAGATTGTGAACGTAGCTGAATGCCGACCAAGTACTTAAGTTAGCACTAGAACAATCACAACAAGGTGCTAGTGATGATGTATTGGTAAGCATTGAAGGGGTTGAAGAATGAAAAAGAATTGTAAAGATAAAGGGTGTAAAGAAAGAAGCCCTCCTTACAACTTAGGCAGAAACCGGGTCAATACATATGCTATTAAGATCATTGTTTAATGATTCTTGATATTGAAGACAGACATCATGGACCCAGTGATGCAAGGCACAACCCATCCCAGCTAACTCGGATATCTCTTAAAAGATATTTGTTTTAATCACACGGAGACAACACATTATCTATTGATTTATTCACTCCGAATAAATTGGTATTGAAATGGTGGCACTCCTCTCCAGGCTCCGATCACTAAAAATCCAAAATGCACGATCGAGTCTAGAGCCATTTGAGATCATCAAATATCTCATTAGGACACACTTTCAGAATACCTTGCTTCTTCACACAATGTGAAAAGTAAGAAAGATTTTAAGAGTCCTACGCAAAATCTTCACGATCTTGCCTGAACATCCGAGTAATACGAAAGTATTTACAATGAAGATGGAAATCCTTCTTGAGCGAATATCAAAAAGCTCATGGTAGGTGACTTGTAAGATTCTATACGAATCAAACTTGTGATAACTGGAAAGCAACAGTGGTTTAATTCTTAAATGAATTTAAACACGTTCCAGGCCTCTACGCAATATCTTAGTGATCTTGCCAGAACACTCAGAGTGATACCTTAGTGTTCACAGTGATGAGTGGAAATCCTTCTAGTGTTAACCTCAAACAACACTTGGTATGTAACTTGCAAGATTCTATACGAATCAAGCTCATGACTACTGGAAAGCAACGATGGTGCGGTTCTTAATTAAATTTCACTTGTTCCAGGAACATGAATTGACGGCTTCAAATCATGCGGATATTATTATCCAATGATTCACTCTTTATGTTTGCAGTCAGCTTTGGACGGTCGAATAAAGAGAACGGGTTTACCCGTGAAATCTTGTCAAGGAGGTTCTTAATTGAAACTACCTGACACAAGTACGATAGTTAATATCGTCCAACGGTCTTCACCGACCGGAGGTAAAATGCTACCGAATTAGAATGAAATGTTCAAGGCCATTTCATCCGTGTATATGTTTTGTTGCTAACTGTCTTATGCAGCGTAACAAGAAGGTGGCATTACGGTGTACAATCCAGAAGAAGTCGTCACCACACGCTTATACTGTATGCACTTAATACTTCAACAAATTCAAGAAAGTATAAAAGTCAAGTCTTCCGCTGTATCAAACTATGAAGCTTTCAAGAATTTATAGAAGTATAAGTATGTGGAACATGAAGTCACGAGGAGGCAAATTTCACAAGTGATGAATGCACAAGGTCAAGGCAAGGAAACATGCTCAAGACTAAAGTCAAAGATCTCATCTGCATATTCACAAGAACAAGATCGAAGACTCAAGCATAGTATGCTAGGTTTAAGATTTTGTAAAATGGTGTGACCTCCCTGTGGGGAGATTGTTGGAAATACGTTTTTCCAAGGAAAGTCTCGGTCACATCATTATTAGCATAGATCACGAGCTATAGACTATTTAGGACATTGTAACTTGGAGTGACCTCCCTTTGGGGGAGATTGTTGGAAATACGTTTTTACGTATTTAGAAAGGATCGGTAACTCCAATGATATTGGGCTCGTGATCCACTATAGCCCATATAGCCCACATGTAGGGTGGGCTATATGAACCCCCTCCTAGCATGTTAGGAGGGGTTGAACACTTAACCATTTATCACATTCCATCTTTCTTTCCATCTCTCTCCTTTCTCTCTCTTCTTTCTCTCTCTAAGTTCTACCATTTTCCATCCATCTTAATAGATAATCCATACAATGCCTAATCCTTAGAATACACGATCCTACATTAAGTTTGATAAGTAGTAACGAGTTAAACGGGACCAACAAGTGGTATCAGAGCAGTTTAATTAGAAAAAACCTCTTATTTTCATTAAACTGCTCATTTTAAGTTTTTAAAATCAAGATCCAACATGGTTCAAGTTATACCACAAACCCTAGAATATAGGGGTAGCGCACTCAATGTTGCTCCTGTTCTAGAAGTGGCTAACTTCACAAATTGGAAGAAAAGGTTCCTTGTCCACATGGTTGGAATCGAACCCCAGTTACTTGGAATCATTGAAAACGGTCCTTTTGTTCCCATGGTTGGGGACAATATAAAACTTGAGGTACAGTGGACTGTTGATGAGAGAAAATCTGCTAACCTAAATCAACGACTCAAAAGTCTCATCATGTCCGTACTTCTAGATGACCAAATGAATTCTGTCGTGAATTGCAAAACAGCTAAATCTACATGGGAGGACCTTATATTGTATCATGAGGGACCCTATAATGTGAAAGAAACAAGAATAATGGATTTAAAGCTTCAATACATCACCTTCAAAAAGAAAGAAGGGGAAACCCTTACTCAAACTTTCACCAGATATAAAGCTCTAATGAATGAATTAGTAAATGATGGTGTTGAACTTTCAAAACTAGAAATCAACACAGTTTTTGTTAATGCACTACAAAAGAAGTGTTGGGTCAAGTTGTTGTGGCAGAAACTCAAAACGAAGAAAACATGAATATATTATGTTTAGCCGCTGACACGTGAGTTTTAGCCGTTGACATAATCTAGACGCTGATAGAATTCTATTTAAGTGGAATATTCAGAATATTGTTTATCAATATTCTCTATATAGTTTATTTAAATAGAAGATATGCATGTTTATTTGTTCTTATCTTTTGTAAACCATATTCCTTACACTATAAAGAGGAACCAACGGTATTAGGTTTATTCATATTATTTATATACAATGTAAACCTAAAGCGTGTGTCGATTAGGCGTGGGATTAAATGTATACACGCCTAGTGGTTATTTGTTATTAATATAATAAACAATCGTGGGAGAAATTCATCTTGTGTTTGTGTTTTAACATCTTGTTTAACGTTTTTCATTCTATTCCGCCTTGATTCAATCAAGTGAAAGAGATTCGTTCCTAGTAGTCTAAAGATCTAGGAATCTAAGGATTCCATAATTGGTATTAGAGCCTCGTGGCTCTCGGTGATAGGATCAAAAATGTGTTCGTCTTGGTGAGAAAGAAAAAAAATCCGTGTAGGGTTTTTCTGGTCGTTTTTGTGTGTGCAGCAGCAGTAAGAAGAGCATAACTTTTTCGTGAACCGTTGGATCGCCACGAATTTTGGTATGTGTGTTCTACACATATGTGGCTAGATGTTCACTGGAGGGATTGTCAAGATCTGTCTCCAAGAGAAAGTTATTCAGTGTCAAAGTTCACAGCAGAATGAATGGTTATGTGCAGTTTTCTTTGAACAGTGATAGTAAAAACATGATTTCTCTTTCATTAACCATTGGATCGTCGTGAAATTCGCGTTGTAGGTTCTTAACACATGTGTCTTGGATCTCATAGGAGGGATCTTCGATCTTGGCAGTTATGAGGGAGTTATTGGTTGTCGAAGTTGGCTGTAGTAATGATGTTTGTTTTTAGGGTTTTATCTAAAAACCATAGAATCATTGGTTGTTGCTGCTGGTAATAATCATAATAGCCTTGGTGAGTGGTTTCTTGAAATCATGATGAACCCTAGTATGATGTGATCCATTCATAGTTGTTGTTTGTTACTTTAGGGTTTTCCATAAACCCTAGATCTATGATATAAAGAAGTAGCAGCAGTTTAAAGATCATATGGTTTACAGCAGATTTATGTTTCTCTTTGTTGAATCGATTATAGTATTAATACTATTCTCATGAAGATGCTATGTAATCAAGCATGGTTCTGTTGCTATTCATAAAAGCAACAATGAGAAAGAAGTGACGTGAGATAGAGACATCACCTAAAGGAGTAGGACGTGAGGGCATAAAGGATCAGCTGCGATTATAATAATTTTTGTGCCAGATAACAAAGGTCACGTGTGGATGGTATGATATCAATGTTACTATTATTTACTCATTCTTTGTTATTGCATGTGATCTAAAAAACAAGACTTCACGTGATGTATGGATACTTGTTGGTCCCTTGTAATTAGTACTATACTTAAGTATACTAAGTATAGTCCTAACCCATGGTTAAGTATTGAAATAAACTTAATACAAGTAAGTAAATAACACAAAGGTTTTCAACATTTAACTCTTAGCTTTATTGAAGAATTATACCCTATTGTATTGGAAGCTACAATAGGGATTGAATAGACAATGTTTGGTTTTGTGATCTCCTCACTAACAAGCTAGTCCAATCATAACGATTGCTAAGCTTGACGATTCTATCAACAAGAGTTTAGAACTCAAGTGTGTGATCGTGGTTGGAGGAGAGAAAACTTTGTTTGTGAATGTCTAAAGCATTAAGTGCACAAACTTATTTTCTCTCCTTTACAAGCATCCTATTTATAGAAGGAAAGTTGGGTAGAAGACAATAATTGCCCATGTGCAATTCTTGTCTTATTGGTACAGTGTAGTATCTTGTCTTACCCTATTCTACGCTTGTCAGTACCCCATCTATCCCAAAAGGGTAAGTCACGCTAATTGTGTGATGTACTTCATCTTGTTACAATTCAACTTATCCCGCCTTTACTTCAGTCTTGGAGAATGCTTGTTTTCTTCAGGGAGATCGTATGGGGTTCAGTGAGTCTATTGCCCCAACTCACTGAACCCATCACCTTCTTCTTCGTCATATAAGACATTCATTGAGCTTCGCCTCTCTGAATGCTCGAGTCTTTCTTTTAGACTCGGTCTAGGAACTCGAAGGCAACTCACTGAGTGACTGTTCACTCAGTGACTTTGTTATGTTCAAGGTTAATACTTCACTTAGGCTGATTGTTATTTAAATCCATCAGGGAGGTCATTAGGTACTGAATTGACCTAACAATCTCCCCCTATTTGGATATAAAATTTGCTTAAGTGAAATTGTTATAAGTGAGCAAAGAGGCTTCTTCTTATTACAAACTATTCTACTGATGAAAAGACTTAATATAACAAAGTACTTCATTTTCATTCATCATTACATAAGACTGAATAGTTTGATACAAGAAACATAAGTAAAACAAAAGATTACAGTTATTCAGGAATCCATTGCTTCCCTCTTCACCCTTGATGACTTTAACACCTTTTCTTTGTCAGGCCTCCAAGCAATTATCTCCCTGAGCTTCTCAGCAAATCTTTTATTCTCATAAGTCTGAACTTGTCCAACCATCACAAGAAAGATGAGAACACTCTCAGTAGTGCATTTCTCTATGTCACTCATTCTTTGAAATGCTTGATCCCCAAATACATCAGTGAAGAAGATACCCCACTCAGGTTCTTCTATAACCATGTTGTTCACAAAGGGGACATTTTCAGGGAGAGTACGATTGCAGTCTAACCCAGGGATCTTAGTCTCAGCTTCAAGATCAACTCTTTTTCTCTTTCTTCCCTGAGCTTTGGTAGGATCATGTTCAGTTAAAGGAAGATCATTAGTGATTCTCAATTGTTCCTTCATCTGATTCAACCTCTCATATCTCTTACTGAGAGAGTTAAGTATCTCAGGGACATATTTGTTTGTTTTGGTGTTGAAGATCCTTCCCATTTCATCCCACTCACTGAGACCGAAGTCACCAAATGAAAATTTCTTCATAACTTCAAAGTTCCTCTCATCATTGTTTCTGTAGACAGATACTAAGACAGGTGTGGTATGAGGAATGATCTGAAGGTTAGTGATTGGTTCAGGCTTTCTTCTTTGGGTGACGACTTTGGTATATTGGTCATACAGTTTCTTAAGTTGGGTGTTTCTTTGTTGTTGCTTCAAGACCATTTCATCCTGAATGGCCTTGAGTTCTTCCTCCTGCTTTTGGATGAACTCCTCTCCCCCTTTCTTGCTCAGCAAGACCTCAGGGTTACCACCCACTTCTTTCACAAACTCAATGGATACCTTCAAGATCTCATCCTTTGTTACTTCATTAGCCTTATCCGACTCCATTCTATCTAAGTACATTTGGATTTGATCAGGATTCATCTTGTACATTATTCCATTAATCTCATATGGTACCAAGACAATGGCATCAGGATCAGGCCTTGTTTCTCTTGAAGCTTTTACTAGTTTCTTTGGTGGAGGTGTTAGGGTTTCATCAGCAATACCTTTGCCCTTATCTAACTTAGATACTGAGGGCTCAAGGTTAGGAGGAATTGAGTTTAAGGGTTGGGGTTGTTCTAGTCTTTCATGCTCCCCCTTAGTGTGAGAAGGAGGTTCAGTCCAAGTTAACATCATTGGTGGCACATTCTCCCCCTCAAAAGTTGAAGGATCAGCCTGACTAATCCCAGCTTTTGCCCTATGTGAGGGTCCTGAGGTGGTGGAGGATCCCTTGAAAGCCTGAAACATCTCAGTCACCATTTCCTTCATGGACTGAGTGTCAGCTTTGATAGTTTGAACATCCAACTGAATAAGGGATTGAGTGTTTTCTATGGTGGTAATCCTTTTCCTAAGTCTAGGAATATCAGCTTCTTTCAGGGACTTAGACATGTTAGAGAGATTGGAGGCATTATCCATGTAACCTTGTGCAACCCTTGACAATCTGAACTCTGCTTCAGCATCCATATGAACATCCTCATAGATGGCATCACATTTCCCTTTCACCATATCCAAGTCAGACCTGAGAGCGTCTAACCTGGTGAAAACCTTAGTGAGTCTGTCCTCTTTCAGTAACTCAAGTAGTTGACTAACTCTAGAATTGGACTCAGTGGTACTTGTGATCAATCCATCCAGAGTTGTCTTCAAGGACACATTTGCTTCTACAGTAGGAAGAGCACGGTTGAGGAAGTTGATGAGCTTCTTCTCTTGATTTTCATGACTATTGTTAGCAAAGCTGATGAATTCCATTTGGTTGTCCACCTGAATTCTCATCTTCTCCTCAAGCAGGTCAAATCTATCACCATATGTCCTGAAATCATCAAGGAGTTCATCAGCCTTTGAAGCTAAGTCTTCATGAACCTGAATGACCTCATCTTTCAAGGCTTTGGAAGCATGAGTTAATACATCTTTGAGCGTTTCATTTAAAACCTTCTCATCCAGAACCACAGTCTGAGTCCCCAATGAAGAGGTGTCAAGTTTTGCCTCTTGGGAGGGCTTTTTTGGTACCTCAGGGGAGGGCTTTGTTTGTTTGGATGCCTCAGGGGAGGGATTTTGTTGAGCCTCAGGGGAGGGCCGTATGTCCGCGAACAATGGTGGGGACTGTGGCTTCTGGTCTGATTGAGGAGGGGCCTGAGTTTCAGGTTCATCCCCAGCCTCAATCATATCATCGTCGTCACTGAAACCTTGGAGTAACTCGTCAGGCTTCTCGAGTAAATTTACAAAATCTCCAAAGTTCAGTGAACCCTTAGGTTTGTCCAGCTCCCCTTCAAAAGAAGGTTTGCCTTCGTTATCATCACTCCCTGCCTCAAATCCTGAGGCTTGGGATTTAGCCAACTGATACTCAGGGGCAGTTTGTGATTGATCAGTTATGGAGGTAAGATCCCTATCAGCGGGGTGTTTTACCCGTGGGCGTCCCTTTGAGTCTTTGGGATCAAGAGTGGTTCCCTCAGGCAAATGCTTTTGTTTTAGTGTGCCTTCATCAGGAGTTATGGAGGTGAGATTCCTATCAGCGGGGTGTTTTACCCGTGGGCGTCCCTCTGAGTCTAAGGAATCAAGTTTTGGGTCCTCAGGCTAAGACTTTTGAGCTAGTGTGCCTTCATTGGACTTGGTGGAAGTGATAGGCCTATCAGCGAGGTGTGTTACCCGTGGGCGTCTCTCTGAGTCTTTGGCCTTAGTTTTGACCTCAGGCAAAGGTTGTGATTTACGAATTCCCTCATCGGTTTGAGTGGAAGGCAGTCCCGTAGGAGAAGGTTGTTTATTTCCTTCTCCATCAAGAGGACTAGTAGGTTGGCCAGTCGACCCTGACTGTGATGTATCAGGGCCTCCCGAAAGCTCTTTCCCTTGGGGTATTTGAAGCTTGGTCTGAACAAGGGTAGTCTTTTTAGCCTTGACCTTTTTGGGTCGTGCCTCGGAAGCCTCAAGGCCCTGTGCCTTTGTTGGTTTGGTCTTTGGCACAGTCTGAGTCTTCTAGTTCCCCTTCTTTGGTAAGAAGGGAATGGGAGATACGGATGATTCACGACTGATCACCCCAGTCATGTGAGCCGTCAATGCAATGGGTTGACTTCAGATGGGTTCTTTGAAAAGTTTGTGGAACTCAGGATGGGAGTAGAAAAAACATTGAATTTTCCCTGAGTGTAAAGGGAACCTAGTAACCGTTCTAAGGCGCATGATATGAATCTTGGGTAAGAAACATACTTTTGCCTAGACTCCTTCAGGAGCCTGGTTACGAGATCATTATAAACGATCTCTCCTATGTCAGTCTTCAGTCCATTAATAAGCCTGTAGATTAGCATCTGCTGAGTAGAATTAACTTTCTCAGTAGACGAATAGTTCCCACCGATCACCTAAATAACAAAAGTGACCAGGATCCTCCAAGCCATGGGGAAAGCAGTTTTGATCAATGGGGTTTTAGTCACAAGTAACTCAGGGACCCCGATTTCTTTTAGTCCTTTTTTAACTGACTCCATGTCAGGATGTGCAACATACTTTCCATTGTTATAATCAAGTCCACTGGTTTGACAAAATGTTTTAAAGTCTAAAATCAATGGTGTCTTCCCATTGTTTACAGTGAACATGATGACACAGTTCTTATGTGACTTGATCTCAGACCCCTGAGATCCTTCCGGCCCTTGGGTAGGGGTTACAACCACAACCGTAAACCAGAATTCCCTGAGATATTCATGGTAGAAGACTGAGGGGGTTTTTCAAGAATTTGCAAATTAGTTTGTAGGCTGATACACTACTAGGGTAATTGAAATTTCCCTCATAGTTGTTTCCTGCAAAATGGACACCCTTATTGGTGAGATGTTCAGCCTGAGGGGCATATTTGTTAGCTTTGGACATTGCCATTAAAGATAAATTTTAAAGATTTGAAAAAGGACAATGGCAATTTGTGGAAATCAAATCAAGACTTGTTTCTTGTTATAATACAACAAGATTCACCAAGTGACCTAATGAGAACTTTTGCCTTATAAAAGGATCAAGAGTTATAAAAAATAGGTAACTTCGATTGTTTGTGCTATATAACAATAAAACAAGTGATCAATGTGATTGTCTTTTTACAAGAAACCTTTTCTGGAAACTCGTTTGAACACACACACTTTTTCTTTGAGAGAAACTTTCGGCATAGTAAAATTGCAAGTTCTTTGTGTGTGTGTTTGTTTTGATTGAGGGGTATTTATAGGCTCGGATGTGAAAGAGATTTTTATTTGTTATAATTTCTTGTCACATCCGCATTAAATGAAAGCGTACAAGTGGTCCCCCTATTTTCTTGGAAACTGTTCCATTACTGCAAAGATAACGCTTTTGGCAGAGATGACGTGGGGTCACGTGCATTTGAAAGGACGTTTTTACAACGGATTTTGCTAGAAAAAGGGTAAGCATTTAATGCTTAGTGGGATACTTGACATGAGTGACCCCTTGACTGGTTTATGACAATTTATTGGAGGAATATATGTTCCTTATTTAATATTGTGACTCACCAACCTAGGACATTAAGTAACTAAATCCTTAGAGCATTTAGTTACATCATTTAATGTACCTCAGTGTTAAGGGGAAGACGATAAGAGATATTTACTTAGAGAGAGGATCAAGAATATACATTATACTATGTCATCAGGGAGTCTGATTAATAAATATTCAGCATACCAAGTTCAGCTTTCAGTCTAGTGAACGTTGGTTCATCCAAAGGTTTGGTGAAAATATCAGCTAGCTGATATTCAGTGGGGATGAAAAGTAATTCAATATCTCCTTTTAAGATGTGACCCCTGAGGAAATGATATCTTATGTCTATGTGTTTAGTCCTAGAATGCAGGACTAGATTATTTGAAATGGCAATTGCACTAGTGTTGTCACAAAAGATAGGGACTACTTTGTATTCCATATTATAGTCCCTGAGTTGACTTTTCATCCAGAGGATGTTTGCACAACAACCAGCAGCTGCCACGTATTCAGCCTCAGCAGAGGACATTACGACTGACTGTTGTTTCTTTGCACTCCAACATACTAGCTTGCCACCTAGGAATTGACATGCACCTGAGGTACTTTTTCTATCCATATTACAGCCAGCATAGTCTGAGTCTGAGTATCCTTTAAGATTGAAGCCTGAGCAACGAGGATACCATAGACCTAGTGAGGGAGTACCCTTTAGGTACCTGAAGATTCATTTAACAGCAGTAAGATGTGATTCTTTGGGATCGGCCTGATATCTTGCACATATGATTGTTGAGAACTGAATATCAGGCCTGGTTGCAGTTAGGTACATTAATGATCCAATCATTCCCCTGAATAAGGTTTGATTGACTGATATACCAGTAAGATCAGGACCTAAGTTGTTGGGGGAACCATGGGAGTCTTTACTGAAGCACACTCAGAGATATCATATTTCTTAAGTATTTCTCTGGTGTATTTTTCTTGACAGACTGAGATCCCTTTGTCCCCTGTTTGATTTGTAGTCCAAGAAAATATGTTAACTCACCCATCATACTCATTTCAAATTTCTTTGTCATAAGTTTTTCAAACTTTCTACAAAGATTATAGTTAGTAGATCCGAATATGATGTCATCAACATATATCTGAACTAGTAGAACATCCTCCTTGGTTCTGAAGATAAACAAGGTGTTGTCTATCTTCCCCCTGACAAATTTGTTCATTTCAGGAATGTAGAGAGAGTTTCATACCATGCCCTTGGTGTTTGTTTTAGTCCATAAAGGGCTTTGTCAAGTTTACAAACATGGTTTGGAAACTCAGAAGTCTCAAAACCAGGAGGCTGGGCAACATAAACTTCTTCAGTGATCTTTCCATTCAGGAAGGCACTTTTTACATCCATTTGGAAAACTTTGAAGTTCATGTAAGTAGCATAGGCAAGGAAGATCATGATGGCTTCCATTCTTGCTATAGGGGCGAAGGTTTCCTCACAGTGGATCCCTTCAAGTTGACCAAACCCCTGAACAACCAGCCTAGCTTTGTTTTTAATGACAATTCCATCTTCATCAGTCTTGTTTTTAAATACCCATTTTGTACCAAGAGCTGATTTCCCTTTGGGGAGAGGAACTAGTTTCCACACTTTGTTCCTAAGGAATTGGTTGAGTTCTTCTTGCATGGCCTCAACCCACCCTGGATGTGTCAGGGCCTTTGAAACCTTCTTTGGTTCAATTTCAGAGAGAAAGTCTGTAAACAGACATTCATGGGCTGAGGCAGCAGAGAGTTTAGCAGCCTGACTGCGTGTGAGCATCCCCTCAGATACATCACCAATTATATTTACAAGCTCTATATGTTGTTGTCTTGACCATCTGTCCTGAGGACTTGGATTAGAGCTTGTCGATGGTTGGTGATTATCAGGGACTAGAGATTCAGTACATTGTACTGGGACATCACCTCCTACTGAAGGATTTTTAGTAATAGGGGGATCGATATTTTCATCACTTGTCCCTTCAGTGCTCTCATAGATGGGTGAATCATTTGATTCATCAGCTTGAGAAGTGATAACTTCAGGGACATGTTGAGGTGTGATTAAATTATCAATTGACCTATTGTGAGGTGATATATGGATGGATATATCAGCATCAGTTTGATACTGCTTTGAGGGATAATGTTCATACTCATCAGGAGGATATCTTGATGAGTCATTGATCCCAATCTCTTCCATTGATTGATTTGTGAAGTTAATGGCATCCATACTTTCATCAAAGGTGACATGAAATGACTCCTCAATCTGTAGTCTCCTTGTGTTAAAGACCCTGAAGGCTTTGGAGACAAAAGAGTATCCAAGAAAGTATCCATCATCAGCTTTGGCATCAAATTTACCAAGATGGTCCTTTTGATTGTGAATGAACACAGGACATCCAAACACGTGAAAGTAGCTGATATCTGGAATCCTTTCCCTGAATATTTTATAAGGAGTCTTATCATGTCTTTTGACAATAATACATCTATTCTGAGTATAGCAAGCTATTTTTATAGCCTCAGTCCAGAAGTGTTTTGAAAGATTGGATCCATTGAGCATGGTTCGAGCAGCTTCAATGAGAGTTCTATTCTTCCTTTCAACCACACCATTTTGTTCAGGTGTGTAAGGAGAAGAGAAGTTCTGAGAAATTCCTTTCTCATCACAAAAACTCTCAAGCTCTTGTTCCTGAATTCTGTTTCATTATCAGTTCGTATTTGTTTAACTTTAGTATCATTTTTATTTTCTACTTGCCTGATAAAAGAATTATGAATTCAGGAGCTTGACTCTTCCTTTTCAGAAAGTATACCCAAGTGTATCTAGAGTATTCATCAACAATCACAAGAGTGTATTTCTCATGATTTATAGACATTGGACTGACTGGTCCAAACAAGTCCATATGAAGAAGATGAAGACACTTCCTGATAGAAAAGTTTTGTTTTGGCTTGAAAGAAGCTCTCTTGTGTTCACCTTTTTCGCAGGCTGAAAAAGGCTTGTCTTTTGAATATACAAGAGAAGGTAAGCCAAGAACTTTGTTTTGTTTTGCAAGTTTGTTCATATCTTTGAAATTTAGATGTGACAGTCTCTTATGCCAAAGCCAATTGACAGAGTCTGAGGCTTTAGCAAAGAAACATGCTCCTGAATTTGTTACAGATGACATGTCTAGGGCATATACATCATTTCTTCTTGGAGCAGTCAACACAATTTCTTTGTTAGCATTGAAGATTGTACCTTGCTTATCATCAAACTGAACGATGTACTTAGCATCACACAGTTGGCTGATACTGATGAGATTGTACTTCAGACCATTTACAAACGCCATTTTTGAGAAAACTATTCCACCACACTTAGTTGAAGCATATCCCTCAGTGACACAAGATGAATTATCACCGAATACTACCTTAGGACCTGGTTGCTCCACATATTTATGCAGATAACTTTTTACCCCTGTCATACTTCTTGAACACCCACTGTCTAAGTACCAGACAGGCTCCTTGAAGTGTTTCTACACAAATAACAAGGTGGATTAGTTTCTCTTGTGAGACCACTTTTTAGTAGGCTCTTTGGCTCGAAAAGCCTGACGTCTTTCACCTCGTTTGAAGTACTCAAACTCAGCATGATCTGAGGTAGAATGAACATTACTTCCACATGTTTTGCAGCTTAGTCCGACTAATGATTCAGTACTTTGAGATGACTGGGCTAGCATTCCTCTTCTGACCATGATGATTCTATTGTGTCCTGAGGTAGTGTGATCATTACTTCCACAAATCTCACACTCAGGGTAATATACACAATCATCAGGTCTATGATCGGGAATGCCACAATGTGTACATGGTGGGTAAGGCTTAGCCTTGGATTTTCTGGTTTGTTGTGAGGTGGGCCCATAGTTGTAAGAAAGAGCATTGTATCTTTTAGCATTTTTAATAGAAGCTATGTGCATCTCATGATCTGATGTCCCGTGATCTTCACTTTTACATTTCATGCAATAGAGAACTCTAAAGCAATCGCCAGTGGTGTGATTTGTATAGTGACATAGCTCACAGGAGGGTTTCTTTGTTTTAACTTTCTTAGAAGACTCGGGTTCAGTTTTGTTACTTGTTGATGATTCAGGCTGTGAGGACATAGATGTTTCACCCTGAGTTTTAGAGGCTGAGTTCAGCTTCTCTTCCATGAAAAGTTGGAACAATCTACTTAACTCCTCTTGATTTACAATAGGAGTAGAGTTGACTGAGTGATTAGGAGTCCCTGAGGGAGATATAGGTTTGGTTGTTTTTTCAGTGACAGTTCCTGACTCAGTGTGATCTGGTATCACTTTTGAGTCAGGCTTTGTTTGTTCAATACAACCTAACCCAGCTCTTCCTATAGGTGAGTGTTCTTGATAAGACAATAGATTTAGTTCAGAACATGGACTTGCTCCTTGAAGGTTTTTCAAAGGAGGTAGAGGAGTCTGAGTGTCTTCAGCAACACTAGATGTTTCATTGTTACTGACTTTATCAGTCTCTTCATTCAGACCAAGTTTTTCATTAATAGCCTGAGATTCAGGAATTAATATTTTTCCAGTATCAAAGTTAGGCAAAACACTCTCAGGGTTTGATCTCTCAACCTAGTCTTTTGACTTAGGAATCATTTCATGATCAAACCCAACTGAGGTAGGGAGAAATGCCTTTTCACTCATTTCCTTAGTAGGTGCCTTTTCAGTGAGTTGTCGTCCCCCAAGAATTTTCTTCTTTTGGGCAGGTATTTGACTGTTTATACACTGAGAAGCTAAGGTAGAGCTATTTGTCCATTTCTCATTGATGTGTTTTTCTTCCTTAAGTTGTTCTTGAAGAGCATGATTGATTTTAGTAAGTTCTGAAGTTGACAGCTTACTGCTTCAAGTTTAGCTTGTTTCAAAATTCATAAATCTTCTCTACATTTGTTTAATTCAAAAACAAGTTTATTATATTTTGAAAAAAAATTCAATCTCTGCTCTTCAACAAACGATAGGTCAATGTTAATATACTTAAGGAATTTTTGCCAATCAGATTCTTCATCCATAGAGAGAAGCATGTTTACCTTTCTCATAGTGATGTCAACCCATTATCCATTTCGAGCATGATTCTTTCCAACTGGTAATTCATCATCAGCTAGAGCCATTAACACTTGATACCTGACTTCCTCCTCTTATGAGGACAAGTCTTCATCATCCTAATCAAAAGTTTTAGCTACCAGCCCTTTGGCTTTGTTCTGAGCAGGCTTTTGAGTCTGAGCAACAGTAGGTTCAGCTTCCAAGAGTGCAAGTTATGCTTTAACCTTTTTATACTCAGACCTATAGTCTTTCTTAATTTTCTTACAATTTTGAAAACTTTGGTTAATTGGAGAAGCCTGAATTGGTTTTGGTGTAAACTTGGGTTGAAAATTGTCATTGCCTGATGAAAAATTTTGATTTTTATAAGAGGCCAATGGAGTTTTTGAAAGACAATATTTAGCAAAATGCCCAGTTTTACCACATCGGTAGAAATCCACTCCCTCAGTGGATTGGTTACCAGTAAATCTAGTTCTTTTGATATAACGTTTGGTAATTGCCAACATGGCCCTTTCATGATATTCCCTGTTCAAATCACTTATGTATTCAGCACTAGATCTTTCATCCACCTCATCATCTGAGGTTTCCTGAAAATCTTGAACAATTGTATTTGAGTAAAAAGCAATTGTAATGGGGCCATGATCAATTTGAGTAGGTTTGTTGAGGTGTCTGTTATTAAGGCCTTCTTGGACTCAGGATATCTTCTATTTATTAGATTATCTTTGATAAGTGTGTAAACACCCATCCTTTTTACCACTTAATTACAATAATAACCGAGCCAAAACGTGTATTTTATGTCATTTATGTCGGAATTATGCGCGGTTTGTGTTTTTGTTGTGATTTAGGACGAAAAGGTGAAAAGTGGAGAAAACACGGCTTTCACGGGCTTTTATCGAAGAAAAAGACGAAAGACGAAGTCGAAAGATCAAGAGTGCAAAAAGAACGGAAGTCCAAGACCAATTCTGAAGATTTATCGAAGAAAAAGTCAAAAGACGGAAGTTTACCAAAAGCCGAATAGCTCAAGTCTAATTTATTGAAGAATTACAAGACGAGTTCAAAGAAATCCCGAGCCAAAGTCATTAAAGTCCAAGATTTAAGAAAATTAAAGAAAGCAAGGACCTAATGACGCAATTAAGGAAAAGATGAAAGAGGGAGGAAGCTTCCTAAGCTCCTCCCTAATCTCCCTATATATAGTTTTCTATGTTTTCATTTCATAGTTGTTGGCTAACTTGACAAATTAGCTCTTCCACCATTTTCATTTTCTTGCAACTTTATTTTTCATGTCATTTTAATTAATTGTGTTGCACTTTAATTCCTTTAATTCAAGTAAGTGTTTTTAATTTTGTTGTTTAATCTTTATTTTCCTTTAATCAAGATTTTCTTTATCATTCTCATCCTACTTTTCTTGTCTTTGATTTGATTGTGGTTCGGATTAAGCATTGATTTTGCTTAATCTTATTGTTTATTTGATTAAAAAGTTCATCTTTTTATTTTCATCTAGGCTTGTATACGAATTAAGCTATAAGTTTGACAATCTTATTGGCTTATTTTGTATTTAGCTTATTTGATTTTAAAGTTTTCTAAAAAGTTTTATCTTTTTAAAGTTTGCTTATTTTGTTTGCTTATTTTGTGTTTTGATAAAGTCTTTAAATTTGTTGCTTTTTTGTCTCGTCTCGTTATCTTTTTAATCAAGTTTCGGTTATTGCTTATTAGTATTAGCTTATTGGTTTTGCTTATTTGTATTACATTCCATCGGAATGGGATTTGGATTCCGACAGCTTGTTACGATCGCAAAAACCACAAGGGTTTCTACATTGCGATCGGTATTGTGATACTCCCCCTTATTCGGATCTGGGATTCGGATCTGGGATTCGGATCTATGATTCGGATCTGGGATTCGGATCTGGGATTCGGATCTAGGATTCGGATCTGGGATTCGGATCTGGGATTCGGATCTGGGATTCGGATCTGGGATTCGGATCTGGGATTCGGATCTGGGATTCGGATCTGGGATTCGGATCTGGGATTCGGATCTGGGATTCGGATCTGGGATTCGGATCTGGGATTCGGATCTGGGATTCGGATCTGGGATTCGGATCTGGGATTCGGATCTGGGATTCGGATCTGGGATTCCGATCTGGGATTCCGATCTGGGATTCGGATCTGGGACAAAATTTTATATTTCCCGCCATTTTCTTAAACTTTATTTTAAATTGTTTTTATTTTAGTTTTATTTTAGTTTTATTTTAAGATTGCATTTTATTTAAGTGTTTTTCTAGTAATTTTCTAGCTTAATTTTTCACCTTGTTTTACTTTTATTATTTGTACCTGTCTTTAATTTTCTTTTAAATACTTTCCGCATCTACTTTTTAATTAGTTATAGATAATCAAATTTCTTTTTGTCAACCAAAAACGACTGAGTCACACTTTAAACTGGTAACCAATTCGATTAGACACCGAGAAAACGAACTTCTTCAACTAGCAAAATCTAAATATTAAAATGGCGCCGCTGCCGGCTCTTTTCGTGAAGATTAACGGTTTTTTGTGAGAGACGCGTTGGCTTTTGGGATCCGTTCACTCGTGAACGTTATTTTTTGTATCAAAAATTTTCAAGAATCCCAAAAACATTTGAAAAATCATAAAAAGCATTTCTTTTTCAAAGTTTTGCACCAAAAATATTCTTCTTGCTTATCTATTTTTATTTATGGATTTTTATGTCCATTACGTCGGGTGTGGGAGACGATTATACGGGAACGACTCTTGTCAATGGTGTACATGTGAACGGTGCGGAAACGATATCGACAACACACAACTAGGATTTTGTCCCTTGTGTAACTCGGTTAATTCGTCGTTTTTGAATCCACCTCCTGTTCCCCCGTGCATCTATTGTGGAAGCGATTCTCATTGGCATGTTTTGTGCCCGGTTCGATACCCGTATGGTCACGGGCAAGAACCGGGGTACAATTATGACAATGATAATAGCTATCCACAAGACGCACCCAGTCTTTCTCCTTACCCGTTTTGCAACAACTGTGGGGGTCCTCACGATACCTCTTATTGTCAACCAATGAATTATTATGAGCCAGATCCGTGTCCTCAATTTTCTTCACCGATGGATTATTATGAACCAAATCCGTGTTATAATTCTTCTCAACCGATGACTGACTATGAGCCACATCCGTGCTATAATTCTGGTTTTCATAACTATGAGCCCCCACATCACACCCTCAATCATCAATCCTCTCAGGGAATTCGTATTGATCAACAACTCACTACTCTGAATGAAGAAAGGCACGCCATTATTTTGGAAATTCGAGAAGCCTTTGTTCAGTTTAAAGAAGCATGGGCGGAGGAAAAGCGACTGCAACAAGAGCAAGTATCTAAACTTAGTGATTATACCCCTCCTCTTGTGCGTCAATACTATTATGATGATGATGACGATGATGCTGTATGCACTTTCAACACATCTTCTGAAGTTACTGCTCCTACTCTCGATGTTCCTACTGCGTCTAACGATCTAGATTCGTTGAATGAGCTTAGTGATGTTGGTCTCGACAAAGTATTGGATGATGAGGTTTGTGACTTACCTGCTATGGAGCTTCAGGACGACATTGCTCTTACGGAAGAGGTCGATCCTAGTGATGACGATTCTTCTCTCCGCTATGAGAATTTCACTTTTGAAATTTCTCAATCTCTACCGGGAGATGCGGGCGATGACGATTTATTCTCTCCGGCTTACGAGAAGTTCACCGATGAACATGATCTTATGGATGAGGTAGAAGACGTGCTTCTTCGTGATAGATTACGGAAAGTTCATCTTCTTATTGCTCAAATCGAAGAGTTGACTTCTCCTCCTCCCTCCGAGTCTTTGCCTCCATCTATTCCTCCCGTTGAAGATAATGAACCATTGCTAGAAGAAATCGACATTCACTCCATGCCCCCAGGTATTGATTACGATGACATGGAGAGGGATATTATTTCTGATAATTTGCTGCAGGAAGGTATTGTCCCAAGTCCCCCTCCCGAGCACCTTTCATCCTCCCCTTTAGCCACTATTACGGAGGATGAGTGCTTTGACCCGGGAGGTGACATTGATTATGCTATCAATGATAACATTACGGCTTTGCCGAATGCTCAGCCTCCATTGTCTTTGGGGGATGACAATGTGCTTACTTTACCCACACCACCTCCCGTGGATCTTGATTTCACATACTTTACGTATGTTGAAAGGACCTTTCTCCCATTCAAGACTTATCCCCCCGCCTCTCCTTTGTTAATTTCCTCCGGGAACGAGGACAAGGTCTTTGATCCCGGTATTGCATTCGAGGCTTCCCCATGGACCATTTAATTCGGGGACGAGTCAGGCTCGTGACTCGGTTAATATAATCAAGCGCTTTTTAGGAGGCAACCCAATTATCTATCTATCTTTACCATAAGTGTAGGGGGAGCCCCGTGGTGTTTCTTGCTTTCTTTCTTATCATGTGCAGGGATTAGAGCTTCAGAGACACACTCTTGATGACTTTTGACGAACCGTGATTCTGTGTTCCCTTCTTCCCGGTTCTATCCTAAACTCTTTTCGATTCACTATTTTATATTTCTCAATATTAAAATAGGAATCTCGTTAGTTGTCTCTTCCTTAGCAAGATTTAAACAACGTGCACAATGTCCTAAGTGTAGGGGAGTTTACTCCCACATGCTTAAACATTGAGGACAATGTTTATATTAAGTGTAGGGGGACTTCTATCGAAGTTTTAAGTGGACTTTTCCATTAAAATTCCTTTATTTAACCGGAAAATCATCTTTTTCAGCATTTTTAAATTTTTAATTAACTTTGGCCATTTAGTCGTAATTTTTAAATTTTTATCGTTGCTTTCATATGTATATATCCCGCAATAAATTAAAAAATTAATAAAGTGGTGTAGCTAGTTTTGAAATCTTTGACATATTAGGCCCGTTGCGATTATTTTGACTCAACCCGAATAGACTTATCCAAGTTTATTCTAGCAAGTATCCTTAACCATGTAGACCTTAATTGGTTTATTAGGCTAAGCATCCACGAGTCTCATTACTTGTGATTTTAAATTGTGGAGGACGAGAAATGATAGAGTCGATTATAAGTCGGTATTCTTGCACAAGCACACTTGGTGTGATTATTTGCCTATTCTCCCATCACTTGCTAATAATTTATCTACAATAAGTAAGGTCGTACGATTTGAAAGGTTACTTAGCTTCTATCCCAAGATCGTTTAAAAGTTGCTAGGTAATGATAAGAGTTCATAGCCAAGGCATAACTTATGAAGCGGGGCGCGAAGATTGGCGAGTCCGAAAAGGCCCTAACAAGGCATGAGGATTCCATTTTATTGCTAAAGATCCAAGGTGATGTGAAAAGCATTATTTCCCAAAATCAATATGAAGGATCAAGACTCACGACGAAAAGCAATCAACTCCCATAAAGATCATGGGGAAGTCTATCCGAAAAGACCCTAACAAGGTATGAGGATAAATAGATCCAAGTCCGAAAAGGAGGCGAATCGTTGTATCTCAAAATCCCAATTAGCGATTGATTAAATAATGATGAAGTCGTGGTCAACAAAGTGGAGTATCCCTCAAAAATACTCCAAGTGAAGAACTCTATTAACGAAGAGAAGACCATTATCTCAAGCACGTCTCTCAAGATATGAAGTATGAAGTACATGCCAAATATCGGCCCGAGAAAGGTCTCAAATCGCGAAGCGATTTATGCCAAGATATGAACTTTTTGATATCCCGAGAAGCAGTTTTAAGATATTTTGTCCTTTAGCTAACTATTAATCAAATCGTCCTACTTTGCTTTCAGCCTAAATAAACTATCGAAATAAGTCCAAAAATGCATCTTCATGATCATTCTAAGACAAAAATAAAATATAAGAGATACAACTAGGAATAAGGGAGTTTAAGCATATAATTAAGCCATGTGTGTAAGTGTTTGTTTTGCTAACTTATAATAACAATGATCTCGTTTTTAAGCTTAGTTTGGGGAACGTGAAACTTGAGGATGATAAATCTTCGCAGCACCGAAGCCCTAATGTAAGTCTTAGATCTCTTTGCAAGTTATCTCCATATAACTATTTTCTAGTGAAAATGGGTTTCTATCCTTTTGTTTACTTTAAAGTTTTAATTTCTCTTACTACTCTAATTTTTGTTTTAGTAGTATGTTAATAAGGCCAGGGTTGATTGATTATGAGAAAAGTGTAAAATTGCTTTATCACTAAGCATTACATGAGGGCATGGCAATGGTTAAGTGTAGGAGATTTGATAGGTGTGTAAACACCCATCCTTTTTACCACTTAATTACAATAATAACCGAGCTAAAACATGTATTTTATGTCATTTATGTCGGAATTATGCGCGGTTTGTGTTTTTGTTGTGATTTAGGACGAAAAGGTGAAAAGTGGAGAAAACACGGCTTTCACGGGCTTTTATCGAAGAAAAAGACGAAAGACGAAGTCGAAAGATCAAGAGTGCAAAAAGAACGGAAGTCCAAGACCAATTCTGAAGATTTATCGAAGAAAAAGTCAAAAGACGGAAGTTTACCAAAAGCCGAAGAACTCAAGTCTAATTTATTGAAGAATTACAAGACGAGTTCAAAGAAATCCCGAGCCAAAGTCATTAAAGTCCAAGATTTAAGAAAATTAAAGAAAGCAAGGACCTAATGACGCAATTAAGGAAAAGATGAAAGAGGGAGGAAGCTTCCTAAGCTCCTCCCTAATCTCCCTATATATAGTTTTCTATATTTTCATTTCATAGTTGTTGGCTAACTTGACAAATTAGCTCTTCCACCATTTTCATTTTCTTGCAACTTTATGTTTCATGTCATTTTAATTAATTGTCTTGCACATTAATTCAAGTAAGTGTTTTTAATTTTGTTGTTTAATCTTTATTTTCCTTTAATCAAGATTTTCTTTATCATTCTCATCCTACTTTTCTTGTCTTTGATTTGATTGTGGTTTGGATTAAGCATTGATTTTGCTTAATCTTATTGTTTATTTGATTAAAAAGTTCATCTTTTTATTTTCATCTAGGCTTGTATACGAATTAAGCTATAAGTTTGACAATCTTATTGGCTTATTTTGTATTAGCTTATTTGATTTTAAAGTTTTCTAAAAAGTTTTATCTTTTTAAAGTTTGCTTATTTTGTTTGCTTATTTTGTGTTTTGATAAAGTCTTTAAATTTGTTACTTTTTGTCTCGTCTCATTATCTTTTTAATCAAGTTTCGGTTATTGCTTATTAGTATTAGCTTATTGGTTTTGCTTATTTGTATTACATTCCATCGGAATGGGATTTGGATTCCGACAGCTTGTTACGATCGCAAAAACCACAAGGGTTTCTACATTGCGATCGGTATTATGATACTCCCCCTTATTCGGATCTGGGATTCGGATCTGGGATTCGGATCTAGGATTCGGATCTGGGATTTCGGATCTGGGATTCGGATCTGGGATTCGGATCTGGGATTCGGATCTGGGATTCGGATCTGGGATTCGGATCTGGGATTCGGATCTGGGATTCCGATCTGGGATTCCGATCTGGGATTCAGATCTGGGACAAAATTTTATATTTCCCGCCATTTTCTTAAACTTTATTTTAAATTGTTTTTATTTTAGTTTTATTTTAAGATTGCATTTTATTTAAGTGTTTTTCTAGTAATTTTCTAGCTTAATTTTTCACCTTGTTTACTTTTATTATTTGTACCTGTCTTTAATTTTCTTTTAAATACTTTCCGCATTTACTTTTTAATTAGTTATAGATAATCAAATTTCTTTTTGTCAACCAAAAACGACTGAGTCACACTTTAAACTGGTAATCAATTCGATTAGACACCGAGAAAACGAACTTTTTCAACTAGCAAAATCTAAATATTAATCTTCATAGATAAATCTCCCATAAATGTCTGCAAGATCCTGAGTCTGTATGTGATTAGCATTTCTCAATCCTTGAGAAAAACCAAGCCATTTTTCAGGGAGACTGTTCATAAAACCAACATTGATTTCATGCTTAGACAGTTTCACCCCGTCATTCGTTAGCTCATTGAGCAAGGTTTTATACCTGGTGTAAGTCTGAGGAAGTGTTTCAGATGGTTTGGCCCTGAAAGTGTTATATTCTAACTTCAGGTCCATAATCCTATTTTCCTTAGTGTCGGATGGTCCTTCGAAACTATGAACAAGATCTGTCCAAGTCTCTTTGTCCGTCTCACACTCGATGGCAGCCTCCATAATATCGTCAGGAATACAAGATATTATGATGCTTTTGAGACGTTGGTCTTGATTGACCACTCTCCTTTCATCGTCAGACCATTGGTTTTCAGGTTTGTCATCACCAGCTGCTTTTTTGGTTTGAATGGGCCATTCTTAATACAAGTTATGTAATAAGGTTCCATTCCCATCAAATAACATAGTATTCTTTTCTTCCATTTGTTAAATCTTTCAACTTCTAACTTAGGAGCGTTAACAGAGTAACTCGCTCCTTTTTTGTTAACAAGTTGGGCTACATTACTTTCAGACATAATGGATCAAGGTTTTAAAAACTTTGAGACGGTGGTTAAAAGTTATATAATCCTACCGCTCTGATACCACTTGTTGGTCCCTTGTAATAGTACTATACTTAAGTATACTAAGTATAGTCCTAACCCATGGTTAAGTAATGCAATAAAGTTAATACAAGTAAGTAAATAACACAAAGGTTTTCAACGTTTAACTCTTAACTTTATTAAAGAATTATACCCAAATGTATACGAAGCTACAATAGGGATTGAATAGACAATGTGTGGTTTTGTGATCTCCTCACTAACAAGCTAGTCCAATCCTAACGATTGCTAAGCTTGACGATTCTATCAACAAGTGTTTAGAACTCAAGTGTGTGATCGTGTTTGGAGGAGAGAAAACTTTGTTTGTGAATGTCTAAAGCATTAAGTGCACAAACTTATTTTCTCTCCTTTACAAGCATACTATTTATAGAAGGAAAGTTGGGTAGAAGAAAATAATTGCCCATGTGCAATTCTTGTCTTATTGGTACAGTGTAGTATCTTGTCTTACCCTATTCTAAGTAGTAAGACGTAAGTCCTTTACACTTGTCAGTACCCCATCTATCCCAAAAGGGTAAGTCACGCTAATTGTGTGATGTACGTCATTGATGAGACTGTATTTATACATAGTCTCATCGTCCAAATCGGGCTTAAAACGCTTAAAATATCATCAAAATACCCCAATATATGCTTGTGTTTGTTCATTGTGTATTTTAGGTACGGATATCGTAAAATCAACAAAAGATCACAAGAATGAAGCAAAAACGAACACGGGAAACGAAGCCGCACAAGAAACCGGGCCCAAATATGGAATTTCCAAAATTACCCTTGAAGTTTGAAGAATTAGCAAGAATGGTCCCTCAAGAATTGAAGACTTGTCATTTTATACCCTTGTAAAACCCAAATATTACATGTGGGTCCCTAAAATGTCAAGATATTACATTATTGGCCCTTGAAGATTGCATTTATTGCACCATTAGTCCTTACCCAAAGTTGGAAATAGCTTGTGCCATATTTGACAACTTTGGCAAAGTTGATATAAAGGAAAAAAAGAGTTGTTGGCTGTTAATCTTGAAATGAAGAAAGCATGGGAGTTAAGGGGCTACTTCTGTCCAGACATGAAACTCCCATCATCCAATCACCACACGCCACCTCATCACTCATCACCCATCCACCAATCAAAACCACTTCTCCTGCCATGTCACCATCCACCCACTTATTTACTTAACAGATTTTATTTAATCTGTTTTTAAAACACAAAAAAACGTGGGAAACCAGTACTATTAACATTACCCCCCATTAATCCCATTGTTCATCATCTCCTAATCCCCATAAACCCTAGATGCTAATCATGTTCAAATCAAAGGGGTTTTTGCTTATATTTTCCAGATCACTCATTCAATACCACCAAAACCTAAACCCACTCACAAATATTCCCCCAACACACCCATGTGTTATCCCTAGTGGTCCCCTGACCCATCACTTTCTCCTCAACTTCAAAAAGGGACAAGATCAACGGATACAAGCCTCTACTTGGTCCCAAAGGAACTACCAATTGCTTAGATCAATCCCCCACAGCTGGACATCACAGCTGCCACTTTGACCAAGTTTGAAGATTCAAAAGCAAGGGAAAATTCGGATTTTTGCATATTAGGGTTTAGCTTTAGCTTTGTATTCTAGAATGTTCATCTTTCTGTATAAATAGGGGTGTGTTGTGCCCCTATTTTCCTTTGTTCCGGTTTGTATGTAACTTTTTCAAATTTGATTAATGATAATGAAAAAATTTTGAAGCTTACATATTGCTGAGTTCCATTTTAGTTTAATCAGTTTTCTATTGTTTGCAAAATAGTATAAGGTTTTAAGGTCATTGTTTTAAGTTTTGGTCAAAACGTTTTTTTTTTTAAGGATTTCAAGATTTTCAGCCTAGCTTATGTGGAAGTGAAAGTGGAAGCATAAGTTCTGCTTGATGCTTGACTACTAGGTTTTCAAAGTGTCTTGTAGATTTTCATAGCTTCAAGGTTTGAGGATTCAAAAGGATTCAAGTTTAAAAGATTTTTCAGAAATTTATTTCATTGTTTTTCTTTGGTTAATCAGCTTACTGTTGGAAATAAGATACACCAAGAGCCTTAACAAGCTTTTGGTTTAGCTTATTGCCAACTTGAATCTTTTCTGTGTTTGCTTTGTGTATGTGCAGGTTACAAGAAAACAAGAAAGAAGGAGTTCACTTCATTTCATTTTTTTGTGAAGACATTTAGACCCTGGTTCTGTTGTTGAACCTCAGCAGGGTTTCTCTACACCTTATAAGCTCATATAAGCTCTAAGAACCCCCCAAAAGGAAGGCATCAGCCAGGTTATAGGCTTGAACCCCTCTTGGTTTTCTTTTTTTTGAGTTTTAAATGTGCTTATGTGATTTTATTGAATTGCTGTTTGAATGATAGTATAAGTGTTTGTTTGTGCTTGTTATTGGTTCTCATGTGTACTTAGGTTGATTAGAATCAGTTTAGATAAGTTTTGATAGGATTTGGTTTGCAAAAGTCACTTTCTGATTTTAAAAGGGTGTTTGGGAATAGGGTTTAAGGCAAGAGATTGACAAGATTTTGGCTTTAATCCAGCTTAAACACACTTCATTAGTTGGATAAGGTATAAAGCAATCTATAGTTTTTATGTTTAATAGGTTTTAAATAGATTGCATGCTCATTTTTTAGGTAATATTAGCTAAAATCAGCTAAACCTTATTTTCTGCCTTTGTTTTAGTTTAATTTTGCCCACCATCTTGCTCATTGCTAGTTAATCTGATAACCTAGGGCTTGTTACTAGCTTTGTGTGAATTGGTTTAGTTTGGTGCAAGTATTTGAGCTCTGAAATTCATCTATTTGCCATTTAGATCAATTACTGTTCATCAGACCCATTTCTTGTTAACAGTGACTGAATTTGTGCAATTTGTGGTTGAAATTTGTATTGTGCTTGGTGTTTTTCTTGCCTAATCTGACTCCCCACACTTCCATGAGTGTGGGGGTGCCTTTGTTCCCAAAAGAATCCAAGTAACAAGCTTGAAATCAAGCTAAATACCACCAGACCCGTTTTTTAATACAAGCAGTGGGAACTCCTTTCCCACTGCTAGCACTTGTGTTCCCACTGCTCTACTAAAAGACAAAAACAAGGAAAGTGTCACTATCAGCTTTGTTTTTTTTGTCTTTAGTGGTGATTTTTAGGATTTAGGTTTTCAAACTTTTTGCATTATTTTTCTTTTTTAATTCTCAATTTTTCAGTTTATTTAATTTTTAAGTTACTGTTTATTTTATAATTTTTAGATTAAATTGTATTTTTAATTACTTTTTATTATTCTGATTTTGTCTTTTAGTGTAGAAAATATTTATTTTTCACTTTTAAAATTTTTCCTAGACTTAGAATATTAATTTAAGATTTTTAGTTTAAAAATTAGTCACTGTTCACTTTTTAATTATTTTTTATAATTAAATTAGTTTAATTAGGGTTTAATTATTATTCAGTTTTGTCTTTTAGTGCAAGATTTTACATTTTTTAAACTTTTTCAATTTTCTACTGTTCATTAGGGTAATTTAGGATTTTTAAAATTGTTAAATTAATTTTGGCATTATTTTATTATTTTTTAGGATTATTTTAATTTAAAAATAGTTTTTAGTGATTAAAAAATAGAAAAATAGTTTTTAAAATTTTAGAAAAATAGTTTTTAGTCTTTAAATAATATAATTTAGTTATTAGTTCAATAAATTAATATTTTGGGCATTTTGTTAATTATATTTAATTTTTGGGCTTTAATTAGCATTAAAAATTGAATATTTAATTAATAAAAGGTTTTAAAATATTTTTGTTGGATTTTTATTCTTATTTATATTACTTTAGACTTAGTTTAATATTTTAATTAATTTTTAGGTTTAATTTTTAATTTCGTTACGTTTTACGTATTTACGTTCGCGTTTTACGTCAACGTCGTAGTTTAAATCGTAGTCGTAGCTCGTCTTTAATTTTTCTCTCTTTAAACCAAAAACGTCACTAATCCAAACAAACTTGATTTCATATATATTGGCACATTAATACACACACCTCCTTCGAGAACGAACTTGGAATTTATTCGGTTTTACGTTTTTCCTAAAGCGTATAACTTAATACTTGCCACTCATACGCGTTTTTCCTAAAACGTGTACGAAAAACACAACATCAAATTTTTGGCGCCGCTGCCGGGGAGGTGTTTAGTGTGCCATTACTATTAGTATCGTGTTTGTGTGAGTAGTGCGTTTTAGCTTTTCATTTTTTGGAAAGCGTGAATATCGTACATACTCATTTTTGTTATTTTTCTCTATTATATTATAATATCCAAATAAATCGTGTTTAGTTTTCCTAAATTAAACACAAATCATTTTACTATATTATAGATATATTGGTTTTCGTTTTTATTGTGAATATATTATTACTATATTGTACTACGTAAGAACAATAAATATACAAGTACTCCAAAAGCGTGAAAACGCAACCTTGATTTGGGATTTCATCACTCGATCATTGTATTCGAATCTAAAGCAAAAGTTTAAAGGCAAAATAGATAAATACTTTCGTGAGGTTTAATTTCAATTAACACAAACTATAAGGTGGGTATAAGGCGGTTGTATTTCACGACCTAAAGGAAAAAGGCTCTTAAGTGCTTCGCGCCGCCTCGTTTCCTCCGCTTGCTTGTGCGTGTTTTGAGAAAGAAGGCTAATCGAGGGTTTGCCGCCCAAGTATTATCTACCTATATTATATTTGCTTGTGTTTTCAAGATTAAACCCTCTTGAACGTTTTGGTGTTCCACCAACGTTCTAAAGTCATCGAGAACGTTCACTCCACGTGATCGTTTTCATTCTTTGAGGCTCCTTTAATCGAGAAAGTCGATTCGAGGAGAGATTTGTAGATTTGTGTCTACGTAATACATTCAAAAATCCAAAAAAATTAAAAAAACCAATCAAAAACCAAAAAAATTGAAAAATTGAAAAGCCGCAAAAAGAATCTTCTTTGCTACCACCCATTCTACGCTTAGTACATGCGCACTCGATCGAAGGACTATTCCAATTCTAGTGAAGCTTCGAATCGACGCAATCGTAATCGAAGGAATAGACGACGTAGACGAGAATTAGAAACCGACGTTCCTAATATCGTTGTTGAAGAGACCTTAGACGAGATGGCCGACAATCGTTCGATGATGGAATTGCTCCAAGCGCCTACCGAGGGTTATGGAGACGCGATCGTAATTCCCGCTATCGAGGCGGAGAATTTTGAGATCAAGAGCGGAATGCTTTCGTTGATCCAAGCTACGAAGTTTCGAGGTCGTGAAGCCGATAATCCTCACGACCATATTCGGAATTTTGATCGTCTTTTAGCCACGATCAAGTTTAAGAACGTCGACACCGATGTCGTCAAGCTTATGCTTTTTCCTTACTCGCTCGATGGTGCCGCCAAGGATTGGTACGAGAAAGAGCCACCTAATTCCATAGTTACGTGGAAGGATCTCGTTTCCAAGTTCGTTAATTATTTTTTCCCACCGTCTAAGACAACGTTTTTCAAAAACGAGATTACGAAATTTGAGCAAAAACCGAATGAATCTTTTAGAGACGCGTGGGATCGTTTTAAGGAATTGCTTAGGCAATGTCCTCACCATGGTTTTTCCGAGTTGCACCAAATCGATACGTTTTACAACGGTCTTAATTTTCACGAACAAGACTCGTTGAATTCCGCCGCCGGTGGCAACTTTTTGTGTAAGACTCCGAGAGAAGCTTTGATAATTATCGAAAACCAATCCAAGGTTTACCAACTCCGCAACGCACCGAGTGTTGCCAATGTCGCCAATGTTAGTAGTTCTAATCGCGACATTGAGAGAGTTGATGCAAAATTCGACAAGCTTACGAATGTGTTCACGTCTTATCTCATTGAGATGCAAAAGAAAGACGCTCCCGCTACGGTGAAAGCGGTTGAGGTTTCGTGTACGTTTTGTGGTGGACCTCATAATTATTACGAGTGTGCGGCTACGGATGGCCAAACGTCGAATGTGAGTGCGTTAAACAACAATTTTTCTAATCAAAATAACGTGGGTCCATCACAACAAGGCAATTATAACCAAGGCAACAATTTTCAAAATCGAAACAATTTTCAAGGAAATAATCAACAAGGAAATTTTTCGAATCAAAATCAAGGAGGTTATAATCAAGGTCGTAATATAACTTGGCAAAATCGAGATAACAATCAAGGAAATAATTTTTCAAGTGGGAATCAAAACAATTTTCAAAGAAGTAATCAAAACCAAGGGAACTTTAATTCTAATCAAAATAGTTCGTCAAACGATTTTCAAAATTACATGAAAACGAATGAGGCTAATATGAGACGATTAGAGGGAGAAATTGGTACTTTGAAAAATGACTTTTCTAATACATTGAAATTGCAAAACACGAAGATTGAGCAAGGGCAAATTGATATTAAAAAGATGTTTTCGGCCATTATGAACAAAGCTTCGGGTTCGTCATCAAGTTCGTTACCTAGTGACACCGTTGCTAATCCGAAAGAACAATGTAAAGCCGCCTCGTCTCGTGAGAAAGGTCGTGTGATTACCCCTAACCTTGAAGGATTCCGTGTTGTTTATCCCTCTCAACCCTCGACTTCTAAGACGTCTTCTTGTTCTAAAGTCGATGGGGTGAACGTGGCGACCAAGGAAAAGAGTGCACACCCTCGTGTACCTCAAATTCCATCCACGGTTCAAAAAGAGAGCTTTGTCGACCTTACCAAAGTAACCCTTGAAGAAACTTGTGCATCGATCCTTCTTAAAAAACCCAAAAGGCGTATGCCGAGAAAGGAAATGGATTCGGGCCAATTTCTCCTACCTTGTGATTTTTCCGAGATTGAGGGATGTTTAGCCCTTGCCGATTTAGGTGCTAGCATCAATCTCATGCCTCATTCTCTTTGGAAATTGATGAGATTGCCTTCGCTTACCCCCACGAACATGACAATCGAGCATGCAAATTGTACACCTTTAATACCAATTGGAATAGCCGAGGATGTCTATGTTAGGATTGGAAAGTTTGTTTTTCCCGCGGATTTCGTTATATCCGATTACGAGTGTGACCCTAAATGTCCCATTATTTTAGGCCGACCATTCTTATCGACGGCTAGAACCGTAATCGACGTTCACGAGGGGAGACTTACTATGAGATATGGGGATGAGAAAATAGACTTTTTCGCTAGAAAATCCCAAGGATTTAATGAGAATGAAAAAACCAAGGTTTCAAAACCTAATGATTCAAATTCTAACGATTTCAAAATGTTTACTTTAGCGGAAAGAATGAAGCTTGATGCATGTTTTGAAAGAATTAAGAAAAACGGTTTTAAAGATGATGATTTTAACGATAAAGAATACGTGTACCTAATTCAAAAGGGTATGTGTAAATTTATGGATGAAAACTCACTTTGGGATGTTTTTAGCGAAACAAGTGAACCACCAATTCCGAAGGGTGACGTTAATGCCATCACGACAATGACCAAAATGGATTCGTCTTCACCACCTTCGAAGGACCATGACTTTGAGGCTTCAACTTCTAACTCCATCGAAGTGCCTCCTTTGCCTAGCCCAACACCCGTTGAGGCTAAAGGGTTTATCGACATCGATCCTCTCGTCTTAGAAAAGTCACCTAAGCATAGTCATTTGACTTGTAAGTCCATGGTTGTGAGTGCTCACATCGACTCTTTCTTTGACGATGACGATGGCGATTTTGCCGAGATTGATCACGTACTTCGACATCCACATGCTATTTTTGATTCTCCTAAGAAGAAACATGTGAAGTACGATGATTATGAGTTTGATCCCGAGATTGAGGAAATCATTGAACGAGAGCTAGCTCTTATGCCTTCACTTCCACCTACGAGTGAGGTCGACCTTTCCAAGATCGAGGATGAACTTAATGAGTTGGAACGTCTTATTTTCAATGACGAACCAACTCATGTGACCACAAATCCCATTCTCGAGGAGTTACCTAATCAACACTCCTCATTTGAGAATGACGTTTACCACATTCGTGAGGATCTAACTTATCAACGATCCCCACAAAAGAATGATGGTTTCGTGCTTGATCGTGATCTTTTCGAGAGAGTTTCTAAGATACTCAAGGAGGGGAATGACAAACCTTGGTTTGACAAGCCTATCTTTGATGAAGAAATCGATGAGATCGACGTTCATGAGGATGACGAGTATGTAGACCCCGAGGGGGCGGTGTTCTTTATTGACAAACATTTTGAGAACTTATATAATCCGCCACCCCCTCCCACCAATGACTTAAATGTGAGGATTTTTAGCGTGGCTAATTTTCAATTTGACACGCCAAATATTTTCAACATTATTCAATCGGGTTTTCATAGAGAGTTTTTAAACGATGAAAAAGGAAAAGATTTTAAAAATGTTTTAAAAGATTTTTCTACATGTTTAACTCCGTCATCACCGCGTTATATGAGTGTTACCACCTCGTCTACTCCTTTTGACGACGGTTGGTGTGGTCTTAGTATGGGGGAAGCCCCAAATGTTCCCTCACACTTTACCACCGAGGACGAGATTTACGATCCCGGAATTGCTTGTAAAGGGAAATCTCGGTCTTCCACCGATGCAATAAATGGAAATCTTATCTATTTGCTTGGTGTGAGTCTACCTCGAGTAGCTCATAAGTTTGCCTTACCCATTGCCCCACCTTTCTACTTCTTATCACTTTTCTTCTACCCCATTGGGGTTTGTGTTGAAGTAGCGTTGTTTCGTCTTTCATCCAAAAACGAAGACGCTATCTTTGACCCCGGTATACATTTATCGGGTTTTTAAAGTGCTCCATGTACTTTTGGGCCTTGTTTATCATGTAAGTCCCACCAAAAATGACCATACCAAGATTATCCCTAAATGATCACATTTATGGAGATCCGAGTCGAGCTTTTGACTCGGTTATCAAAAACAAGGTGCCTCGTGGGGGTTTCTCATGCTTATCCTTGTAAATATTATCGCTTTCTTAGTTAATGTAACGAGGGGACTTGTGCTCTTCCTACCTTTGTTTCGTGGTTGTTTGTGATTGTGATTCATTAGGTTCATCGACATCATTAAAGCCTCTCGTGTTCGTTTTACGGATCACTCGAGCTTCGATCGTTGCCTTTGGAGATTCCGATATCCGATGATATCCTTTTATGTTCTAACGTTTATCTTATTAGCATAATTCATAAACGGCTTTTAGGTTATTCGTTTTACCCTTTCCATGCTCGAGATTAAGCATTCGACTTCGTCTCTAGTATGGGGGTGTTTACACCCTTAGACTCGAAACATTGAGGACAATGTTTAGTTTTAGTATGGGGGTGAGTAGATACTTCACCTTGCTTACGTCAACACGCAATCCAATATTCATCTTTTTGTTATCGTTTTATGCAAAATAAGGCTAAAAATGGCCAAATTTTAAAATTTTTCTATTTTTCATAAGTGTTTAAGACACGAATGTAGGTTTTCCGATGGTGAGAACGAGAGTAATTTTTGACTCGACCGTGCGTGTTGAGCACTTAGCTTCGATTCCTTAACTTTTTTGGCTAGGTCTCTTAAATGAGGACGAGAAATGATAGAGTTATTTATAAGTCTCGTAATCGTCACGATCTTATGTGTAGTAATTATTAGCTTATTCTCCCAACGCTTTTGCATAAATAATTGTTAATAAATATTGATTTGGCGGTTTAGTCACTATTGTTGGGTTTCTAATTTTCTTTGATAGCTTCCATGTAATTAAATTGGGAAACATTAAGGTATCGCCAGCGTCACGGTTTTGAAGTATTGGCACCCGAATAATCGAAAGCTTCACCTAATAATAAGATTTCAAGTGCTCACCTAAATTAAGCAAAAATTTGAAGCTCACAAGGCCGAGAAATCTATGCCCAAATTGAAAGTGAATCAAGCCTTAATCTTCGAAGCTTTAAAGATCCAAAATTCGCTTTAGCGTGAGGATATATGTCTTTGGCTAATAAAACCACCGATGAGGCAGATAATAAAAGGCAAGGCAAGACCGAAGTCATAATAAAAGCTTCATGGCGAAGTTGAATAAAAGATGGAGGTAAACCAAAGATAATAAGGCCCTTCCGTTAGGGGGCGTATAAAAGTCTTGGTAATAAGTCTCATGTTCAAAACCGTTATAAAACCGTGTTTATCGATCCTTCTTGTTGACTTAATTTTTTGACATCGTTGTCTATTGGGATGAATTATTGATTTAATGATTTTGGTTACACCGTTAAAACTCTATTTTTAGACTTAATCTCTATTCACGCATAAGTCGATGATGTATCCTCGTGATCATTAAGACAAAAATAAAATATAAGAGATACCAAGTAGGAATAAGGGGGTTTAGGTGTGTAATTAACACTCATGAGATGTGTTCGTGTTGCTAACTTATAATAACAATGATCTCGTTACACGCTTAGCATGGAATTGGGTGAAAATCGAGGACGACGAAATTATTTCTAACGAAGCATTCACGTGTTCTTGTTCTATGATCCTAAAAGTCACATTCTCGTGATGAAAACATTACATTATGTCTAAAACACGTGTAGTAGTTTATTTAAATTTATGTCTTGAATAAAAGTCATCATAAAATGAATTTTGGAAGTGCTACGATACTTAATTCTAGCATTGCGTGAGGACACGGCAATGGTTTATTATGGGGGAGTGATGAGACTGTATTTATACATAGTCTCATCGTCCAAATCGGGCTTAAAACGCTTAAAATATCATCAAAATACCCCAATATATGCTTGTGTTTGTTCATTGTGTATTTTAGGTACGGATATCGTGAAATCAACAAAATATCACAAGAATGAAGCAAAAACGAACACGGGAAACGAAGCCGCACAAGAAACCGGGCCCAAATATGGAATTTCTAAAATTACCCTTGAAGTTTGAAGAATTGGCAAGAATGGTCCCTCAAGAATTGAAGACTTGTCATTTTATACCCTTGTAAAACCCAAATATTACATGTGGGTCCCTAAAATGTCAAGATATTACATTATTGGCCCTTGAAGATTGCATTTATTGCACCATTAGTCCTTACCCAAAGTTGGAAATAGCTTGTGCCATATTTGACAACTTTGGCAAAGTTGATATAAAGGAAAAAAAGAGTTGTTGGCTGTTAATCTTGAAATGAAGAAAGCATGGGAGTTAAGGGGCTACTTCTGTCCAGACATGAAACTCCCATCATCCAATCACCACACGCCACCTCATCACTCATCACCCATCCACCAATCAAAACCACTTCTCCTGCCATGTCACCATCCACCCACTTATTTACTTAACAGGTTTTATTTAATCTGTTTTTAAAACACAAAAAAACGTGGGAAACCAGTACTATTAACATTACCCCCCATTAATCCCACTGTTCATCATCTCCTAATCCCCATAAACCCTAGATGCTAATCATGTTCAAATCAAAGGGGTTTTTGCTTATATTTTCCAGATCACTCATTCAATACCACCAAAACCTAAACCCACTCACAAATATTCCCCCAACACACCCATGTGTTATCCCCAGTGGTACCTTGACCCATCACTTTCTCCTCAACTTCAAAAAGGGACAAGATCAACGGATACAAGCCTCTACTTGGTCCCAAAGGAACTACCAATGGCTTAGATCAATCCCCCACAGCTGGACATCACAAGCTGCCACTTTGACCAAGTTTGAAGATTCAAAAGCAAGGGCAAATTTGGATTTTTGCATATTAGGGTTTAGCTTTAGCTTTGTATTCTAGAATGTTCATCTTTCTGTATAAATAGGGGTGTGTTGTGCCCCTATTTTCCTTTGTTCCAGTTTGTATGTAACTTTTTCAAATTTGATTAATGATAATGAAAAAATTTTGAAGCTTACATATTGCTGAGTTCCATTTTAGTTTAATCAGTTTTCTATTGTTTGCAAAATAGTATAAGGTTTTAAGGTCATTGTTTTAAGTTTTGGTCAAAACGTTTTTTTTAAGGATTTCAAGATTTTCAGCCTAGCTTATGTGGAAGTGAAAGTGGAAGCATAAGCTCTGCTTGATGCTTGACTACTAGGTTTTCAAAGTGTCTTGTTGATTTTCATAGCTTCAAGGTTTGAGGTTTCAAAAGGATTCAAGTTTAAAAGATTTTTCAGAAATTTATTTCATGTTTTTTCTTTGGTTAATCAGCTTACTGTTGGAAATAAGATACACCAAGAGCCTTGACAAGCTTTTGGTTTAGCTTATTGCCAACTTGAATCTTTTATGTGTTTGCTTTGTGTATGTGCAGGTTACAAGAAAACAAGAAAGAAGGAGTTCACTTCATTTCATTTTTTTGTGAAGACATTTAGACCCTGGTTCTGTTGTTGAACCTCAGCAGGGTTTCTCTACACCTTATAAGCTCATCTAAGCTCTAAGAACCCCCCAAAAGGAAGGCATCAGCCAGGTTATAGGCTTGAACCCCTCTTGGCTTTCTTTTTTTTGAGTTTTAAATGTGCTTATGTGATTTTATTGAATTGCTGTTTGAATGATAGTATAAGTGTTTGTTTGTGCTTGTTATTGGTTCTCATGTGTACTTAGGTTGATTAGAATCAGTTTAGATAAGTTTTGATAGGATTTGGTTTGCAAAAGTCACTTTCTGATTTTAAAAGGGTGTTTGGGAATAGGGTTTAAGGCAAGAGATTGACAAGATTTTGGCTTGAATCCAGCTTAAACACACTTCATTAGTTGGATAAGGTATAAAGCAGTCTATAGTTTTTATGTTTAATAGGTTTTAAATAGATTGCATGCTCTTTTTTTAGGTAATATTAGCTAAAATCAGTTAAACCTTATTTTCTACCTTTGTTTTAGTTTAATTTTGCCCACCATCTTGCTCATTGCTAGTTAATCTGATAACCTAGGGCTTGTTACTAGCTTTGTGTGAATTGGTTTAGTTTGGTGCAAGTATTTGAGCTCTGAAATTCATCTATTTGCCATTTAGATCAGTTACTGTTCATCAGACCCATTTCTTGTTAACAATGACTGAATTTGTGCAATTTGTGGTTGAAATTTGTATTGTGCTTGGTGTTTTTCTTGCCTAATCTGACTCCTCACACTTCCATGAGTGTGGGGGTGCCTTTGTTCCCAAAAGAATCCAAGTAACAAGCTTGAAATCAAGCTAAATACCACCAGACCCGTTTTTTAATACAAGCAGTGGGAACTCCTTTCCCACTGCTAGCACTTGTGTTCCCACTGCTCTACTAAAAGACAGAAACAAGGAAAGTGTCACTATCAGCTTTGTTTTTTTTGTCTTTAGTGGTGATTTTTAGGATTTAGGTTTTCAAACTTTTTGCATTATTTTTCTTTTTTAATTCTCAATTTTTCAGTTTATTTAATTTTTAAGTTACTGTTTATTTATAATTTTTAGATTAAATTGCATTTTTAATTACTTTTTATTATTCTGATTTTGTCTTTTAGTGTAGAAAATATTTATTTTTCACTTTTAAAATTTTTCCTAGACTTAGAATATTAATTTAAGATTTTTAGTTTAAAAATTAGTCACTGTTCACTTTTTAATTATTTTTTATAATTAAATTAGTTTAATTAGGGTTTAATTATTATTTAGTTTTGTCTTTTAGTGCAAGATTTTACATTTTTTAAACTTTTTCAATTTTCTACTGTTCATTAGGGTAATTTAGGATTTTTAAAATTGTTAAATTAATTTTGGCATTATTTTATTATTTTTTAGGATTATTTTAATTTAAAAATAGTTTTTAGTGATTAAAAAATAGAAAAATAGTTTTTAAAATTTTAGAAAAATAGTTTTTAGTCTTTAAATAATATAAGTTAGTTATTAGTTCAATAAATTAATATTTTGGGCATTTTGTTAATTATATTTAATTTTTGGGCTTTAATTAGCATTAAAAATTGAATATTTAATTAATAAAAGGTTTTAAAATATTTTTGTTGGATTTTTATTCTTATTTATATTATTTTAGACTTAGTTTAATATTTTAATTAATTTTTAGGTTTAATTTTTAATTTCGTTACGTTTTACGTATTTACGTTTTACGTATTTACGTTCGCGTTTTACGTCAACGTCGTAGTTTAAATCGTAGTCGTAGCTCGTCTTTAATTTTTCTCTCTTTAAACCAAAAACGTCACTAATCCAAACAAACTTGATTTCATATATATTGGCACATTAATACTGTTAGAAATACGTTTTAACGTATATTAGAAGTATCGGTCACTCCACAATATGATTTATGTTGTAATAGCTCGTAGTTAGTAATTAGTTATTAGTTGCTTATTAACTTAAGTAAGAACCGGTCCATGGGCTTGTCATAGACCGGCCCAAGCCCAAAGTTAGGCTTGGAATATAAATACCCCTTTCCACTAAGGAAAGGGGTTGGTTGTTGTTTCATTTTGGATTTCATATTAATAAAATCACACACATTTTCTCTCACTTTCTCTCTCTAGTTTCTCTCACTAGAAAACATCAACCCACTTCATAGATTCATAGGTTATCAATATTCTACATTTGGTATCAGAGCTATGGGGTGATTTAAGGTAAGGATTGTGTTGCTTTTTTAGTTTTTGAATCAATTAGTGATCTTTAGAAAAAATCAATCTTGAATCTTGTTGTTTTTGGTGTTTTTGTTATTGGGATTGATTGATAAGGATTGGGTTTAGCTTATTTTGGTAAAAATCATAAAACTTTTTGTGGTTTTGGATCAAAAATCGGGGTTAAAAGCTGTTTTTTAAGTCTCGGAATCAATTTTTCCAGAACTTTCCGAATAGGATTCCGAATAGGAGGATTTTCAGTATAGAAAGTTTATTCCGAATAGGAGGATTTTCAGTATAGAAAGTTTATTCCGAATAGGATTCCGAATAGGAGGATTTTCAGTATAGAAGGTTTATTCCGAATAGGATTCCGAATAGGAGAAACATTCAGAATAGAAGAAGTTTCCGCATAGACTTTCCGAATAGAAGAATTTTTTCCGAATAGCAGTGTTGGGTCTGTTAGATATAGATCTTGCAGCCTGTCAGGACCGGTGAATGACTTCTGTAATCACAAGTCAAATCACAAAGAGACTCTATACACAATATGAATGTAGAATATAAATATAAACAAGAGAAACAGAATAACTATGAAGACTTGATCCTTTCTAAGGATTTCTAATATTAATGAAGACTAGAACTACGTTTTGTGAAGGTGTGTTTTACCCTTCTGCCTCAGGTTCCTTTTATACTACAAGGAAACCCTAATACAGCTTACAAGAAAACGTGTAAAACTGATATGCATATCTTCTCCTAATATAACTCATGCATATTCTAACAGAATATTAAGTAAATAACAATGTTTGACTTTGACTAGGACCAGGAGCAGGACTTGCTCCTACTACGACTAGGACCAGGAAGAACTACATACCTCCTAGTCTACCTATTACATATAACTATTACAATGGTCCTAACAATCCTCCCCTAAACTTGAATTTGACCTGTTGAGTTCAAGTTTCCTGGAAAACGCGCAAATAAAGCCCGAGGATTGTAGCAGCAAAACAAACAGCAGCATCAATAAGATAAGAATCAGAAGAACAGCCGCACGAACCACTAGAAGCTTCTCCAAAGCTTGTAACAAATCAGCATCGTGTTGAATCTTTTTCAGCAACATGAGCAGATTTGATGAGCCTTTACCAAGTAGCTGCTCGCTCTTGGGCTAGCTAGTCATTCTGGTGGAATAAGCATCACCCTGGGAGACTAGAACCCAGCCCAACTCTTAGAACGTGAATCAATGGTGAGTGGGAGTACCCTGATGATTTTAGGCAAACCATCACAGCCGTCAACGGATTTGATGCGTCTTTACCAGAAGCCGTACCCCTCTGGACTCGCCAACTCTTAGCAATTAAGCATCGGTGAGTTGAACACCCTATGGCTTTAAGCAAGCCATTACAGCTATCAACGGATTTGATAAGATCTTTACCAAGAGCCGTACCCCCTTGGATTAGCCACTTTTCAGTCCAATACTATGGCAAGTGAAAACCATCCAGTTTTAGGTAACCTGGCAACCATCAACGGATTTGATAATCGCACCAGGAGCCGTACCCTCAAGGTGAATCAACTTTTACTTGTCGATGAGACATGGTAAGTTGAGAACCATTTGTTGTGTGGACCACGTCCAACACCAAGTGAAACCAAGTACCAGAACAATCTCAAACCAAGAACCACATTTCAAACCAGCCAAGGGATATTATGTACAAGTATAAAAGCTAAACTGTGTTAAAGTATAAGCAGATATTATATAAAAAGTTGTTTTTTTTTTTTTTAAACTATAAAGAATAAAAGTCACCAATCACTATACATATTGGTGAAAAGAATCAAAAGAAAAACAAAAATCAAAGTATAACAACTTACAACCCATTTACCTTACACACCAGAAGCTGCCTTCTTATCTGCTAACAACCGTGCTTGAATACCCTCGACCAAAGATGTGGCCATACTCGACTCATTCCCAGAAGGAGCAGTAGAAATCTGCAAATGACTTGCCAACATTGCTTCCATTGAAGAAATAGTCAAAGGATACACAACATCCGTCAACATAAACGCCACATGACCAGAACCTAACTCCAACACATGTACTCCACATCCAGCATAGAGCTTCCAGCGAACAATCTCCCATTGCATTTGATCCTGCCATACGCCCAAAGGAGTAGCAGATGGAGGAGGATCCAACATAAGCTTGAGATCGGCCCAAAGACGAATACCAGGCCAGGAAGACACCGCCATCGGGTCAAATGGCATACTAGAATCAACAAGCCCAAACAACGCCATAAGATCCATTCGGTCAGCCCATGACAACACACCCTGCAAACCCGTGACCAATCGCACAGTCCCATCACTCAAAGTAATCCGATGGGAGACGCCACCAGGAAGTGTTGTAGACCGCTCAACCGTATAACCCGTAATGCTTCCATTGCCTAAAGGTAAGTCAGAATCGCTATCCGAAGCTGCATCAATTAAGTTTTCAGGATCACGCTTCTCAAAAGGAACTGATTTACCGCGGCGAACACGACGAGTAAGTTTCTGGCGAGTGGAACATCGAGGTGTGGGAGCCGAAGGAGTGGATTCAACCTTCACCTGAACTTCAGCAACAGCAGGAGAAGCAGTAGGAGTAGACTCAGGAACATGTCCACCCAAAGAACCACTAGGAGCTGCATCAGAAGCGGGAGTAGGTTGTGTTGCAGAAACTTGTGGTGATGAAGATGGCACATTAGATGGAGCAGCAGCAGGTATGGTGGAATCAACAAAAGTGCTTGCAGGAACAGGAATGGTGGAAGTACCAGGTGTGGTGGAGGAAGCATGAGTGGTGGTGGTTGTCACAAAGATAGTAGTAGCAGGACCAGTAGTAGAACCAATAGGCGCAACCAAGGGTGTAGTAGAAGGACCAACAGAAACCGCACCAGAACTAGAAGAACTACCATTGGAACCAGGAATGGGCATGGATGAAGAAACAGTAGAAGTAGCAGGCATCGAAGCAGTCACACCACGAGGATGGTAAACAAATTTTTCCGGTATAGGTTGACTCGCACGCCTCACCATATTCTCATAAAGTTTCTTGAGCTCATCAAAAGTCAAAGCCCGCACCCGAGCCCAAGTCCAAGGAGCATTGAAATGAGCAGCAGATTGAAATTTGACATAACGTTGCATCTGCTGGCGCTGCTCAGCCTGAGAGAGAGGTCTGTTCCTACGCTGTTTCTTGAGTTCCGCAGCAAGAGTCAACTGATGCTTACGCATCATTACCATAGCACGCGGAATGCAGTTGTGTTCATCAACATCATCACCCAACAAATCTTTAAACTGAGCATAATCCCGAGTAAGAACAGTTAACACTTGCATCCATTCGCCATCAGTCCAGTGCATAGCATCATGTTGAATTTGCGCACGCCTTCGCTCACGGAGCTCTTCCTCAGCAGCAATGTCCTCCGCATCAAGCTCAGCCTGAACCCGACGAGCATCCTCTTCACCAAGTCTGTCTTCTTCAAGCTGGCGACGAGAGCGCTTGCGGATGGGAGATGGAGGATCAGTCATTGGAGCTTTGCCCTTTGGATCATGTGAGGGTTCAGCATGAGAACTAGCAGCAGCATCAGAAGCACCACCCATAGAAGGGGGAACAGTACTGGAAGAAGGAGCATTGGAGGACATTGGAGGACCAGGCAGATCATCATAAACTTTATCAGCAAAGGCAGCCTTTGCCAGCAACGTCAAGCCATCCTCAACATTCTCCGAACCCTCATCCTCAGACTCGGAAAGAACCACATGCTTCTTTCGACGACGCTGTTGATTCTCCAATACCTTAATACGATCGGCCAGAGGAAGAACAAATTCCCGTGTGAGCTTCCGATGTTGGTTCAAGTCAGCTTCCAAGCAAATCATCCTCTCATGGTACCTGTGCATAAGATCTAACAAAGATGTCAGAGTAGTAGGCTCCTCTGCCTGCCCACCAAGAGAACTTGGATCAGGGAAAGCATCACGAGAGCCCGAAGCAACATTGGGGTCAACGTGTGGAGAACTAGAAGCAAAGGGGATATCAGTCGAGTGTGGAGCAGGGCTAGGAGGTGGAGTCTCCACAAATGGAGACCTTTGTGGAGCCGAGGAAGGACCAGCCTTGGGAGGGGATGGTTGTTCAACCACCACCTCCTCAACTAGCTCCTCCTCTACCACAGGAGTGGCATCACCAGCAGAAGCCTCCTCCTCCTCCATGGGATCATCATCTAACACAACCAACTCAGGAGCCTCCTCCTCCTAACCTATAGGACCCTGAGCCAAACCCATCATGGCTTCAGTCAGGGGCCTCCAATACCCAGTAAACCCATGCATCATGTTGTAATACACTTTTGCTGTCAGTTTAGATGGTACATGCTCAGCCCTATCACGTGGAATGCAAACAAGTATTTCTTGAAGAAACCGAGGGTACATAAGAAATATCTTCCTAGAACCCGCAGTGGACAAATTACTAGCCATCCCCTCAAATAAATAATGTGAAAAGTTAAACACTCTACCCTGGGCTACACATATAAGACCAGTAGCCAACGGAGTAGGAAACGCATCCCAACTCCCCGACTTGGGACTCAAACAATGGATTAAATAGTGAACCAGAAGCTTCCACTGAGGGGAAAACCTATTCTTTTGGAAGTTAAACTTCCCCCCATGTTCATAACCTATGGCAGCCATACCCTCTAATACTTCCGAATTTGGAAGTGATACAACACCCCCCTCATCCTGAAGATGAAGAGAAGAGCGAATAGATGCTTCATTGACCACATAAGCACGTCCATCTATGGTAGCATGGATTGCTCGTGGACGTCCAGCCACATTCACAAGTTCAGCAGACGCCCAAAATTGACGTACCACACTATCATATATGGTAGGACAAACAGTAAATGCATACCTTAAGTTGGAAGCTTCAATAAACTCCAAGATATCAGCAAAATGTTCACTATTAGGACCATCACCCAGATAAGCAACACGATTATGAGCAGGTTGATAAGCAAGAGCAGCCATGGATCTTGATGAATGGATTGAAGAAGGATTTAGATTGGGATGAGAGGAGTAGAAGCGGTTTTTGTGTGTGTTTTAATTGTAATGAGTGTATGTTGACCATATAAGAAGAAAATAGTAACTGTTCATTGACCCCTATTAATGGGGGGTTGCCCTTTCAAATTAAGCCATAATGGCATACTAACCACTTGCCCTTTTTAACATAATAACTTACCCCCAATTTATTTGATGTATTCAAACTTGTAAATATCAGTATTGGAAGCGTTGACCAAAAGTCAAAGTGCACAATAGTCGGACCAGGAGCAAAACATGATTAATAAAGGACAAACTGAATGAACAGTAGCCAGACCAGTACCAGTACCCATAGCCAAACACCACTAGACTTGGAAGGATTGGAGACCACCAGAAGACATCCAATCATGACTAGAAGCTGACCAACTAGGACCAGAAGCCAGTCATGAATGCCTTATCCATCAGAAGAGAGCAAAAATCCGCCTCCAGAAACACCACACACTACCATAACCAAGAATTTATGTTGTTAAATACTATGAATACGTTAGACGGACCTAATATGTACACAAAGCCTCCCCTTAGGCTTTGCCTCCCCTCAATCCTAGACTTCACGGACTGACCATCCCAATATGAACCACCAAGTGGTTAAACCGAGGACCATCAAAGGCTTTAGTCAGCAGATCAGCAACATTGTCATCCGTATGAACTTTAAGAACCTGTATCAGCTTCTTCTCATTGGCATCGCGTATAAAATGATGCCGAATCTCAATATGTTTCGTCCGCTGATGAAATACAGGATTCTTCACAATACAAATAGTGCTTTGATTGTCAATAAAAATTTTGGTATTCATAAAATTGAACCCATAGTCCAACATCTGATTTTGGATCCATAAGACTTGACCACAGCAACTAGCAGCAGCCACATATTCAGATTCTGTTGAAGAAGTAGCTACTATTGTCTGTTTCTTACATTGCCATGAAATAAGCCGACGACCCAAAAATCGACAACCACCAGTAGTTGACTTCCTATCATTATTAGCACCAGCATAATCACTATCACTGTATGCTTCAAGTACAAATGGGGATTCTCTAGGATACCATAGACCCAATTTAGGTTGAGCCTTGATATACTTGAAAATCTTCTTAACTGCATTTAAGTTCGAAACCGTTGGAGTCACCTGGTGTCTAGAACAAGCACTTACTGCAAACATAATATCCGGACGTGATGCAGTCAAGTACATGAGGGAGCCAATCATAGACCTGTACATATGAACATTTACAGGTGGATCTGGCTCATTCTTAAGTTTGATTTTAGCAACTTCATAAGGAGTTGCTGCTGGTCGAAGAGGATCCATGTCAAACTTTTGAAGAATCTCATGAACATACTTATCTTGACTGATGAAAATCCCATCCGATTGTTGCTTGACCTGAAGACCAAGGAAAAATGACAGTTCTCCCATGGCACTCATCTGAAATTCGCCTTTCATCAAGTGTTCAAACTCATCACACCACTCCTTCCTAGTAGAACCAAAGATAATGTCGTCCACATAAACCTGAACAAGGATAATATCCTTGGAATTCCGCCGAAGAAATAGTGTTTTGTCAATAGTACCTCTTCTATAGCCATTCTTTAACAAGAAAGTGGAGAGACGCTCATACCAAGCTCTAGGAGCCTGATGTAAACCATAAAGAGCCTTGACCACCTTGTAGACTTTCTTTGGATGAAGTGGATCAACAAACCCCTTAGGTTGAGTAACATACACTTCTTCGTCAATTTTTCCATAGAGAAATGCACTCTTGACATCCATCTGGAACACCGTAAAGCCAACATACGAAGCAAAAGCCAAAAACAGACGAATGGCCTCAATCCTTGCAACAGGCGCAAAGACTTCAGTATAATCAATGCCCTCAATTTGAGTGTGTCCTTGTGCGACAAGCCTAGCTTTATTCCTGACCACAATTCCCCGTGAATCCTTCTTGTTTTTGAGAATCCATTTGGTATTGATAGCTGTCTTCCCATCCGGTAAGTCAACCAGAACCCAAACATTCTGAAACAAGAATTGCTGCATTTCCTCCTGCATAGCCTCCACCCAACTTTGATCCTCAAGAGCGTGAGAAACAGACCTAGGTTCCACCTGTGAAAGAAAACAAGCAAACAAACAGTGTTGAAAGTCCGTATGATTATTACGCTTTTGATCCTCAATATAGCCCACAAGAGCATGATGATCAGACGAGGCCTTCTGCTGCATTCTGCGTGTCTTGACGGTAGAACCAGGATCTCCAATAATTTGAGTGGTGGGATGGTCTTTATGTGATTGCAAGACTGGATTGGAGGAAACCTCCACTTCTGGTGCCATGTTACCGAGATCACCAACGAAATCAGCATCATATGAAGCATTTTGGAAAATCCCGTCTACTGGTTGTTTATGAATATCATCCAGCTTGGTAGAAGACTTCTTTTCATGATTCCCCAAATCAGAAGGACTGGAGAAACGTGTATTTGAAGCAGACTCACTAGCTGGAGGTACCAGTAGGTGAGTGACTAGCACTAGGAGCAGAAGCTGGAGTACTAGGAGCAGCTTTGTCAGTAGGCTCAACCAAGGGAAACTCAAAACTACCTTGAGCCGCCGCTTTAGTAGCTTCTTGTTGTTGCTGTAGAAGAGTATCAAGAGCTGCTTGGGAATCCTGTACTTCCAATGGAGTTGCATCAACAGGAGGAGAGGGAGAGACCGTGGTGGAATAGGATGGAACCACAAAAATGTCATCCTCATCATCTGAATCAGAGAGACTAGAAGGAACACCAGTACTAGAAGTTGCAAACACATGTGGTCCTGCATCATGGTTAGTTCTGAAACGAAAATATCCTAACGAATCACTAAGATAATCAAGATCAAAATACCATTCTGGACCTGTTCCTTGTATGTTTGTCTTTTCCTCAAAATACCTGAGATTAATAGTTTCAACTATCCGTTTGGCTTGAAGATTGTAGACACGATACGCCCGAGAATGAGCTGAATATCCCACAATATATCCTTCATCAGCCTTGCCATCAAACTTCCCCAAATAGTCCACTAGTATTCAGAATGGTGACTGGACACCCAAACGGCTTCAAATGAGCAATATTGGGAACTTTGCCCATGTGAGCAGCTCATAAGGTGTTTTCTTGTGAGGATTGGTAATAGACACCCAATTCAGAACATAACTGGCCGTATTAACAGCTTCTGTCCAGAACATGGTCGGAAGCTTGGAATTCGGCAAGCATAGTCCTCGCTGCTTCTATTAGTGTCCGGTTCTTTCTTTCTGCCACACCATTCTGTGGAGGAGTCCGAGCAGCACTATAATCTCTTTTGATGCCCTTAGCATTACAAAGTGCGATGATGGTCTCTATTTTTAAAACTCGGTTCCATTGTCGCATCGAATACCTTTAACTTTCTTGGACAGCTGATTCTCTATTAAGGTAAGAAAATCTCGTAGAATTGAGTAGGTCTCACTTTTGGTAGCCATGAAAAACACCCACGCAAACCTGCTATAACCATCAGTTACCACCAAACAGAATTGCTTGTGGTCTATGCTTCTGAATGGAAGTAGGACCAAATAAGTCCATGTGTAGAAGCTGCAATGGTTCAGTAATGAGACTTAAAGCAGTAATGGCCTTGAAGGATGCTTTGTGTTGTTTGCCTTTGCTGCAAGCAACACAATTTATGTCATTTCTAAACGTCTTGGGAGGTAAACCAGAGAGCCAGATTCAAATTGGCAAGTTTGTGAATGGTCTTGAAGTTCACATGTCCCATCCTTCTCGGTGCCATTTTGTGGCTTCATCTTCCGAGGCTTTTGCAACCAGACATGCTAGTTGACCAGTAGGGTTGACTTCATTCAACTTGATGCTATAGAGATTTGTGTCTTCTAGGGATTCTGAGTAAAACCTTGTGAGTCATCCGGAAGCTTAAAATCTTTGGAGAGCACAAGTGCATCAGTATCGGTGAAGAGTACAAACTGCTTCTTTGTCACAAATCTGAGAGACCGATATCAAGTTGAAGTGTTGAAGTGCTTCCACATAGTAGACCTGCTCAAAATTGAGATTTGGAGTCTTTATCGTTCCCTTTGCCAGTGATTCTGCCTTTCACCTCCACCAAAGTAGACCTTGCCCCCATAAAAATGGTACAAAGTTAGAGAGAAGGCCTTTATTGCCCAGTCATGCTCCTGGAGCAGCCACTATCAACAATGCCTAGACTAGGATCCTGGTATGGAGTAACCTACAACAACAAGATAATCACAATTGCAAAAGTTAGTGTCTTAAGGGGACCCAAACCTTTTCAGGTTTGAGCCTGCCTTGTGGATCATTAGTAGAATGCCAAGAAGATTGATGAGATCCACCATTGTTCCTTGGTTGCCTATTCATCATAAGGGTATTATTATTTGACCAGGAACAACCTGCTGAGGGCTTAACAGCAGTTCCCAAATCTCCCAAAACCAAAATTACGTGTGGTCAAAATGATGCGCATAGTTTGGATTATAATTTGGAAAATAATTACTAGTTGTCTGGAATCCATTTTCTCTCCAATAATCAGACATGTAAGGAGAGGATACTCTAGAAGTATGAAACATTGGAGCACTAGGATTAAGTCTTCTAGTAGCATATGGAGCAGCTCCTGGTGAACCAGGAGCAAGTAAAGCATGATTAACAGATGCATGTGTGTCATAATAATCACAATCTTTAATTAAATGAAAAGGACTGCCACAAACAAAACATGTTTTGAAAGACCTTTTATTAGAATGAGACTGTTTCATACTGCCTACTTTATTACACACAGTTCTAGAAAAAACATTCTTCCTAGGACTCAATAAACAAGGACCAGACACACTTGACTCTTGACAGCGACTTTTTCTTCACACTTCCTAGCACCAGTAGCAGCATGTTCATTCGACTTGGAACTCGTAGGTCTTGACTCTTCACTTGAACCATTAGATGCAGAGTCACCGGCTTTGTCACTGAAAGTACATGAGACAAAAGTCGTTAGTATTAGTAGAACTTGTTGGGGACTCAAGCATCTGTGATCCATCCGAGTCATTATTCCATGAGGTAGGCATGAAAGTTTCCAGTAAGAGGAGGAGGAACAGCATGCATTTCTGCTGCTGGTTTTAAACCTATTGTAACTAGGTTTGCCCTCATCCTCTTTGTCGGCATCAAAGACGCTTGAGAAAGATAAATCAAATACATCTTCAGAATCAATATATTTTTCAAATCCTAAGCCTCTTTTAGTTCTGCCAGACATGCTACTATCAATTAATTTTGAAAGATTTTTAGGTGCCTTTTGCCATTTGTCAAATCTTAACATTGTAGCATCTAATTTAGCTTGCATCTCCTCTTTTTCTTTGATACTAGCATCTCTTTCAGTTTCTGTATATTTAAGCATATTTGAAGTGTTTTCTAAATCAATGCTTAGTATCCTGATTTTATCCTCATATGCACGTTGTGTATCTTGTAACCACTTTTTTTGTTGTTCCAATGTGTTTAATGAAGCTTTATAGGCTTGTACCTCTAAGTAATACTTATCATTTTGTTCATTTACTTCATTAAATTGGGACAACAGTTCTGTGTATTTATCATGACAACCAAGAGGACAATGTTGTACCTGAGGTGAGATGCCCATAAGAGCAAACTCTTCTGCTTCTTCTGCATCAGAGAGATTCCCAGCAATCATTGCCAACACATCAGTTGTGGATTCCGCTGATTCCAGAGTGGAAGCCTGATGATCATTCCAGTTGACCATAGAGTCAACCGACACCAATGCCTTCTTGTCATCTTTAACCTCCTGAACCTTGAAAGCGGAGTACCTGCTCTTTTCCTGATCATTCTTGCTAGGGCACTCTCTTTCAAAGTGACCCTGTTGCTGGCAGTTATAGCACCGTACCTTGCTTCTATCGAATCTTGCTGGCTCCCGAGGGTTGTAATTAAACTTCCTTCCTGCTTTCTTCTCAAACTTGTGAACCCTCAGAGTAAGCATGGCCATCTGCCATTTAAGATCTATCTCATCCAGATCCAGCTTATCGATCTGTTTGAAGTCATCAAACGCAAGTTGTTGTTCAGCAGTAACATCAGCAACAAAAGAATGAAGAATAGCTTCTACCATACTACCAGACTTGGCAGGAGGATCAGAAGCAGAAGACATGGGACTTGATGCATATGACATGGGACCAGTATGCTGAATAGTATGCTGGATAGTATGCTGGGGAGACATATTATTGCTCTGGCTACTTGCATATGACATGGGACTAGATGCCATAGAGCTCACAAAGGCTGACTTAGCAGGAGTGGGAAAAGAGTCACTCGTATATCCTCTCACATGAGGTTCGAATGTTCTGAGCCTATGAAACAAATCATCAAAACTGAGATAATCAAGCCCACCTTTGGCTTTAAGAGAGATTACCACCTGGTTCCAAGAGTAGGGTAGGGCTTTAAGAAATCTTGCATTAACATCACCATCATCAGGCTTGGACCGAAGTTGATTCAACTGGCTCAATATCTTCTGGAACCTATCATACCCTTGATTCAGGCCTTCAGTTTCTGAGATTTTGAACTCTGTGAATTCATCTCTCAGCATGGACCTTCGCATTTTCTTTGACTCCTCATTCCCGCCAAACCTTGCTTTTATGCCATTCCAGATTTCTCTGGCATCATCCAAATGGTAGAAGTCACCCATGTGATCTTCAGGAAGAGATTGAAGCAAAATTGTTTTTGCTTTTACCTCCTTCTGAATAGCGATGATTTCCTCATGAGTTTTAGGGTCAAGAAGAGTAATATTACCGTTCTTGTCTCGTCTAGTAAGTTTTCTGCTGTTTCCATTTAGAATGATCTTCCAAAGATCTTGATCAGTGTTAGTGATCCACCATTCCATCTTCATTGCCCAGTTATCATATTCACCTTTCTTCAGAAGAGGGAATTTTCCATTTGTGTTGGAAACCGTAGCCAGGATCTGCTGAGGTTGCACAATTTTAGGAGTGCCTTCTTCTCCTGTTTGAGTAGAAGTTGAGGCAGACATGATAAACAGATTGTTAGAAATAAGAGAACTTGATTCTTGTTGTATAGAGACCCTCCCAGGCTCTGATACCACTTGTTGGGTCTGTTAGATATAGATCTTGCAGCCTGTCAGGACCGGTGAATGACTTCTGTAATCACAAGTCAAATCACAAAGAGACTCTATACACAATATGAATGTAGAATATAAATATAAACAAGAGAAACAGAATAACTATGAAAACTTGATCCTTTCTAAGGATTTCTAATATTAATAAAGACTAGAACTACGTTTTGTGAAGGTGTGTTTTACCCTTCTGCCTCAGGTTCCTTTTATACTACAAGGAAACCCTAATACAGCTTACAAGAAAACGTGTAAAACTGATATGCATATCTTCTCCTAATATAACTCATGCATATCCTAACAGAATATTAAGTAAATAACAATGTTTGACTTTGACTAGGACCAGGAGCAGGACTTGCTCCTACTACGACTAGGACCAGGAGGAACTACATACCTCCTAGTCTACCTATTACATATAACTATTACAATGGTCCTAACAAGCAGCAATTATTCTGAATAGCAGAAATCTTTCCGAATAGCAAAAAACTTTCCGAATAGCCTATTATTTTCCGAATAGCCAGATTTTTCCGAATAGCCAAAATTTTTCCGCATAGGAGAAATATTCCGAATATCTTTCCGAATTGCCCATCATTCCGAATAGGAGGTGTTTTCCGAATAAGCCAAATTGCCAAGATATTCCGAATTGAAGAAAATATTCCGCATAAGGGACTTTCCGCATAAGGGTTATTCAGCATAGAGTTTATTCCGAATAGGGCGTTTTCAGCATAGGATTATTCCGAATAGGCATTATTCCGAATAGGGTTTATTCTGAGTTTGGGTTATTCCGTATAAGCAAGTTCAAGGGGTATTTGAGTTTTTTCGACGATCTTTAGTGGATTTAATCTTGCGTTCAACCAACACAACACAAATTCTCAACCTTTCTTCACTGTTCGATCAACCGATAATCTTTGAGTCTGTTAAGTGATCACAATGAATCCAAGTTCAGTAATGCCTCAGATGACATCTCTTACGGATATCTCGATCATAACGGGGACTGATAGTCGTCCACCGATGCTTATTAAAGAGGTGTTTGAGGCATGGCAGGGCCGTATGATGCAATACTTGAAGGGCAAACCAACATACGGAAGGCTTATGGTCAAATCGATTTTGAATGGTCCACTCGACTATGGTACCATTGTGGCAAATAACGTGTCTCGACCAAGAGAATATGAAGAACTCACACCGGCACAACAACTCATTGCTGATGCTGATGAAAAGGCTCTACAGACACTTCTCCAAGCTCTTCCGCATGATATTTATCGTATGGTTAGTCAATATACGGTTGCCAAAGATTTGTGGGAACGTCTAAAGGTGTTGTTACAAGGAACGTCTCTCACCAAACAGGAAAGGGAGTGTCAGCTGTATGATCTGTTTGATAGATTCACGTACAGCCCAGGGGAAACACTACACGATTATTACTTCCGATTCACTACTCTAATGAATGATCTGAATGTATACAATCTGGTGATTGCTCCATTCCAGGTTAACACCAAGTTCTTGAATACTTTACCTCAAGCTGAATGGGGTGAGTATATTACCGATGTGAAGTTAACCCGGGATTTGCATAAGTGCAACTTAGATCAAATCTATGCTTTTCTTCAGCAACATGAGAAGCATGTGATTATGCACCGTTCTCCTCGCGGTATGTACCCAGATTCCTTAGCTTTGATGGCAAATCAACCAAGCTTGTCACACAACAACACACCTTATATCTTGGGTCATCAAGCCTATCATCCATCACCTTACATGACACCAACCTTCCCACAATACTCGATTCTACCGCAACCACCCACCTCACATCAGCAACAATATCGGTTCAATACGCCTTCACCACAGTATGCTTCACAACATCATCCAGCAAATGTTGCACCTTATGCTCAGCCTTCATATTCTTCTTATCAAGAGAATGCAGCATATCCAACAAGCTACCCTGATCAAATGAGTATTCCTTCTACTGATTATGCAGCTCATCCAGATCAAGCATTGTATTGTGATGATGAGGAAGTCCCCGTTCCTGTATTCCAACAAGGAGCTGACCCAGTTGAAGTGCTAACTACTATGTCTGCGTATCTCACAAGAACTTTAAGCAAACGAGGATACAGAGGATCAGCTCCTACCAACAATCAGTTGAGGAATTCATCCAATTCTCGTCAACAGGCTACTATTGAGAATGGCAGGGTCATGGTTCAGCCAATTCAATCATATCAGGGGAGACCTTCCACTTCAACCAATGCTCGCACGATTAATCCTGCTCCTGCTCCAATGGTCAACAATCCTCCACGGGCTAATACAGGCAAGTTGAGAATGATTACATGCTACAACTGCAAGGAAGAGGGTCATATGTCCAGGGATTGTAAGAAACCCAAGAGGAGAAGGGATGGACAGTGGTTTGCAGAAAAGATCTATCTGGTAAATGCTCAGGCACAAGGAAGGGAACTTGATGAAGAGGAGCTTGCATTTCTTGCTGACCCAGGGATTGCTGAACAAGACGTTGTCACTACGCAGAATGCAGCTTACCAAGCCGATGATCTTGATGCGTATGACTCCGACTGTGATGACTTTCAATCTGCAAAGGCTGCTCTCATGGCAACTATCTCCAGCTTAGGGCCAGAAAAGAGATCTGAGGTACTTATTAATACCACCGATAATACCACTGATGCTAGTATTCAACCACATCAAGTTGTGCAAGAGAGTGCTGACTCGAATGAATCTTCGGTGGTGAGTCCTTCAAACGAGGAGACAAACAATGATAGCAATATCAATGTGAGTCCCCAGACTTTGAGTGAATCACAACCGGGACCCAGTTCGCATACGCCTACTCCTGCTCAACAAGATTTGGTCATGGTTCCTGCTACATTACTTAGCCAAATGAATGCTGCACTCTTAGAAACCTTAGCTAAGAATAAGAATTTGTCTGATGAGCTTGCCTTAAGCAATGAGAAAGTTCAAACTTTGGAACTAGTGCCTTCGTCTAGTGTTCTAACTAATCTCGAGTATGATCACTTTAGAAACAAACAAATGGGTCACTTGCATGAAATAGAAAACTTAAGAGCAAATCTGTCTAATGAACTTCAAGAAAAAGAGTTAGTGGTCACTAATTTTCAAAAACTTCAAACAGATTTTGAATCACTAGAGTCTAAGAAGAATGAAATGGAGATTAATGCCACTAATAAGATTAGAAGTCTAGATTACTTGCTGTTAAGACAATACGCTGCTTCTCAACTAGTTCACTTATTTGATGCTTCATTTAGAGAATTTAACTTATCACGTCAAAAAGGCCTTCCCCCTAATCCACAGTATGCAAAACAAGCTTTAAGACATAGTCCTAGACTTTATAATGCAACTCAATTAGGATTGGCTTTAGACCCGATTGTTTTTCCCAATGATCAAACAAGTAAGGATCTAGTTGATGAGGATCGGTCATACAATTCTGCAAAATATCCCGAGTGTGATTATTTTAAATTGAATAAGGAGCTTGCAAAAACCGATTTTAGAATTCGATTCCATATGGACAAAGATCTCATAACATCACCAACCTACATATTAGCTGAAGAAAACCCTAGTACTTTTCCTACACTTGTCAATATGGAAGGTCCTAAGGATCTTCCACCTGTTAGCACTGTATGGTTAAACTTGCAAGAGATTAATCAATACTTTACTAATTTTGACAAGGTCATTTTGGAACGTACGACTTCAAATGGCTTAAACGCCGAAGAATGGGCTTTCGAACATATGAACGAGGTGTTTAAAACTGAGATCAATCCGTTTGTCGAAAGTCTAAAAGGAATTTTTGCATCTCTTAAGGAAAATCTTGTTTTTGAAATTGGTGAAGTTCAAAAAGTGTTTTACGAAATGGACACCGCTTACGAACTGCAACTAGTTGAAAAAGAAAAGATTTTAACCGAATATGACCGATTCTTGTCTGCAGTAATCTCGTGTGATGTGCTTACCACTGTAAATGTTAATTATTCGAATGAGCTTACATCCGTTATGATTAATTGTGATGCTGTGAATATTTGTAATGATATTTGTGATGATGTTTGTGATCTCTCTGTAAATGTTGCTGATACTGTAAATGAGGTAGATAATCTTTCTTGTCACGAATCTAACGCTGAGTTTTTAAAGCTACAAGATTCTTACAATTTACTTTCACAACGCTTTAATCAACTAGAACAACATTGTATATCTTTAGAACTAAAACAACAAACTCAAAATGAAAATCTTTTGATATCAAATGTTTGTGAAAACGGTGTTGAGACAAGTGACAAGATGATTGCAATTGTTAAGACATTAGAGGAAGAAATCATGAGATTGAAGAGAGAGGTATCATCAAAGGAAACATTAAAATTGGAACTAGAGGCTGCAGAGTCTAAAAACCAAGTCTTAGAAATTAGACTTTCGTCTGTTCTAGGGGAGATGGATCGGACAAGACAGGGATTATCCGCTCTTTATGGTTCACTAGAAGAACGCTTCGCTTTTAATGCGGCACAGCAACAATCTTTTGTTGAACAACTGAACCAAAAGTGCGAAGAAATCTCTGATTTGAACATCCTGCTCATAGACAAAAATATGGTTTTGGCTGAGTTAAAGGAGACACTTCTTCTCACCCGACAAGAAGTTGTTGATAACTTAGCTACCGACTCTGCACCGTCCACTAGTGCTCCAACAACCAAATCAGTAGTGCTTTATAAGAATCCGCTTCATAAGAGAAACCCGGTTACCTACGATGACTATATGAGGAATGCCATTAAGCATGTCGATCTTCTTAGGGATATTTTAGACGATCTTTATGCCTTAGATCCCTCAAGTAGCGACTATTATTCGGCTCATGAATATGTTAAGCGAGTTCAATATTGCCTAGCATATTTGCAATACATAGGTTGATATGAGCTTAAACTCATATCCTTTTATCAACAAATAACCCTAAAACATGAAGCAAAATACCAATTTATTTGGCAAAAACAGTATTATGTGGTATGTTTGTGTTTGTGTGCACTTTTGTAGGTAAGAAGATACATTTCCAAGCAAACAAGGAAAAATCAAGCTCAAATGGATGAAAAAGACAAAAGAGGATCAAAAGTGACAAGACTTTGAAGTTCAAGGACCTATCTTGACAAGTTATGAAAGTTGAAGGACTTAAAGTGCAAATAATGAAAAGTCAAGATTCAAGTCAAACCTGGTCAACTATCAAGTCAACTCAGTCAAAGGACCATTTTGTACAAGTTATGGAAGTTAAAGGACCAAAAATGTCAAAGGAATGAAGATCCTAGCTTAAAACAGCAATCTGCCAAGTCAAGGGGTTTGTTTTGCCAAGTTTGGAAAATATACAAGACATGATCCAAGTGCCATAGCTCTAAACCAATCAGAAGCCAGTATTTGAGATACATGGATTGCCAGCTCAAGTTCTATTAATGAGGAGAGAGAATGAGCCGTCGAATCTCAACAGTAAACGCACTAACCAATTTCCTCCAATCACAAAGCAACATGTCATACATCCTCACTGTTATAATGGATAATGATCCACAACTCAATTTATGGACAAATCATTGCATGCCACGTGGACCTCTCATTCCCAGATTGAAGAGCACGATTTATACACTTTCAGGAAAAACGTTTAACATGAAAAGTACTCGGATTGAAGAGACAAATACAACCCAAGTGTCCAATTAACAAATCATTGAGTGGATTTAAAACCCCCAAATCATTGTTCATACCTTCAAAGTGCTAAATGCAGAATTTGCCACGTGGAGCTCAGAGATTGGCCCTGACACGTCACCAACTCCAACAAACTCTCCTTTCTTGCCTATAAATACCTAGACTAGTCTTCATTTGTAGATGGTAGCTTAATTTTGTAAAACATATAGTTCTTACTTTCCTTACCTTTTTCCCTCACTTTTCCCCTAACTACTCAAGAGTCTGACAAACTCTTGAGTCAGTTAGTTAGTTAACAGCTTGTAACAAACTTTGTAACTGTTTTCCTTCAATAAAATTCAAATTCCTTTTTCCCGCCAAATTCTGTTCTTCATATTCCAGTTTGATCTTGCTGCTGTTGAGTGTTATTGTTGTTGTTGAATGTTTGTTATGATCAACCATTGATCATAACTGACATTTGTGAAGTTTGCCAGTTTGTTGATCACAATTCAGCCATTTTCTAGTTTCTATGGAGATTTCAAGCAGTTTGATGATTTGTAGCTGTTTGATGGTTGATTTTTGTTGAATACTAGTGATAGGTGGTGGTTATCACTAGGGCAAGAGAGCTCAGCGCTCCTCTTCTTCCCAAAGGATATCTTCAATAGGTTCTATAGTTCTTGTTTTTGTTCCTCTAAACAGTCAACTGCCATGCTCATTTTCCTAGTTAATCTTGATGGCTGCATGATATAACTGCTTGTAGTTGAAGTTTGATTGATCTTAGTGTGTTTGTAGCCTAATCCTGCCTTCTTGTGATTTGATTTGGATTTTGTTCTAGTTAATTGCATAATTTTAGTCATTTTTAGCCTTGAACCATTATTGTAGTTCTTGTTGTGATAATTGACTGCATCTAGTTCTAAAACTTTTCATTTTGTCAATTGAATCTAGTTTGCTATAGCTTTTGAATCAGCTTAATCCAATACTTAAAAAGTCTTTGAAAAAGTTTGTTATAAGCAGTTTAAGGAGTGTTTGGGAATAGCTTAAAAGTGGTTTTCAAGTTTTGAGATTTGTTATTTTAGAGTTTGTTTCTAGTCTTTAGTTGATAACAAGTTGATTTAAGTCATTTACAAGTCAATCATAAAGTCAATCAGGCAAATGGTACTAAAATTGTTTGGGTTAGCTCCTATTCAGCTTTGGTTTTGAAAACTTGCCTTTTTCATTTGCCTAGTTCTCCTTCATTCTTAGATGAAATTTCCTAAAATTTGTTTCCAGTCCTAGCTAATATCATATAGTTTCAGTTTCTAAAAGGAAATTCTACAGTATTAGGAATTAAGCTAGAAAATAGCTTTTTGGTCAAGGTCTGAGCAAAGCTCATTCTCTGAGACAAAGTAGCTACTGTTTTCCTAGATCTCCTTATCCACTTCATAAAAGTTGTGATTTTCTTTCACAAATCTAGTTAGTAAGTGCTGAATATTGATTTTTGAAGATTTGAGCTTTTTCCAAAAATCCGGTCAAACTTGGTCAACATAAGCTCTTTTGAGCTTATTTCAGATTTCTAGCTTATTACTGAATGAAAATAGTTCTGGTTTGATTTCCCAATCTTTAAATCATTAGCTTAATCAGTTTCATTACAAAAATCAGGTTGTGACTGTTTGGTTTAAGCTGTAGCTTATTTTGAGCTTATCAATAAGCACTCTTTTGCTTATTTTTGACCCTTAGCTTAATTCCTTAGATACACGTAGCTTAAATTGAATTTTAAGTCTTTTACAAGTTGTTTCATCTGTTTTGGTTGAGTAATAAGCTCAAACGAGCTTATTCTTTCATTTGTCCCGTTTTTACTTAAAAACTTAGCTTAATTGCACTTAGGTCCTTAAAGGTTTAATCAGTTTTAATACTTAAGCTAAACTTCCTAATTTTCTGGAATTTGCAAGTTTAAGTCCTTTACATTTGAAAGTTGTTAGATTTCAGTTGGAAGTTTGTTAATTTGTTACATTTTGGCAAGTTTGTTATAGTTTGTGCATTGTTGATCCTAATAGTTTTCAGATTTACATTTTTACTCCCTGTAGTTGTAGAATTTACATTTTGAGCATTTAACTTTCATAGAAATTACATTTTCAGTCCTTCTAGTTTTATATTTTGTTAATTGAATTTTGTTTGAATAAAAAACTTGGTATTTGGAATATGTTTTACGTATAAGTAGGTTAATATTTTTCATTTTTAAATAGTGTTGTTTGAATTAGCATAGATTACCAAGCAAGCTTTAACAACCAAGAACAATTATAAATCCGATATTGGTTGGACTTTCTATTAGTTAAGAACTGAGAAAACGAACTTGCATTATATTACATTTCAAATGGCGCCGCTGCCGGTTCTTTGACTACACGAGAGACTATCGATTGACGGTTTTCATTGGCTTTTGGGATCCGTTCATTTGGTGAACGTTATTTTTACGTATCATAAATCAAAAACAAATAAAAAATCAAAAATATAAAAATATATAAAAACTAAAAAATTAACAAAACAATTCTTTTCCTAAAGAATTGACCAAAAAAATTAAAAAATCCAAAAAGCAATTTTTTTTCCTAAGAGATTGCACCCAAAAATATATATTATTGGATTCTCTCGGTTTTTATGTACATATAGTATTTTCCTTTAAAAAACTCATAAATACAAAAATATTTTCCTTATATTATTATAAGTAAATACGTATACGTATAAGAACAATCAATCTACATATCTTCCATAAGTATTGCCGAGGCAATACACCGTGTTGAGGGGCGTTCCGGTCCTTGACACGCGTATCGATCAAACAAAATAAAGCAAGAATAGATAAATACTCTCAATAAGCAACAATTCGAAGAATACGAACATTTAAGTGAATAGAAAGGCGATGTGCTATAAAATGCCATCTAAGGGTCAATAGGTACTTAAGTGCTTCGCGCCACCTAACCCCCCGTTCACTTGGGAGTATTCTAAGAAGGAAGGCTTCATTGAGGGTCTTGCACCCAAAGTAGTAAATACATATATTGTTACTTTCTTGTGGATATTTAATATTGAAACTCGAAGAGGATAATCCATTTCTCTTCAAAGTCACACGAGAGCTTCTCTCTCATTCCTCGTATTGAGTTGCATGCTCACTCGCGGGCGTGCACAAATACCGATTAGTGTACAACCTCTTCCTCCGAAAAGGAAGAAAAAGAGAAAGAGTAAGACCACCACCGTCCACCAAGCCGATCACGAGAATCGTGCTTTGTCACCACCACAAGAAGCCATGGCTATTGATAATCGTACTTTGTATGAACGTATGCAATCCAACATTCATGGATATGTTAGTGCCATTAAGATTCCCGACTTTCCCGCTAACACATTTGAGCTACATACATCTATGATCAATATGGTTTCTTCATCACCTTTCTTGGGAAAACAAAATGAAGATCCCCATGCTCACCTTAAGAGATTCCTTTCACTTTGCAATACCATTAAGCATAATGGGGTTCCACATGAGGTCATTAGATTGATGTTAGTGTCATTTTCCTTAGATGGGAGTGCTAAGCATTGGTTAGACACCCAACCACCCGATAGTATCACCACATGGGATGATTTTACCACTAAGTTTTTGAACAAATTCTTTCCTCCACAAAAGACTATGGCTTTGAGGAATTTAATTATGGGCTTTACATAAAAACCTAGTCAATCCTTTAGTGATGCTTGGGAAGAGTATAGTGAGTTGTTGAGGCGATGCCCTAACCATGGAATGGATGATCTAAACCAAATCAATACCTTCTATAATGGCCTTAAACCTCACCACCAAGATTCACTAAATGCTTCCGCGGGAGGGAGTATTCTTTTTAAAACATACCACGAGGCTTTGAACATTATTGAGACCAAGGCAATGGTTCAAACAAACAATCCATTTGAAGAAAGAGTTCATGTTATCCAAAATACTTCTCAAATCCCTTGTGACAACCAACTCCTCAAGTTTCAAGAAGCCATTTTTCAAAGGATGGATAGAGATAGTGAGAGGAATTTGCAAGTACAACAAGAAATGCTTCAAACTTTTAAGAACTTGTCATTGAACAATTCCTCAAACAATGTGAATGCCATCACAATTTCTTGTGTTACTTGTGGAGGTCCCCATTCTTATGAACAATGTGATAAGGTGCAAGGGTATCAAGGGGAATGCTATGCTTATCAAGAGGAACACCGTGAACACTTCAAGCCTAACATCAATCCAAATAACCTTTCTTACAAATCCCAAAATTACCTTACTCCACCCGGCTTCCCACCCCAACCACCCACCCAAATTCCACAAAATCCTCCTCAAATTTTAGCAAGGAATCAAGGGCAAAGACAACCATACCAAGGAAATAACTATAAGGCACCCAATCAATTTCAACCTCAAGCAAATACATTTTATCCACCAAATCAAGGATTTAACTCCCAACCTTTACCTTTCCAACCTCAAGGTTTTCAAGGTTATGTGCCACAAGAGTTTAACACAATGGATCTTTTGCAAAAGATGAATCAAGAGAATGAAAGGAAATTCCAAGCTATAGAAAAGAAAATGAATGACCAATTCAATAAGGTTTTAATGGCGGTAACTCAAAGACCACAAGGGGCTTTACCTTCCAACACACAAACAAACCCTAGGGCCAATGTTAATGCTATTACAACAAGGAGTGGTACAACAACAAAGGATCCTTCACCTCCTAAACCTACTATTGTTCAACCCACTTGTGCTCCTACTTGTGATAAGCCTTCTACTTCTACTCCACCTCCTCAAAGTGCTCCTATTCACTCAAACACACCTTCTCAACCACCTCATACTTCTCCTTTACCTTCCACACTTCCCAATGAAGAGGCTAACAAAGACAAATCTCCCACCACAACACCTATTACACCTACACCAAAACCTACTCTTCCATACCCTTCAAGGTTGAAAAAGGACAAGTTAAAGAACAAAGATGACATACAAGTCTCCAATTTCTTAAGGATGTTCAAGCAACTCAATATCAACATATCCTTTGCGGAAGCTCTTGCTTATATGCCAAAGTTTGCTAAGATGTTCAAGGATTTGCTCTCAAATAAAGAAAAATTGGTTGATTTGCCCAACACATCACTTAATGAAAATTGTTCCGCGGTGTTACTTAAAACCTTACCAACAAAACTTGGAGATCCGGGGCGCTTCTTGATACCTTGTAATTTTCCCGGTGTTGAAAATTGCATGGCTTTGGCGGATTTAGGGGCGAGCATAAATCTCATGCCTTTATCGGTTTGGAAACAACTATCTCTTCCCGAGCTCACTCCCACTAGGATGACTCTTGAACTAGCCAACCGAACCATAGCTCACCCCGTAGGTATAGCGGAAGATGTGTTTGTAGGTGTGGATAAGTTTACCTTTCCGGCCGACTTTGTAGTGGTCGATTATGACATGGATCCTAGAGTGCCTTTGATTGTTGGTAGACCGTTTTTGAGAACGGGTCGTACCTTGATAGATGTGGCGGAAGGAGAATTAATTATGAGAGTATAGGATGAGAAAGTGGTGTTTAAGTTAGGGAAAGTTTGTGATAGGAAAGAAGTTAAGGAGTCTAGACCTTGTGAGACTATTAACATTGTGGATGTGCTAGATGAAGTGTGTAATGAACACTTTCATGATGCTTGTAAGAATGCTAGTGATGAGATTCCACATGTTGAAACCGTGGCCTCAATTGCTCCCTCTTTAACACCTTTTGGAGAGAGTGATTTCCTCTTGGAGGAATTTGAGTCCAACTTTCTTGGTGATGATGATTCTCCCATCAATTGGGAAGAAGATATTCTTACAATCCAAAAGTTGCTCAATGAGGACCCTATTCCTTCTCCTATGCCACAAGAGATTACCATTGAGGAACCTTCCATAGTAAAACTTTCCATAGAAAGTCCACCATCCATTGAACTTAAGGAACTCCCATCCCACTTAGAATATGCTTTCTTAGAAGGAAAAGACCAATTACCGGTGATTATTGCTAAAGAGTTGAAAGAGGATGAGAAGGAGCAACTTATTGAAGTCCTTAAGAAACACAAGAAAGCCTTAGCATGGAAAATATCTGACATAAGGGGAATTGATCCACATTTTTGTACTCACAAAATCCTTATGGAGGACGACTATAAACCCGCCATTCAAAACCAAAGGAGAGTTAACCCAAAAATCCATGAGGTTATTAAGAAGGAAGTGATTAAACTCTTAGATGCGGGTATGATTTACCCCATTTCCGACTCTCCATGGGTTAGCCCGGTTCATTATGTTCCAAAGAAGGGTGGAATCACCGTGGTGCCTAATGAGAACAATGAGCTTATTCCCACGAGACTTGTAACCGGTTGGAGAGTTTGCATTGATTATAGAAAAATCAATGAGGCAACTAGGAAAGGCCATTTCCCGCTTCCCTTTATGGATCAAATGCTTGAACGCTTAGCGGGAAATGAGTACTATTGTTTTCTTGATGGCTTTTCGGGTTATTTTCAAATACCCATTGACCCTAAGGATCAAGAAAAGACCACATTCACTTGTCCATACGGTACATTTGCTTACAAGAGGATGCCTTTTGGCCTATGTAATGCACCGGGGACGTTTCAAAGGTGCATGATGGCGATTTTCCATGACATGATAGAGCAAACCATGGAGGTTTTTATGGATGATTTTTCCGTATTTGGGAACTCCTTTAGCTCTTGTCTCACCAATCTTGAGAGAATGCTTAAGCGTTGTGAGGAAACACGTTTGGTGCTTAATTGGGAGAAATGTCACTTTATGGTGAAAGAGGGGATTGTTTTAGGACACAAGATATCCAATAAGGGATTAGAAGTTGATCGAGCTAAAATTGATGTGATTGCTAAGCTTCCCCCACCCACCTCGGTTAAAGGTGTGAGGAGTTTCTTAGGTCATGCGGGATTTTATAGGCGCTTTATACAAGATTTCTCTAAGATAGCTAGACCGATGACTCACCTCTTGGAGAAAGAGGCTCCTTTCATTTTTGATCAAGCTTGTTTAGACTCTTTTGAGACCCTTAAGGAAAAATTGACAAAGGCTCCCGTTTTGGTTTCTCCAAATTGGGAATTACCTTTTGAGCTTATGTGTGACGCTAGTGATTATGCGGTGGGGGCCGTCTTAGGACAAAGAGTTAATAAGCATTTTCAACCTATACACTATGCGAGTAAAACCATGACCGGTGCACAACTTCATTACACTACCACGGAAAAAGAGTTGCTTGCTATAGTATATGCTTTTGAGAAGTTTAGACCATACCTTGTGCTTTCCAAGACCATAGTGTATACGGATCACTCCGCTCTCAAGTATCTTATGACAAAACAAGATGCTAAGCCTAGGCTTTTGAGATGGGTTTTGTTGCTTCAAGAGTTTAAGATAGAGATTCGTGATAAAAAAGGGGCCGAGAATTTAGCGGCGGATCATTTGAGTAGACTTGCGCATCCTTTTCAAGGAGATTTCCCACATCAAGAAATCAATGAATCCTTTCCACTAGAGGAGCTCATGTCTATCTCTTCCCAAGAGGATGCCACACCTTGGTTTGCGGATATAGCAAACTATCTTGTGGGCAATGTGCTTATTGAGGGTCTTACTTATCAACAAAAGAAAAAGTTTCTTAAGGAAATCAAGTATTACTTTTGGGATGATCCATATCTTTTTAGGCAATGTGCGGACCAAATCATTAGACGGTGTGTAGATGGGCCCGAGGCATTTAAAATCTTAGAGGCATGTCATAAAGGACCTACGGGTGGACATTTTGGGCCTAACTACACCGCCAAGAAAGTCTTTGATTCGGGTTACTATTGGCCTTCCATTTACAAGGATGCTCAAGAGATGGTGAAATTTTGTGATGTTTGTCAAAGACAAGGAAAAATTACACAACGTGATGAGATGCCACAAAATTTTATCCAAGAGTGTGAAATATTTGATGTATGGGGAATAGATTTCATGGGACCTTTTCCATCCTCTAAGGGAAACAAGTATATACTTGTGGCGGTGGATTATGTGTCCAAGTGGGTGGAGGCTAAAGCCTTACCTACTAATGATGCTAGAGTGGTTGTAAAGTTCTTGAAACAATTGTTTGCTAGATTTGGTGTACCTCGGGCCATCATAAGTGATCGTGGTACGCACTTTTGTAATGATCAATTCACGAGAGTTATGAAGAAATATGGAGTGAATCATAGACTTTCTACCGCGTATCACCCTCAAACAAATGGCCAAACCGAGGTCACAAATCGTGGTTTAAAGAGAATTTTAGAGAGAACGGTGGGAGAGCATAGAGCTTCTTGGTCGGATAAGCTCGATGATGCTTTGTGGGCGTTTAGGACGGCCTTTAAGACACCAATTGGTTGTACTCCTTATAGGCTTGTCTATGGAAAAGCGTGCCACCTTCCATTTGAGTTAGAACATAAGGCATCTTGGGCTCTCAAGTGGGCTAACTTTGATTTAAACCAAGCCGGTTCACATAGGAAAGATCAAATCAATGAGATGGATGAGTTGAGAGCCAATGCCTATGAGAATTCTTTGCTATACAAAGAAATTGCATGATGCTAAGATCAAGAATCGTGAGTTCAAAGTTGGAGAGCCGGTTCTCCTCTTTAACTCAAGAATGAAGCTTTTTGCGGGCAAGCTTAAGTCGAGATGGTCCGGTCCATTCACTATTGCTCAAGTGTTTCCATATGGAACTCTTGAGTTGTCTCAACCCGATGGTCCAAATTTTAAAGTGAATGGTCACCGTGTTAAACATTACTTTGGGGAGGACATTTCCGTTGAAATGGTCCAAGAGGTCCCCATTTTCCCCATGAATTAATTCATTGAGGGACGAGTCGAGCTAGAGACTCATTAACTCAAGCATCGTATAACTAGGTTTAGAGTGTTGTAGGTTAGAAATAAAGGCATAGATTTGGAGATAAGTGTAGGGGAGACCTTCTTTTGTCTTCATGCTTGTTTGTAGGGTTGCTCACTCATCTCATGCTTTGGAGCTTATGGAGGAGGCCCTTGTATCCGGTTCACTTCGTTACTTTAGTGATTTTTCATTGACACCTTGTGCTTAAACATGATTTCACTAATAGTTGTCCTTTCCTTAACTTGGGTTAAGCAAAGTCTATTCATTGTCATAAGTGTAGGGGAAGTTTTTATACTTCCATGCTCTTAAACATTGAGGACAATGTTTAGCTTAAGTGTAGGGGGGTCTTCTATCGAAGTGACCTTACCTAGAACTTGTCATTGTCTTGCATGATAACATGAAAAAATGAATTTTCAACATTTTTCAAATTTTTGATCTACTTTGGCCACCAAAAATATGCATTCATAATTTTTGCATCAATCATTTTTCATTTGCATAACACATTTGCATTGTATATATTTCTTCTTTTATTTTTCATCAAAATATATAAAAAGGAAAAAATATAATAAAACATGGTTTTAACAAGTTTAGACTTCTTTGACATATTAGGCCCGCCATGGATATTTTGACTCAACCCGAGTTTGCTTATTTTAGCACTCTCTAGCTAGTATCCTTAACCATGTAGTCCTTCATTGGTCTATTAGGCTAAGCTTCCACCAATTTCATTAGTTGAAATTTTAAATTTGTGGAGAATGGGAAATGATAGAGTTGAAGCAAGTGTAAAAGGGCTAGATAGACTTCATGGCAATTACTTGTGGCTAAACCCTCCTCTTCTTTACCTCTATTTTCTTCGCATGTATATAATTGTTAATAAATAATCAAGTACGGTTTTAATTGGTTCGTAATCTCTTATGCATTTTTGGCTAATCATTTATGGTTGATATGAGTACGTCTTAAGATTCTAAGTTAGCACGTTTTATGTGTACTAGACTTATGTCATGCTTCATATTTAGCGGGTGTTTTTCCTTTTCTTCTTTGCAAATTTCTTGGTGAGGAATAAAGAAAAATAAGAGCGGCTTATGGAAAAAAATGAGTGGCTAGAAAAAAAAAAGAAAAGAAAAAAAAATAAAAAAAAAAATAATGCAAGACTCCCAAGAGGGGCAGTGTGGTGTTAATTATAGTGACTATTGAGTTCCAATATTACCTTGACGGGTTGCGGGGATTCAATAGATTGCTCCAATCCAATATTACCTTGACGGGTTGCGGGGTTGAAGATCCAAAATCTCAAAAAGATGCGGATGTAAATTATTGCGTGAGTTTTATTTTTCTTTCCTTAGCGAGTGTGTAGTTACTTATGAAAGCATGACATGAGGATTTTACACATAAGGCGAATGACTTATTACTCTTAATACGGACTTATATTAATTGTGAGAGGTTTTTCAAGTAATGGATGAGAGGATTATTTAGGATTAAAACCGTGCTTCCTTATTTTTGGATTTTACACTTCTTATATTTCACACTTGAATAATGACAAATTTGCCCACAAGCAATTTGCTCAATTAATAACCGGTTCCACATTTAATTGTCATGAATAAGTTGATGCACTTTTTACTTGTGAATGCAATGATCCCATTTATAAGCTTGGTATGGGGAAAGTGAAACTTGAGGGTGATAAGTATCCATGGTATCCAAGCCCTAATCCAAGTCATTGAATTCTTTATGAGTTATTTCCATCAAAACCATTTCAAGAAAAATCAAAAAGATATAGATAGAATTGTATTTTGATTCATTGCATTATTAAAAGTCAAAATCATGCATCATCTAGTTTAGAGTAGTGTAGATGCATCTCATATGGCCAAGGTGGATTAATTATGAGGGAAATGTAATTTTTAAGCCTTGAAATATAATATTGCATGAGGACATGGCAATGCTCAAGTGTAGGGGAATTTGATATGAGCTTAAACTCATATCCTTTTATCAACAAATAACCCTAAAACATGAAGCAAAATACCAATTTATTTGGCAAAAACAGTATTATGTGGTATGTTTGTGTTTGTGTGCACTTTTGTAGGTAAGAAGATACATTTCCAAGCAAACAAGGAAAAATCAAGCTCAAATGGATGAAAAAGACAAAAGAGGATCAAAAGTGACAAGACTTTGAAGTTTAAGGACCTATCTTGACAAGTTATGAAAGTTGAAGGACTTAAAGTGCAAATAATGAAAAGTCAAGATTCAAGTCAAACCTGGTCAACTATCAAGTCAACTCAGTCAAAGGACCATTTTATACAAGTTATGGAAGTTAAAGGACCAAAAATGTCAAAGGAATGAAGATCCTAGCTTAAAACAGCAATCTGCCAAGTCAAGGGGTTTGTTTTGCCAAGTTTGGAAAATATACAAGACATGATCCAAGTGCCATAGCTCTAAACCAATCAGAAGCCAGTATTTGAGATACATGGATTGCCAGCTCAAGTTCTATTAATGAGGAGAGAGAATGAGCCGTCGAATCTCAACAGTAAACGCACTAACCAATTTCCTCCAATCACAAAGCAACATGTCATACATCCTCACTGTTATAATGGATAATGATCCACAACTCAATTTATGGACAAATCATTGCATGCCACGTGGACCTCTCATTCCCAGATTGAAGAGCACGATTTATACACTTTCAGGAAAAACGTTTAACATGAAAAGTACTCGGATTGAAGAGACAAATACAACCCAAGTGTCCAATTAACAAATCATTGAGTGGATTTAAAACCCCCAAATCATTGTTCATACCTTCAAAGTGCTAAATGCAGAATTTGCCACGTGGAGCTCAGAGATTGGCCCTGACACGTCACCAACTCCAACAAACTCTCCTTTCTTGCCTATAAATACCTAGACTAGTCTTCATTTGTAGATGGTAGCTTAATTTTGTAAAACACATAGTTCTTACTTTCCTTACCTTTTTCCCTCACTTTTCCCCTAACTACTCAAGAGTCTGACAAACTCTTGAGTCAGTTAGTTAGTTAACAGCTTGTAACAAACTTTGTAACTGTTTTCCTTCAATAAAATTCAAATTCCTTTTTCCCGCCAAATTCTGTTCTTCATATTCCAGTTTGATCTTGCTGCTGTTGAGTGTTATTGTTGCTGTTGAATGTTTGTTATGATCAACCATTGATCATAACTGACATTTGTGAAGTTTGCCAGTTTGTTGATCACAATTCAGCCATTTTCTAGTTTCTATGGAGATTTCAAGCAGTTTGATGATTTGTAGCTGTTTGATGGTTGATTTTTGTTGAATACTAGTGATAGGTGGTGGTTATCACTAGGGCAAGAGAGCTCAGCGCTCCTCTTCTTCCCAAAGGATATCTTCAATAGGTTCTATAGTTCTTGTTTTTGTTCCTCTAAACAGTCAACTGCCATGCTCATTTTCCTAGTTAATCTTGATGGCTGCATGATATAACTGCTTGTAGTTGAAGTTTGATTGATCTTAGTGTGTTTGTAGCCTAATCCTGCCTTCTTGTGATTTGATTTGGATTTTGTTCTAGTTAATTGCATAATTTTAGTCATTTTTAGCCTTGAACCATTATTGTAGTTCTTGTTGTGATAATTGACTGCATCTAGTTCTAAAACTTTTCATTTTGTCAATTGAATCTAGTTTGCTATAGCTTTTGAATCAGCTTAATCCAATACTTAAAAAGTCTTTGAAAAAGTTTGTTATAAGCAGTTTAAGGAGTGTTTGGGAATAGCTTAAAAGTGGTTTTCAAGTTTTGAGATTTGTTATTTTAGAGTTTGTTTCTAGTCTTTAGTTGATAACAAGTTGATTTAAGTCATTTACAAGTCAATCATAAAGTCAATCAGGCAAATGGTACTAAAATTGTTTGGGTTAGCTCCTATTCAGCTTTGGTTTTGAAAACTTGCCTTTTTCATTTGCCTAGTTCTCCTTCATTCTTAGATGAAATTTCCTAAAATTTGTTTCCAGTCCTAGCTAATATCATATAGTTTCAGTTTCTAAAAGGAAATTCTACAGTATTAGGAATTAAGCTAGAAAATAGCTTTTTGGTCAAGGTCTGAGCAAAGCTCATTCTCTGAGACAAAGTAGCTACTGTTTTCCTAGATCTCCTTATCCACTTCATAAAAGTTGTGATTTTCTTTCACAAATCTAGTTAGTAAGTGCTGAATATTGATTTTTGAAGATTTGATCTTTTTCCAAAAATCCGGTCAAACTTGGTCAACATAAGCTCTTTTGAGCTTATTTCAGATTTCTAGCTTATTACTGAATGAAAATAGTTCTGGTTTGATTTCCCAATCTTTAAATCATTAGCTTAATCAGTTTCATTACAAAAATCAGGTTGTGACTGTTTGGTTTAAGCTGTAGCTTATTTTGAGCTTATCAATAAGCACTCTTTTGCTTATTTTTTACCCTTAGCTTAATTCCTTAGATACACGTAGCTTAAATTGGATTTTAAGTCTTTTACAAGTTGTTTCATCTGTTTTGGTTGAGTAATAAGCTCAAACGAGCTTATTCTTTCATTTGTCCCGTTTTTACTTAAAAACTTAGCTTAATTGCACTTAGGTCCTTAAAGGTTTAATCAGTTTTAATACTTAAGCTAAACTTCCTAATTTTCTGGAATTTGCAAGTTTAAGTCCTTTACATTTGAAAGTTGTTAGATTTCAGTTGGAAGTTTGTTAATTTGTTACATTTTGGCAAGTTTGTTATAGTTTGTGCATTGTTGATCCTAATAGTTTTCAGATTTACATTTTTAGTCCCTATAGTTGTAGAATTTACATTTTGAGCATTTAACTTTCATAGAAATTACATTTTCAGTCCTTCTAGTTTTATATTTTGTTAATTGAATTTTGTTTGAATAAAAAACTTGGTATTTGCAATATGTTTTACGTATAAGTAGGTTAATATTTTTCATTTTTAAATAGTGTTGTTTGAATTAGCATAGATTACCAAGCAAGCTTTAACAACCAAGAACAATTATAAATCCGATATTGGTTGGACTTTCTATTAGTTAAGAACTGAGAAAACGAACTTGCATTATATTACATTTCATAGGTACACCAGGTTCTGCACTACTTAATAATAGGCCCATTGCTGTCACTCCATTTAATAAGACTCCAGGAGCGAAACCGTCATTGGCACAATCAAGTAAGACACCTTTAAAAACTGTTGCTAATATTCCCACTTTGCCTTCTACAGGATTAAAAGAGACTACTAAGGCTAAAGGATCGCCACTCAAGAAAGCTAAGATCAAGCCCTCCACTAGTAGTGCCACAAAGAAGAAAGTAGAAGTCCACAATAGGAATGCTAGTTCAGTTTTAAATAAAAAGAATCATGTTAAGACTAAAAGCTCTACGCCTGTGCAGCAGCCTAAACCATTCGTGAATTCTGATTTAAATTGTTGGAATTGTAATGAATGTATGTTTTCCCAGCGTCATGATTTGTGTCTGATTGATCACGTTAATGAAATGAATGCTATTAAGAATGGTCTTGAATGGAAGCCAACGGGTAGAACTCGTGCCCAAGTTGGCTGGCAATGGCGTCCCACTGGTAGGACCTTTACATTAGATGGAAAAATGTGCCCTTTAACTAGGAATGCATCCATTGAGGTTAGGTCTGAGCGTCCTTTAGTTAGGAACACTCGCACTCAAGTATGGAAACAGCGCCCTTTAATTAGGTCTGCCCCCACTATAGTGCCTATCAGTGAAGAAATACCTCAGGATTTGAGCCAACTAGAATCTACACCACCTATTAAGAAGAAGAAGGCTAGGAAATCTAAGAAACCTAGAATTAGCAAATCTAAGATTATTAAATCTGTACCTGCTAATAACAAGGAACACTCAGATTCCGATACCTCTACATTGTCTTTGTGTGGTGATATTTTCATGTGGTCCAAATCATCCTGTGGTATTTGGACTCCGGTTGTTCAAAACATATGACCGGAAATCGCTCGATGCTCCAAAATTTCGTCAGCAAGTTTCTTGGTACGGTTAAATTTGGGAATGATCATATAGCAAAGATTATGGGGTATGGTGAATATCAGATTGGAAACGTGACGATTTCTAGGGTATACTATGTAGAAGGTCTTGGTCATAACTTATTCTCAGTAGGACAGTTTTGTGATTCCAACCTTGAGGTTGCTTTTCGACAACACACTTGTTTCATCCGCAACTTGGAAGGAAAAGATTTGTTGAAGGGATCTCGTGGTGCAAATCTTTATACTTTGTCCTTACAAGACATGATGGCCGCTTCTCCAGTATGTCTTCTCTCTAAAGCTTCTAAGACCAAGTCATGGTTATGGCATCGCAGATTATCTCATCTTAATTTTGATGCTATTAATCATCTGGCTAAAAACGAATTAGTTCGTGGTCTTCCAAAGCTTAAATTTCACAAGGACCATTTATGTTCCGCGTGTTCAAGGGGGAAAAGCACCAAGAAATCTTACAAGCCCAAAGCTGAAGACACCAATCAAGAAAAACTTCATCTTTTGCATATGGATCTTTGTGGGCCGATGAGAACTGAAAGTGTGAGCGGTAAGAAATTCATTCTCGTCATTGTGGATGATTTTTCCAGGTTTACATGGGTTAGATTTCTACGTACAAAGGATGAAGCACCGAAGGCTATCATCACTTTTCTGAAGTTCATTCAGGTACGTTTGAATACCACTGTCCGCCGTATTCGTACAGACAATGGTACAGAGTTCGTCAACCAGACTCTTCGTGATTATTATGAAGGAGTTGGTATATCACATGAAACATCCGCTGCACGCACTCCACAACAAAACGGTGTCGTTGAAAGACGGAATCGTACACTTATGGAAGCTGCTAGGACCATGCTTATTTATGCGAACGCTCCATTGTTCTTGTGGGCAGAGGCTATTTCTACTGCGTGTTTCACCCAAAACCGTTCTATCCTTCGGAAACGCCATGGAAAAACACCTTATGAGCTTTTACATGACCGTAAACCCGATGTTTCATTTTTCCATGTGTTTGGTGCTCTGTGTTATCCAAACATCAATAGTGAGAACTTGGGTAAGCTTCAACCGAAAGCCGATATAGGTATTCTCATTGGTTACTCACCGTCCAAAAGAGCATACCGAATCTATAACCGTCGTCTTGGCAAGATTGTAGAAACTATGGACGCAGATTTCGACGAGCTGACAGCGATGGCTTCTGAGCAACACAGCTCTGAACCCGCGCTTCATGAGATGGGAACCGGTGCTATTAGTTCCGGATTAATTCCCAATAATCCTACTTCTACATCATTTTTACCACCATCAAGGCCCGAGTGGGATAAACTGTTTCAACCGTTGTTTGATGAATTCTTCGATCCCCCGACTGATGAAGTTCCAGCACCTGTAGTAATTGCTCCAATACCTGAAGTGGTTGCTCAAGTTAATGAACCTTTATCTAATGCATCTACAATTCACATTGGACCGGATGCACCTTCACCAAGTGATTCTCAAACTACACCTGAATCATCACCCCTACTTGTGCCTAATGATGTGGAAGAGGATTCTACTGATCACGACTTGGAATATGCTCACTTGCAAGAGCTTCCTTTCTTTGGTGTAGCGATCCCTGAAAACCCTTCAGCCGCGTCTACCTCAGAAGAAGCTCCTTCTATTGTTCACTCCAGACCACCTAGGATTGAAAACCATAGCACTAAATGGACAAAAGATCACCCAATTAGGAATGTTATTGGAGATCTAGATCGACCAGTCTCTACACGCCATCAATTACAAGAGAGTGCACTATATTGTTACTTTGATGCATTTCTCTCTGAAGTTGAACCCAAAAATTGGCAGCAGGCTATGAACCAATCATCTTGGATTGAAGCTATGCAGGAGGAATTAAACGAATTCCAACGACTTGAAGTATGGGAATTGGTTCCTCGCCCTGACAAGGTTAACATCCTTACTTTGTTATGGGTTTATAAGGTTAAACTTGATGAGATGGGTGCGGTATTGAAGAATAAAGCTAGATTGGTCGCTAGAGGATATAAACAAGCCTTGGGTATAGACTTTGAGGAATCTTTTGCTCCTGTGGCTAGATTGGAGGCGATTAGACTATTCCTTGCGTTTGCTGCTCATATGAACATGATCGTCTATCAAATGGATGTAAAGACGGCATTTTTGAACGGTGAACTAAGGGAAGAGGTTTATGTTAGTCAACCGGATGGGTTCGTCAGTACGGAGTCTCCTAATCATGTGTACAAGCTTAAGAAGGCTCTCTATGGGTTGAAACAAGCTCCACGCGCGTGGTATGATCTCCTGTCAACATATCTCATGTCGGAAGGCTTCTCCAAAGGCAAAGTGGACCCCACTCTATTCACTCTCAAGGACGGCAACGACATGCTTCTGGTACAAATTTATGTTGATGATATAATATTTGCTGCCACTAACATAGAATTGTCTAAACAATTTGAGAAGATAATGTCCACACGTTTTCAGATGTCGATGATGGGAAAAATTTCATTTTTCTTAGGATTACAGATTTCTCAGAATCCCAGAGGCATCTTTATAAATCAATCCAAATATGCTCTAGAATCTCTTAAGAAATATAACTTTGAGAATTGTGACCCCGTAGACACTCCAATGGTGGAGAAATCCAAGTTAGATGAAGATAGGAATGGGACTATTGTCGATCCAAAACTTTACCGGGGGATGATCGGCACCCTTCTATATCTGACTGCTAGCAGGCCTGATTTGCAATTTGCTGTATGCATGTGTGCCCGGTATCAGGCTCGGCCTACCGAAAAGCACATACATGTTGTGAAAAGGATCTTTCGGTATCTAAAAGGAACACTTCATCGTGGTCTATGGTATCCGAAAGATTCCTCGATTGCTTTAATATCATACGCAGATGCCGATCATGCTGGATGTCAAGACACGAGGCGTAGCACTTCTGGATCTGTGAAACTCCTAGGAGATAGATTGATCAGTTGGTCTTCAAAAAGGCAGAAAAGCGCTGCAATTTCTAGCACGGAGGCTGAATACATCGCCATGTCCGGTTGTTGTGCTCAAGTCCTTTGGATGAGATCACAATTAACTGACTACGGTCTTGGATTTAACAAAATCCCGATGTATTGTGACAACAAGAGCGCCATTGCCCTTTGCTGCAACTATGTTCAACACTCTCGCGCCAAGCACATAGACATTCGCTACCATTTCATTAAGGAGCAGGTGGAGAACGGAGTGATCGAGCTGTATTTTGTCACTACTGAGTATCAGCTGGCGGATATGTTCACCAAAGCCTTAGATCTAGGACGAATCGAGTTTTTGATCGACAAGCTTGGCATGAAATCATTCACTCCAGCGACTCTCAAAGAGTTGGCAGAAGAATCAGCTGAATAGTCGTGGTAAACTATTCAGAGTATCCTTGGTTCGTGATCATGTATATTATCGTATATATGTTAAACACAAAAAGAAAATACAAAAATATAAAACCAAGAAAAACCATAAAAAATATAAAACCAAGAAAAACCATAAAAAAAAAATATAAAACCACGAAAAACCATAAAAATTATAAAATCAAGAAAAACCAAAAATATTTTTCGTTTAAAAACGGGCATGTCTTTTAGTACGGTAATATTTACGGCCTTAGAAATGTCGATTAATATTGACACGGTGCCATAAATAGAGTCCGTATAAAAGTTGTACATTTTTAAAACATGCCCACCATGGCTTGTAGTTATTTCAGACTGCAACCCGGTTTTCATATTAAAGTCACGTATTTCCTTGGAAAACTTTGGCTCAGAACGGGAATTAATTTTCTCGGGCGTGATTTACAAGCCAAATCATGCAAAGGGATCAAGTTTACTTTACAACTTGATCTAACACAAATTAGTGTACGTCTCAGTGCATTAATTTGTTAAAATAAGAGAAATCTTATTGACACCACGAATCAAACTTTTTCAAGATATCAATTAGGAAATGTTTTTCATCATCATGTGCCTCGTTAAACAATGACTACAGCTCTTTAAATAGAAAACGGGTCATCATTTAAGGGGGAGAAAATGTTTCATCATCTTTCACATCAAAAAGATCTTCAAAAGTTTTCAAGGAAACAAACAAAGCTTAATGGTTAATGGTTGGATTGCTTTGGCATTTGTCTTGTTGTTGCTTATAAGCTTGACATGAATAATTTTTGTGTTTGTGTTAAGATAGGATAATCACAAAGGCTAGGATAAGTTAACTTGGTAAACAAAAGAATATTGAATGAAGCAAAAAGAAAATTTGAGGGGGCAAAGTTGACAATATGTCTAACTTGTGGAAAATTTGACCTAGTCAAAACCTCCCCCCCGTTCCCACTCTTCTTTCACTGTTCCCCTAACTTCATTGCCGCCATTGACAAACAAACACATACATACTCACGGATATCAACCAAAACATCTCAAAATCAGTAACCTTCTAGATCAGATCTTCACAAAAGGTATATAATCGGTTTAATCATTCTTGCACATCAAGTTAATTAACTGTTTAAATTGAAATCAATCGAAATCAAATTACTGCTTAATTAGGGTTAATTAATTTGGGGGTTTTGCTTGGATTATATTCGGAATTGATCTATTTGCCCAGATTTGTCCTTTAGAACACTTGAATCACACGATTGCATGCTTAATTAGAAAATATAAGTGTTGAAAACTTTCCGCGTAAGAAGGACTTTCCGAATAAACGGTTTCATTCCGAATAGAAAGAACTTTCCGCATAGAAGCTGTTTTTCCGCACAGACAAAAGTTTTCCGCATAGGCCAAAACTTTCCGCATAGAGAAACTTTTTCCGAATAAGGACTTTATTCCGCATAGGGCAAATGTTCCGAATAGGGATTTTTTCCGCATAGGGCAAATGTTCCGAATAGGGGATTTTTTCCGCATAGGACCAAATGTTCCGAATAAAGACTTTATTCCGCATAGGGCAAATGTTCCGAATAGGGGATTCTTTCCGCATAGGGCAAATGTTCCGAATAGGGGATTTTTTCCGCATAGGACCAAATGTTCCGAATAAAGACTTTATTCCGCATAGGGCAAATGTTCCGAATAGGGGATTATTTCCGCATAGGTCCAAATGTTCCGAATAGGGAATTTTTTCCGCATAGGGCAAATGTTCCGAATAGGGGATTTTTTCCGCATAGGACCAAATGTTCCGAATAAAGACTTTATTCCGCATAGGGCAAATGTTCCGAATAGGGGATTCTTTCCGCATAGGGCAAATGTTCCGAATAGGGGATTTTTTCCGCATAGGACCAAATGTTCCGAATAAAGACTTTATTCCGCATAGGGCAAATGTTCCGAATAGGGGATTATTTCCGCATAGGTCCAACTTAACGATTATCCAACTTAATATGTGTAAAGCACGTGTTAAGGGGGATCGTTTTTGATGAACAAAACACCTAAGGTACAAAACTTTTGATTTTAATATCACAAGTACCTTATGTGATTTTCAATGATTTTTTCATGGTGGCAATTCCTTCCCAAAACACGCTTAATTCACGACGGATGTGGTGACAAAAGGGTGGTAGGAATAGGTTTAGTCCAATGATTCATCAGAGCCGATGGAATCTTCCCAAGGACAATTCCCTAGATAGAATTAGAAGTCCTAGGAAAGATGGAGAAAGAATGTGAACGTAGCTGAATGCCGACCAAGTACTTAAGCTAGCACTGGAACAATCACAACAAGGTGCTAGTGATGACGTATTGGTAAGCATTGAAGGGGTTGAAGAATGAAAAAGAAATGTAAAGATAAAGGGTGTAAAGAAAGAAGCCCTCCTTACAACTTTAGGCAGAAACCGGGTCAATACATATGCTATTGAGGTCATTTTTGCTAATGATTCTCGGTATTGAAGAAAGACATCATGGACCCAGTGACGCAATGCACAACCCTTCCCCAGCTAACTCAAATATCTCTCAAAAGGTATTTGTTTTAATCACACGGAGATCAACACGTTATCTATTGGTTTATTCACTCCGAATAAACTGGTATTGAAAAGGTGGCACTCCTCTCCAGCCATCGCTCACTAAATCAAAACGCACAATCGAGTCTAGAGCCAAGAGATCATCAAAAGTCTCATTAGGACACTTTCCATTTATTCCTTGCTTTCTCACACACTGTGAAAAGTAAGAGATTTTCATGAGTCCTACGCAATATTCCTGTAATATTGCCAGAACATCCGAGTAATACGCAAGTATTACAATGAAGATGGAAATCCTGCTTGAGCCAACATCAAACAAGCTCATGGTAGGTTACACGTGCGGTTCTTTTAGAACCAATCTTGTGAAAAACTGGAAGGTAACAGTGGTTTAATTCTTAATTGAACTTAAACTCGTTCCAGGCCTCTTCGCATTATCATATGATCTTGCCAGAACACTCAGAGTGACTCTTTATTGACCACAGTGACGAGTGGAAATCCTTCTAGTGTCAACATCAAACAGCACTTGGTAGGTAACGTGCAAGATTCTTTATGAATTGAGCTCGTGACAACTGGAAAGCAACGATGGTGAAAATCTTAATTGAAATTCACTTTTTCCAGGTTTCATGAATTGACGGCTTTTAATCACAAGGATAATTTATCCAAGTGATTCACTCTTTATGTTCGCAGTCAGCTTTGGACGGTCGAATAAAGAGAACGGGTTTACCCGCGAAATCCTGTCAGGAAGTTACTTAATTGAAACTATCCGTCACGGGTACGATATCTAATATCGTCCAACGGTCTTCACCGACCGGAGGTAAAATGCTACCGAATTAGAATAAAATGTTCAAAGCCATTTTATTCGTGTCGTTGCTGTGTACCTGTTAAAGACGGTGGCGTTGCTGTGTACCTGTTGAAGACGGTGGTGTTGCTGTGTACCAGTGAAGACGGTGGTGTTGCGGTGTACCTGTAAAAGTCGTTCCCACATGCTTATGTCTTTTGCAACAAAGTTCAGCAAAAATTCAAGAAAGTACAAGATGAAGTCTTTCGCTGTACCAAACTCTGAAGCTTTCAAGAATTCAACAAAAAGATGTAAGTATGTGGAACATGAAGTCACGAGGAGGCAAAGTTCACAAGAAAGGCAAAGATCGCACGTGAAAGGCCAAAGAACAATGCTCTCAAGTCAAAGCCAAAAAGATCAAATCAACATATTCACAACAAAAGAAAGAAAAGAAGAAAAGACTACGAGCTAAAGAACGAAGACTTAGTATAGTATGCTAGGTTTAGAACTTTGTAACGTGGAGTGACCTCCCTTAGGGGGAGATTGTTAGAAATACGTTTTAACGTATATTAGAAGTATCGGTCACTCCACAATATGATTTATGTTGTAATAGCTCGTAGTTAGTAATTAGTTATTAGTTGCTTATTAACTTAAGTAAGAACCGGTCCATGGGCTTTTCATGGACCGGCCCAAGCCCAAAGTTAGGCTTGGAATATAAATACCCCTTTCCACTAAGGAAAGGGGTTGGTTGTTGTTTCATTTTGGATTTCATATTAATAAAATCACACACATTTTCTCTCACTATCTCTCTCTAGTTTCTCTCACTAGAAAACATCAACCCACTTCATAGATTCATAGGTTATCAATATTCTACAAATACACACACCTCCTTCGAGAACGAACTTGGAGTTTATTCGGTTTTACGCTTTTCCTAAAGCGTATAACTTAATACTTGCCACTCATACGCGTTTTTCCTAAAACGTGTACGAAAAACACAACATCAAATTTTTGCAAAATCTTTTAAACTTGAATCCTTTTGAAACCTCAAACCTTGAAGCTATGAAAATTAACAAGACACTTTGAAAACCTAGTAGTCAAGCATCAAGCAGAGCTTATGCTTCCACTTTCACTTCCACATAAGCTAGGCTGAAAATCTTGAAATCCTTACCAAAACTTAAAACAATGACCTTAAAACCTTATACTATTTTGCAAACAATAGAAAACTGTTTAAACTAAAATGGAACTCAGCAATATGTAAGCTTCAAAATTTTTTCATTATCATTAATCAAATTTGAAAAAGTTACATACAAACTGGAACAAAGGAAAATAGGGGCACAACACACCCCTATTTATACAGAAAGATGAACATTCTAGAATACAAAGCTAAAGCTAAACCCTAATATGCAAAAATCCGAATTTGCCCTTGCTTTTGAATCTTCAAACTTGGTCAAAGTGGCAGCTTGTGATGTGCAGCTGTGGGGGATTGATTTAAGCCATTGGTAGTTCCTTTGGGACCAAGTAGAGGCTTGTATCCGTTGATCTTGTCCCTTTTTGAAGTTGGGGAGAAAGTGATGGGTCAGGGGACCACTGGGGATAACACATGGGTGTGTTGGGGGAATATTTGTGAGTGGGTTTAGGTTTTGGTGGTATTGAATGAGTGATCTGGAAACTATAAGCAAAAACCCCTTTGATTTGAACATGATTAGCATCTAGGGTTTATGGGGATTAGGAGATGATGAACAGTGGGATTAATGGGGGTAATGTTAATAGTACTGGTTTCCCACGTTTTTTTATGTTTTAAAAACAGATTAAATAAAATCTGTTAAGTAAATAAGTGGGTGGATGGTGACATGGCAGGAGAAGTGGTTTTGATTGGTGGATGGGTGATGAGTGATGAGGTGGCGTGTGGTGATTGGATGATGGGAGTTTCATGTCTGGACAGAAGTAGCCCCTTAACTCCCATGCTTTCTTCATTTCAAGATTAACAGCCAACAACTCTTTTTTTCCTTTATATCAACTTTGCCAAAGTTGTCAAATATGGCACAAGCTATTTCCAACTTTGGGTAAGGACTAATGGTGCAATAAATGCAATCTTCAAGGGCCAATAATGTAATATCTTGACATTTTAGGGACCCACATGTAATATTTGGGTTTTACAAGGGTATAAAATGACAAGTCTTCAATTCTTGAGGGACCATTCTTGCCAATTCTTCAAACTTCAAGGGTAATTTTGGAAATTCCATATTTGGGCCCGGTTTCTTGTGCGGCTTCGTTTCCCGTGTTCGTTTTTGCTTCATTCTTGTGATCTTTTGTTGATTTCATGATATCCGTACCTAAAATACACAATGAACAAACACAAGCATATATTGGGGTATTTTGATGATATTTTAAGCGTTTTAAGCCCGATTTGGACGATGAGACTATGTATAAACACGGCGTCAAAAATTTGATGTTGTGTTTTTCGTACACGTTTTAGGAAAAACGCGTATGAGTGGCAAGTATTAAGTTATACGCTTTAGGAAAAACGTAAAACCGAATAAATTCCAAGTTCGTTCTCGAAGGAGGTGTGTGTATTAATGTGCCAATATATATGAAATCAAGTTTGTTTGGATTAGTGACGTTTTTGGTTTAAAGAGAGAAAAATTAAAGACGAGCTACGACTACGATTTAAACTACGACGTTGACGTAAAACGCGAACGTAAATACGTAAAACGTAACGAAATTAAAAATTAAACCTAAAAATTAATTAAAATATTAAACTAAGTCTAAAATAATATAAATAAGAATAAAAATCCAACAAAAATATTTTAAAACCTTTTATTAATTAAATATTCAATTTTTAATGCTAATTAAAGCCCAAAAATTAAATATAATTAACAAAATGCCCAAAATATTAATTTATTGAACTAATAACTAACTTATATTATTTAAAGACTAAAAACTATTTTTCTAAAATTTTAAAAACTATTTCTCTATTTTTTAATCACTAAAAACTATTTTTAAATTAAAATAATCCTAAAAAATAATAAAATAATGCCAAAATTAATTTAACAATTTTAAAAATCCTAAATTAACCTAATGAACAGTAGAAAATTGAAAAAGTTTAAAAAATGTAAAATCTTGCAATAAAAGACAAAACTAAATAATAATTAAACCCTAATTAAACTAATTTAATTATAAAAAATAATTAAAAAGTGAACAGTGACTAATTTTTAAACTAAAAATCTTAAATTAATATTCTAAGTCTAGGAAAAATTTTAAAAGTGAAAAATAAATATTTTCTACACTAAAAGACAAAATCAGAATAATAAAAAGTAATTAAAAATGCAATTTAATCTAAAAATTATAAAATAAACAGTAACTTAAAAATTAAATAAACTGAAAAATTGAGAATTAAAAAAGAAAAATAATGCAAAAAGTTTGAAAACCTAAATCCTAAAAATCACCACTAAAGACAAAAAAACAAAGCTGATAGTGACACTTTCCTTGTTTCTGTCTTTTAGTAGAGCAGTGGGAACACAAGTGCTAGCAGTGGGAAAGGAGTTCCCACTGCTTGTATTAAAAAACGGGTCTGGTGGTATTTAGCTTGATTTCAAGCTTGTTACTTGGATTCTTTTGGGAACAAAGGCACCCCCACACTCATGGAAGTGTGGGGAGTCAGATTAGGCAAGAAAAACACCAAGCACAATACAAATTTCAACCACAAATTGCACAAATTCAGTCATTGTTAACAAGAAATGGGTCTGATGAACAGTAACTGATCTAAATGGCAAATAGATGAATTTCAGAGCTCAAATACTTGCACCAAACTAAACCAATTCACACAAAGCTAGTAACAAGCCCTAGGTTATCAGATTAACTAGCAATGAGCAAGATGGTGGGCAAAATTAAACTAAAACAAAGGCATAAAATAAGGTTTAACTGATTTTAGCTAATATTACCTAAAAAATGAGCATGCAATCTATTTAAAACCTATTAAACATAAAAACTATAGACTGCTTTATACCTTATCCAACTAATGAAGTGTGTTTAAGCTGGATTCAAGCCAAAATCTTGTCAATCTCTTGCCTTAAACCCTATTCCCAAACACCCTTTTAAAATCAGAAGTGACTTTTGCAAACCAAATCCTATCAAAACTTATCTAAACTGATTCTAATCAACCTAAGTACACATGAGAACCAATAACAAGCACAAACAAACACTTATACTATCATTCAAACAGCAATTCAATAAAATCACATAAGCACATTTAAAACTCAAAAAAAAGAAAGCCAAGAGGGGTTCAAGCCTATAACCTGGCTGATGCCTTCCTTTTGGGGGGTTCTTAGAGCTTAGATGAGCTTATAAGGTGTAGAGAAACCCTGCTGAGGTTCAACAACAGAACCAGGGTCTAAATGTCTTCACAAAAAAATGAAATGAAGTGAACTCCTTCTTTCTTGTTTTCTTGTAACCTGCACATACACAAAGCAAACACAGAAAAGATTCAAGTTGGCAATAAGCTAAACCAAAAGCTTGTCAAGGCTCTTGGTGTATCTTATTTCCAACAGTAAGCTGATTAACCAAAGAAAAACAATGAAATAAATTTCTGAAAAATCTTTTAAACTTGAATCCTTTTGAAACCTCAAACCTTGAAGCTATGAAAATCAACAAGACACTTTGAAAACCTAGTAGTCAAGCATCAAGCAGAGCTTATGCTTCCACTTTCACTTCCACATAAGCTAGGCTGAAAATCTTGAAATCCTTAAAAAAAAAAAAACCTTTTGACCAAAACTTAAAACAATGACCTTAAAACCTTATACTATTTTGCAAACAATAGAAAACTGATTAAACTAAAATGGAACTCAGCAATATGTAAGCTTCAAAATTTTTTCATTATCATTAATCAAATTTGAAAAAGTTACATACAAACTGGAACAAAGGAAAATAGGGGCACAACACACCCCTATTTATACAGAAAGATGAACATTCTAGAATACAAAGCTAAAGCTAAACCCTAATATGCAAAAATCCGAATTTGCCCTTGCTTTTGAATCTTCAAACTTGGTCAAAGTGGCAGCTTGTGATGTCCAGCTGTGGGGGATTGATCTAAGCCATTGGTAGTTCCTTTGGGACCAAGTAGAGGCTTGTATCCGTTGATCTTGTCCCTTTTTGAAGTTGAGGAGAAAGTGATGGGTCAGGGGACCACTGGGGATAACACATGGGTGTGTTGGGGGAATATTTGTGAGTGGGTTTAGGTTTTGGTGGTATTGAATGAGTGATCTGGAAAATATAAGCAAAAACCCCTTTGATTTGAACATGATTAGCATCTAGGGTTTATGGGGATTAGGAGATGATGAACAGTGGGATTAATGGGGGGTAATGTTAATAGTACTGGTTTCCCACGTTTTTTTGTGTTTTAAAAACAGATTAAATAAAATCTGTTAAGTAAATAAGTGGGTGGATGGTGACATGGCAGGAGAAGTGGTTTTGATTGGTGGATGGGTGATGAGTGATGAGGTGGCGTGTGGTGATTGGATGATGGGAGTTTCATGTCTGGACAGAAGTAGCCCCTTAACTCCCATGCTTTCTTCATTTCAAGATTAACAGCCAACAACTCTTTTTTTCCTTTATATCAACTTTGCCAAAGTTGTCAAATATGGCACAAGCTATTTCCAACTTTGGGTAAGGACTAATGGTGCAATAAATGCAATCTTCAAGGGCCAATAATGTAATATCTTGACATTTTAGGGACCCACATGTAATATTTGGGTTTTACAAGGGTATAAAATGACAAGTCTTCAATTCTTGAGGGACCATTCTTGCCAATTCTTCAAACTTCAAGGGTAATTTTGGAAATTCCATATTTGGGCCCGGTTTCTTGTGCGGCTTCGTTTCCCGTGTTCGTTTTTGCTTCATTCTTGTGATCTTTTGTTGATTTCACGATATCCGTACCTAAAATACACAATGAGCAAACACAAGCATATATTGGGGTATTTTGATGATATTTTAAGCGTTTTAAGCCCGATTTGGACGATGAGACTATGTATAAATACAGTCTCATCACTCCCCCATACTAAACCATTGCCGTGTCCTCACGCAATGCTAGAATTAAGTATCGTAGCACTTCCAAAATTCATTTTATGATGACTTTTATTCAAGACATAAATTTAAATAAACTACTACACGTGTTTTAGACATAATGTAATGTTTTCATCACGAGAATGTGACTTTTAGGATCATAGAACAAGAACACGTGAATGCTTCGTTAGAAATAATTTCGTCGTCCTCGATTTTCACCCAATTCCATGCTAAGCGTGTAACGAGATCATTGTTATTATAAGTTAGCAACACGAACACATCTCATGAGTGTTAATTACACACCTAAACCCCCTTATTCCTACTTGGTATCTCTTATATTTTATTTTTGTCTTAATGATCACGAGGATACATCATCGACTTATGCGTGAATAGAGATTAAGTCTAAAAATAGAGTTTTAACGGTGTAACCAAAATCATTAAATCAATAATTCATCCCAATAGACAACGATGTCAAAAAATTAAGTCAACAAGAAGGATCGATAAACACGGTTTTATAACGGTTTTGAACATGAGACTTATTACCAAGACTTTTATACGCCCCCTAACGGAAGGGCCTTATTATCTTTGGTTTACCTCCATCTTTTATTCAACTTCGCCATGAAGCTTGTATTATGACTTCGGTCTTGCCTTGCCTTTTATTATCTGCCTCATCGGTGGTTTTATTAGCCAAAGACGTATATCCTCACGCTAAAGCGAATTTTGGATCTTTAAAGCTTCGAAGATTAAGGCTTGATTCACTTTCAATTTGGGCATAGATTTCTCGGCCTTGTGAGCTTCAAATTTTTGCTTAATTTAGGTGAGCACTTGAAATCTTATTATTAGGTGAAGCTTTCGATTATTCGGGTGCCAATACTTCAAAACCGTGACGCTGGCGATACCTTAATGTTTTCCCAATTTAATTACATGGAAGCTATCAAAACAAATTAGAAACCCAACAATAGTGACTAAACCGCCAAATCAATATTTATTAACAATTATTTATGCAAAAGCGTTGGAAGAATAAGCTAATAATTACTACACATAAGATCGTGACGATTACGAGACTTATAAATAACTCTATCATTTCTCGTCCTCATTTAAGAGACTTAGCCTAAAAAGTTAAGGAATCGAAGCTAAGTGCTCAACACGCACGGTCGAGTCAAAAATTACTCTCGTTCTCACCATCAGAAAACCTACATTCGTGTCTTAAACACTTATGAAAAATAGAAAAATTTTAAAATTTGGCCATTTTTAGCCTTATTTTGCATAAAACGATAACAAAAAGATGAATATTGGATTGCGTGTTGACGTAAGCAAGGTGAAGTATCTACTCACCCCCCATACTAAAACTAAACATTGTCCTCAATGTTTCGAGTCTAAGGGTGTAAACACCCCCATACTAGAGACGAAGTCGAATGCTTAATCTCGAGCATGGAAAGGGTAAAACGAATAACCTAAAAGCCGTTTATGAATTATGCTAATAAGATAAACGTTAGAACATAAAAGGATATCATCGGATATCGGAATCTTCAAAGGCAACGATCGAAGCTCGAGTGATCCGTAAAACGAACACGAGAGGCTTTAATGATGTCGATGAACCTAATGAATCACAATCACAAACAACCACGAAACAAAGGTAGGAAGAGCACAAGTCCCCTCGTTACATTAACTAAGAAAGCGATAATATTTACAAGGATAAGCATGAGAATCCCCCACGAGGCACCTTGTTTTTGATAACCGAGTCAGAAGCTCGACTCGGATCCCCATAAATGTGATCATTTAGGGATAATCTTGGTATGGTCATTTTTGGTGGGACTTACATGATAAACAAGGCCCAAAAGTACATGGAGCACTTTAAAAACCCGATAAATGTATACCGGGGTCAAAGATAGCGTCTTCGTTTTTGGATGAAAGACGAAACAACGCTACTTCAACACAAACCCCAATGGGGTAGAAGAAAAGTGATAAGAAGTAGAAAGGTGGGGCAATGGGTAAGGCAAACTTATGAGCTACTCGAGGTAGACTCACACCAAGCAAATAGATAAGATTTCCATTTATTGCATCGGTGGAAGACCGAGATTTCCCTTTACAAGCAATTCCGGGATCGTAAATCTCGTCCTCGGTGGTAAGTGTGAGGGAACATTTGGGGCTTCCCCCATACTAAGACCACACCAACCGTCGTCAAAAGGAGTAGACGAGGTGGTAGCATTCATATAACGCGGTGATGACGGAGTTAAACATGTAGAAAAATCTTTCAAAACATTTTTAAAATCTTTTCCTTTTTCATCGTTTAAAAACTCTCTATGAAAACCCGATTGAATAATGTTGAAAATATTTGGCGTGTCAAATTGAAAATTAGTCGCGCTAAAAATCCTCACATTTAAGTCATTGGTGGGAGGGGGTGGCGGATTATATAAGTTCTCAAAACGTTTGTCAATAAAGAACACCGCCCCCTCGGGGTCTACATACTCGTCATCCTCATGAACGTCGATCTCATCGATTTCTTCATCAAAGATAGGCTTGTCAAACCAAGGTTTGTCATTCCCCTCCTTGCGTATCTTAGAAACTCTCTCGAAAAGATCACGATCAAGCACGAAACCATCATTCTTTTGTGGGGATCGTTGATAAGTTAGATCCTCACGAATGTGGTAAACGTCATTCTCAAATGAGGAGTGTTGATTAGGTAACTCCTCGAGAATGGGATTTGTGGTCACATGAGTTGGTTCGTCATCGAAAATAAGACGTTCCAACTCATTAAGTTCATCCTCGATCTTGGAAAGGTCGACCTCACTCGTAGGTGGAAGTGAAGGCATAAGAGCTAGCTCTCGTTCAATGATTTCCTCAATCTCGGGATCAAACTCATAATCATCGTACTTCACATGTTTCTTCTTAGGAGAATCAAAAATAGCATGTGGATGTCGAAGTACGTGATCAATCTCGGCAAAATCGCCATCGTCATCGTCAAAGAAAGAGTCGATGTGAGCACTCACAACCATGGACTTACAAGTCAAATGACTATGCTTAGGTGACTTTTCTAAGACGAGAGGATCGATGTCGATAAACCCTTTAGCCTCAACGGGTGTTGGGCTAGGCAAAGGAGGCACTTCGATGGAGTTAGAAGTTGAAGCCTCAAAGTCATGGTCCTTCGAAGGTGGTGAAGACGAATCCATTTTGGTCATTGTCGTGATGGCATTAACGTCACCCTTCGGAATTGATGGTTCACTTGTTTCGCTAAAAACATCCCAAAGTGAGTTTTCATCCATAAATTTACACATACCCTTTTGAATTAGGTACACGTATTCTTTATCGTTAAAATCATCATCTTTAAAACCGTTTTTCTTAATTCTTTCAAAACATGCATCAAGCTTCATTCTTTCCGCTAAAGTAAACATTTTGAAATCATTAGAATTTGAATCATTAGGTTTTGAAACCTTGGTTTTTTCATTCTCATTAAATCCTTGGGATTTTCTAGCGAAAAAGTCTATTTTCTCATCCCCATATCTCATAGTAAGTCTCCCCTCGTGAACGTCGATTACGGTTCTAGCCGTCGATAAGAATGGTCGGCCTAAAATAATGGGACATTTAGGGTCACACTCGTAATCGGATATAACGAAATCCGCGGGAAAAACAAACTTTCCAATCCTAACATAGACATCCTCGGCTATTCCAATTGGTATTAAAGGTGTACAATTTGCATGCTCGATTGTCATGTTCGTGGGGGTAAGCGAAGGCAATCTCATCAATTTCCAAAGAGAATGAGGCATGAGATTGATGCTAGCACCTAAATCGGCAAGGGCTAAACATCCCTCAATCTCGGAAAAATCACAAGGTAGGAGAAATTGGCCCGAATCCATTTCCTTTCTCGGCATACGCCTTTTGGGTTTTTTAAGAAGGATCGATGCACAAGTTTCTTCAAGGGTTACTTTGGTAAGGTCGACAAAGCTCTCTTTTTGAACCGTGGATGGAATTTGAGGTACACGAGGGTGTGCACTCTTTTCCTTGGTCGCCACGTTCACCCCATCGACTTTAGAACAAGAAGACGTCTTAGAAGTCGAGGGTTGAGAGGGATAAACAACACGGAATCCTTCAAGGTTAGGGGTAATCACACGACCTTTCTCACGAGACGAGGCGGCTTTACATTGTTCTTTCGGATTAGCAACGGTGTCACTAGGTAACGAACTTGATGACGAACCCGAAGCTTTGTTCATAATGGCCGAAAACATCTTTTTAATATCAATTTGCCCTTGCTCAATCTTCGTGTTTTGCAATTTCAATGTATTAGAAAAGTCATTTTTCAAAGTACCAATTTCTCCCTCTAATCGTCTCATATTAGCCGCATTCGTTTTCATGTAATTTTGAAAATCGTTTGACGAACTATTTTGATTAGAATTAAAGTTCCCTTGGTTTTGATTACTTCTTTGAAAATTGTTTTGATTCCCACTTGAAAAATTATTTCCTTGATTGTTATCTCGATTTTGCCAAGTTATATTACGACCTTGATTATAACCTCCTTGATTTTGATTCGAAAAATTTCCTTGTTGATTATTTCCTTGAAAATTGTTTCGATTTTGAAAATTGTTGCCTTGGTTATAATTGCCTTGTTGTGATGGACCCGCGTTAATTTGATTAGAAAAATTGTTGTTTAACGCACTCACATTCGACGTTTGGCCATCCGTAGCCGCACACTCGTAATAATTATGAGGTCCACCACAAAACGTACACGAAAACTCAACCGCTTTCACCGTAGCGGGAGCGTCTTTCTTTTGCATCTCAATGAGATAAGACGTGAACACATTCGTAAGCTTGTCGAATTTTGCATCAACTCTCTCAATGTCGCGATTAGAACTACTAACATTGGCGGAATTGGCAACACTCGGTGCGTTGCGGAGTTGGTAAACCTTGGATCGGTTTTCGATAATTATCAAATCTTCTCTCGGAGTCTTACACAAAAAGTTGCCACCGGCGGCGGAATTCAACGAGTCTTGTTCGTGAAAATTAAGACCGTTGTAAAACGTATCAATTTGGTGCAACTCGGAAAAACCATGGTGAGGACATTGCCTAAGCAATTCCTTAAAACGATCCCACGCGTCTCTAAAAGATTCATTCGGTTTTTGCTCAAATTTCGTAATCTCATTTTTGAAAAACGTTGTCTTAGACGGTGGGAAAAAATAATTAACGAACTTGGAAACGAGATCCTTCCACGTAACTATGGAATTAGGTGGCTCTTTCTCGTACCAATCCTTGGCGGCACCATCGAGCGAGTAAGGAAAAAGCATAAGCTTGACGACATCGGTGTCGACGTTCTTAAACTTGCTCGTGGCTAAAAGACGATCAAAATTCCGAATATGGTCGTGAGGATTATCGGCTTCACGACCTCGAAACTTCGTAGCTTGGATCAACGAAAGCATTCTGCTCTTGATCTCAAAATTCCCCGCCTCGATAGCGGGAATTACGATCGCGTCTCCATAACCCTCGGTGGGCGCTTGGAGCAATTCCATCATCGAACGATTGTCGGCCATCTCGTCTAAGGTCTCTTCAACAACGATATTAGGAACGTCGATTTCTAATTCTCGTCTACGTCGTCGATTCCTTCGATTACGATTGCGTCGATTCGAAGCTTCACTAGAATTGGAATAGTCCTTCGATCGAGTGCGCATGCACTAAGCGTAGAATGGGTGGTAGCAAAGAAGATTCTTTTTGCGGCTTTTCAATTTTTCAATTTTTTTGGTTTTTGATTGGTTTTTTTAATTTTTTTGGATTTTTGAATGTATTACGTAGACACAAATCTACAAATCTCTCCTCGAATCGACTTTCTCGATTAAAGGAGCCTCAAAGAATGAAAACGATCACGTGGAGTGAACGTTCTCGATGACTTTAGAACGTTGGTGGAACACCAAAACGTTCAAGAGGGTTTAATCTTGAAAACACAAGCAAATATAATATACGTAGATAATACTTGGGCGGCAAACCCTCGATTAGCCTTCTTTCTCAAAACACGCACAAGCAAGCGGAGGAAACGAGGCGGCGCGAAGCACTTAAGAGCCTTTTTCCTTTAGGTCGTGAAATACAACCGCCTTATACCCACCTTATAGTTTGTGTTAATTGAAATTAAACCTCACGAAAGTATTTATCTATTTTGCCTTTAAACTTTTGCTTTAGATTCGAATACAATGATCGAGTGATGAAATCCCGAATCAAGGTTGCGTTTTCACGCTTTTGGAGTACTTGTATATTTATTGTTCTTACGTAGTACAATATAGTAATAATATATTCACAATAAAAAAGATAACCAATATATCTATAATATAGTAAAATGATTTGTGTTTAATTTAGGAAAACTAAACACGATTTATTTTGATATTATAATATAATAGAGAAAAATAACAAAAATGAGTATGTACGATATTCACGCTTTCCAAAAAATGAAAAGCTAAAACGCACTACTCACACAAACACGATACTAATAGTAATGGCACACTAAACACCTCCCGGCAACGGCGCCAAAAATTTGATGTTGTGTTTTTCGTACACGTTTTAGGAAAAACGCGTATGAGTGGCAAGTATTAAGTTATACGCTTTAGGAAAAACGTAAAACCGAATAAATTCCAAGTTCGTTCTCGAAGGAGGTGTGTGTATTAATGTGCCAATATATATGAAATCAAGTTTGTTTGGATTAGTGACGTTTTTGGTTTAAAGAGAGAAAAATTAAAGACGAGCTACGACTATGATTTAAACTACGACGTTGACGTAAAACGCGAACGTAAATACGTAAAACGTAACGAAATTAAAAATTAAACCTCAAAATTAATTAAAATATTAAACTAAGTCTAACATAATATAAATAAGAATAAAAATCCAACAAAAATATTTTAAAACCTTTTATTAATTAAATATTCAATTTTTAATGCTAATTAAAGCCCAAAAATTAAATATAATTAACAAAATGCCCAAAATATTAATTTATTGAACTAATAACTAACTTATATTATTTAAAGACTAAAAACTATTTTTCTAAAATTTTAAAAACTATTTTTCTATTTTTTAATCACTAAAAACTATTTTTAAATTAAAATAATCCTAAAAAATAATAAAATAATGCCAAAATTAATTTAACAATTTTAAAAATCCTAAATTACCCTAATTAACAGTAGAAAATTGAAAAAGTTTAAAAATGTAAAATCTTGCACTAAAAGACAAAACTGAATAATAATTAAACCCTAATTAAACTAATTTAATTATAAAAAATAATTAAAAAGTGAACAGTGACTAATTTTTAAACTAAAAATATTAAATTAATATTCTAAGTCTAGGAAAAATTTTAAAAGTGAAAAATAAATATTTTCTACACTAAAAGACAAAATCAGAATAATAAAAAGTAATTAAAAATGCAATTTAATCTAAAAATTATAAAATAAACAGTAACTTAAAAATTAAATAAACTGAAAAAATGAGAATTAAAAAAGAAAAATAATGCAAAAAGTTTGAAAACCTAAATCCTAAAAATCACCACTAAAGACAAAAAAACAAAGCTGATAGTGACACTTTCCTAGTTTCTGTCTTTTAGTAGAGCAGTGGGAACACAAGTGCTAGCAGTGGGAAAGGAGTTCCCACGTTTTGACCAAAACTTAAAACAATGACCTTAAAACCTTATACTATTTTGCAAACAATAGAAAACTGATTAAACTAAAATGGAACTCAGCAATATGTAAGCTTCAAAATTTTTTCATTATCATTAATCAAATTTGAAAAAGTTACATACAAACTGGAACAAAGGAAAATAGGGGCACAACACACCCCTATTTATACAGAAAGATGAACATTCTAGAATACAAAGCTAAAGCTAAACCCTAATATGCAAAAATCCGAATTTGCCCTTGCTTTTGAATCTTCAAACTTGGTCAAAGTGGCAGCTTGTGATGTCCAGCTGTGGGGGATTGATCTAAGCCATTGGTAGTTCCTTTGGGACCAAGTAGAGGCTTGTATCCGTTGATCTTGTCCCTTTTTGAAGTTGAGGAGAAAGTGATGGGTCAGGGGACCACTGGGGATAACACATGGGTGTGTTGGGGGAATATTTGTGAGTGGGTTTAGGTTTTGGTGGTATTGAATGAGTGATCTGGAAAATATAAGCAAAAACCCCTTTGATTTGAACATGATTAGCTTCTAGGGTTTATGGGGATTAGGAGATGATGAACAGTGGGATTAATGGGGGGTAATGTTAATAGTACTGGTTTCCCACGTTTTTTTGTGTTTTAAAAACAGATTAAATAAAATCTGTTAAGTAAATAAGTGGGTGGATGGTGACATGGCAGGAGAAGTGGTTTTGATTGGTGGATGGGTGATGAGTGATGAGGTGGCGTGTGGTGATTGGATGATGGGAGTTTCATGTCTGGACAGAAGTAGCCCCTTAACTCCCATGCTTTCTTCATTTCAAGATTAACAGCCAACAACTCTTTTTTCCTTTATATCAACTTTGCCAAAGTTGTCAAATATGGCACAAGCTATTTCCAACTTTGGGTAAGGACTAATGGTGCAATAAATGCAATCTTCAAGGGCCAATAATGTAATATCTTGACATTTTAGGGACCCACATGTAATATTTGGGTTTTACAAGGGTATAAAATGACAAGTCTTCAATTCTTGAGGGACCATTCTTGCCAATTCTTCAAACTTCGAGGGTAATTTTGGAAATTCCATATTTGGGCCCGGTTTCTTGTGCGGCTTCGTTTCCCGTGTTCGTTTTTGCTTCATTCTTGTGATCTTTTGTTGATTTCACGATATCCGTACCTAAAATACACAATGAACAAACACAAGCATATATTGGGGTATTTTGATGATATTTTAAGCGTTTTAAGCCCGATTTTGACGATGAGACTATGTATAAATACAGTCTCATCAGTCATCTTGTCACAATTCAACTTATCCCGCCTTTACTTCAGTCTTGGAGAATGCTTGTTTTCTTTAGGGAGATCGTATGGGGTTCAGTGAGTCTATTGCCACAACTTACTGAACCCATCACCTTCTTCTTCGTCATAGAAGACATTCATTGAGCTTCGCCTATCTGAATGCTCGAGTCTTTCTTTTAGACTCAGTCTAGGAACTCGAAGGCAACTCACTAAGTGACTGTTCACTCAGTGACTTCGTTATGTTCAAGGTTAATACTTCACTTAGGCTGATTGTTATTCAAATCCATCAGGGAGGTCATTAGGTACTGAATTGACCTAACAATACTGTTTGTATACCATGGTCCAAAAGTACATAAAATATTTGTTCACGTGATTGATCTGGAAAAGATTTGGTCGCTTTTATGTGGTTGAAAGATAGATTGCTATTGGCTAAGGAAGAAAAGAGACGTGGGATACAAAAGAACAACCAATTCAGTGTTTGTTATTATATTCACGTGGGATTCATGGTTGCCAAAGCTGAACGATTTAATTGGCTAAAATTATGGGCTTTCTATGATTATCTTGGATGTATATAGTACAGTTATATACATACTATTTTCATGGAGTGAGAATTTTATTTTGACCCCCGCTGTTGGAGATAGTAGTCTCAGATGGTGTCAGTGGTTGAGCCAAGCCGCTGACAAGAATAAGTTAGACGCTGACATAGGCGCTGACAGAATGCTTTGTTGTCTGAGATATTGGTTTTTGTCCACTGACAAGTGTTGTATGATATTGGACAACACATATTGTGTGGTTATTGGACAGTGAAGGATCTCAGTTAAAGAAGTAAATGTTGATGTTTAAAAAATTGATTAGGTTTTGGCACACAAAACAAGGAGGTTATACACACAGGTACATCGGATCTTTGATTTTATTCAGAATATCATTATGATATTTATGGCTCGGATATTTTTAGAAGAATTTATGATTTTTTACGTAAGTTAGCAACAAATCGTGAAGTATTTGATTGGAATGATATTTGATTAGATTATGTAATCCGGGTAGCCTTGTGAAAGAGTTATCCGTTTCCAAAATTTTACATATGATATGAAGATATTATTTCATAAATATTCGTCATGAAGAGGTGTTGGCTTAAGGGGAAGAATTCTTATGATAAGTTTGATGATTCGAAGTAGATTTTCGTGAGTTTGTATTCTATCATATCTTAAAGTTGTGGTGTTTTCCCACTCACACTCACACTTTAAAGATAACTTGTTCGTGCTTATACGGTTGATGACAGAGACTTGTCATATCTAGCAAATTAGGGTTGCTATCACTTGAAGGAGTTACATTATCGTGCTCAGTATCTCACAAAGGATGAGGATTTTTACAAGAGATCGAGGTCTGCTTATATTTTTACTTACTTGGTATAAGTTCGACGCCACGTGGATAGTACAAGACATGGAATACAGGTCTGGGTTATTCTACTTCTACATCAAGATTATTGTATTTATTTTTCTTCAAGGTCATTACACAGAGTCTACATTTGGAGAATCTTCGATTGAATACGTTGTTTCCTTCCTTCCCTATTTGATGTGACAAAAAGGGGAAGATATACATGCTTGACTTGAGAGGAAGCAATTTGAAGATGATGTACCACTTACAAGAGATACACAAAGAGTTTTGCCGACATTAACTAGGGGAAGTTGTTGGGTCTAAAAGTTGATGTGGCAGAAACTAAAAACAAAGAAAACATGAGTATATTATGTTTAGCCGCTGACACGTGAGTTTTAGCCGCTGACATAATCTAGACGCTGATGGAATTCTATTTAAGTGGAATATTCAGAATATTGTTTATCAATATTTTGTATATAGTTTATTTAAATAGAAGATATGCATGTTTATTTGTTCTTATCTTTTGTAAACCCTATTCCTTACACTATAAAAGGAACCAAGGGTATTAGGTTTATTTATATTATTCATATACAATGTAAACCTAAAGCGTGTGTCGACTAGGCGTGGGATTAAATGTATACACGCCTAGTGGTTGTTTGTTATTAATATAATAAGCGATCGTTGGGAGAAATTCATCTTGTGTTTGTGTTATAACTTCTTGTTTAAGGTTTTTCATTCTATTCCGCCTTGATTCAATCAAGTGAATGAGATTCGTTCCTAGCAGCCTAAAGATCTAGGAATCTAAGGATTCCACAAGAAATGGCTCAGTTTTTGCCAAAGCTTGAGAAATGCTAATCACATTAAAGATTGTGATCTAGCTTCTCTTTTAGGAAACTAAAATATAAAGAAAACCTAGTTGATAGGATTTATGAAGGCTCCAACAAGAGTAAGGCATTAACAATTGCTACACCTTTGTCCACAGCCTTCTTCAATGAAGCTGTCATTCAGGACTACCAAGATAGTCCTGATGATGAAGAAGACACAAGAACCAGTGAGGAATATCTGAATGACCTCCAAGAGGAATTCATGAAAGAGCTCTTCTGGCCAAGTCTAAAGTTCTTTGAGAAGGGATGGAAGTTCTCCATCACTACAAAGGCCACAACTGACACTATGTGTTTTAAATGTGGATTGCCTGGTCACTTTGCCAAGGATTGTTATTCCAAATGTCCATTCCTTCTTATCCCTCACCAGCTCAGTCCTGACCATCTGTTTCATATCCATTTCAACAAAAACAAATTGCTTCATCTTCTTTTCAGCAACACAGGGCTGAATGTAGGCTAGCTAAAGACTTTGAGGCAAAGTATAGAGAAATCAAGGCAAGATTGGCTCTCATGAGTACTGAAAGTTCATCTTCAAAGTCCACCAAGCAAGAAAAGAACAAGTGACTCATTGTTGAAGCCTATGAATGGGATGAAGAGGAAGTGTCTTCAGATGATGATGAAATGGTGAATGTGAAAGTGCTGATGGCACTTGCTGATGATGAAGGGTCAAATTCTAATGTTGTGGCCAAAGAAAGTGCTAGAAATGGTGAAGGGGTCAATATCACAATCAAAAAGGTACAAACTCTTCTTGAATTAGAAGATAAGGATGACATTAAAATTGTCTTTGATTACTTGTGTATTGATCTAAAATTTGTTGAAGAACAAAGAAACAATCTTCTAGAAAAATATCATAAAATTGTTCTTAAACTTGAAGATCATGAAAGTAAGTTAATGGAACTAAAGGAGGATAAACTTGATTTACTTATTTTTCAACAGTTAAACACTGAAATCATTGATGAAAACAAATCTTTAAGGGTTGAACTAAAAGAAGCAAAAGATATTGTAAATCATGGCTTAGAAACTCTGATAGGGTTAATCAATGCATCAATGAACTAATTCCTGCTCAAAAAAGGAAAATGCTTGGTGTTTAAGGATCCTCCAGCACCAACTCTCATGATACTGTCTTTGTCAAAGCCTCTAATGAGGAAGGTAGCTCGATCCCTGACATTGTAAGGTCAGGTGAAGAGAATTTACCAAACCATGACACTGGACGTATCCTTCTCCCTGAGTTTCATGCAAGTGTTGATTAGCACCTGTTAAGTCTTCAGTTACTGAAGATGACTCGGATGATGATTTAGATACTTTAGTAAGAACCCCACTTCCTCCTCTGGAGAAACTAGCTGGTGTTGAACCCTCTACTGTTTCAAAGTCAATCCAGTCAATCATCAAGTCTCACACAACATACAAAAATAGTGCTCCCAAGCATGTCAAAATTAACATATCAAATAATTCTTTAGCTCCTGCTGAGAGTTCACATATGGGAACTGCTTCTTCAGTTTCATCAAATAAACTAAAAAATGCTAGATCTGAGGAAGATGAGAGAATGTCTCTTGTCATGCAAGAGATCAATGATCTTAAATTACAACTTAGGCAACAGCAAACACCAACTCGATTAAGAGATGGACCCTCAAACTCCTCACAATATAGATACAAGACACAATTCAAGAGGGCTTGTGAGTTATGTGGTCTAAAAAACCATCTCATTGAAACTTGCCTTAAAGTGAGTTATTGTACCAAATGTGAGAGAACTGACCATCGCACTTGTGAACATATTGAGTATATGCTTGCTAAAACTAGTGCTGATGCTCATAACATTGGGGCATCTCATTCCAGGCGAAACATGCCTTTCCCACCATGTATTCATTGTGGTATGACCAATCATCATTCAAATGGTTGTCACTATTACCCTACATGTAGCATCTGTGGAAGTTGTGACCATGACACTCATGGACATAATCGAGTAATCTCTCTCAAAAGAGGCATAAAATCAAGGAACCCAAACTCTATTACCAAATGTTGTGAAACATGTGGAAGCAATGTCCACACTACATCGGATCACAATCATATAGAATGGTTCAGAAGAGGTGAAGCCCTTCAGGCTAAAAAGGCAAATGTTGTTCAAACCTCTCCTTCTTCCTCTGAGCAATCCTATTCATCATCCTCATCAAAAGGACCCTTCAGATCTAGAACACCTTCCAGATCTAAGACACCCACCCATCAAAGGTGGGTTTCTAAACAAAATTGACCATTTCCTTAACTTGTGCAATGTGATCTCAAGAAGCCTATTTCGTACTTGGATAGTGGTTGCTCAAGGCATATGATTGGAACCAAAAGTCATTTGCACAAGTATATGGAGGAACCAAGTCCTAAAGTAGTATTTGGTGATAACTCATCAGCTTCTACTGAAGGATTTGGTTCAGTGAAATGCAATGGTATAGTTTTCTCAAGGGTAGCATATGTCAATGAATTGAAGCATAACCTCATCAACATCAGTCAACTTTGTGATGCAAAATACCTAGTCCTATTTGATGACAAAAAAGTTACAATCTCCAATTCCAATCATGAAATTGTGATGATTGCTCCCATAGTCAAAGATGTTTATGTCATGAACATGAACTCTACTCAGGAGACATGCTTCTTTACTAGAGCTTCAAATATCACCAATTGGTTTTGGCATAAGAGGCTCTCACATCTTGACTTTAAAAGAATCACTTAGCTGGAAAAACAAAAGCTTGTTATTGGTATCCCTTCACTTGTTTATTCTAAGGACAAACCATGCTCAACATGTGAAAAAAGGAAGCACCATAGAGCCAGTTTCAAGACAAAACAAACTTTGTCAATCAAAGAAAGTCTTCATCTACTTCACATGGACTTATTTGGCCCAGTATCACCTAGGGCCATTTGTCATAAAAAATATACACTTGTCATTGTTGATGAGTACTCTAGGCACACCTGGGTATACTTTCTGACAAAGAAAAGCCATGCACTAGATGCCATCACGTCCTTCATCAAAAGAGTTGAAAATCAAAATAGCACTCATGTCAAACAACTTAGAACTGACAATGGCACTGAATTCGGAAATCACACACATGATCAAGTTCTGTAATGACAAAGGAATTTCACAAAATTTCTCATCACCTTACACACCTGAACAAAATGGTGTGGCTGAAAGAAGGAACAAAACTTTGATTGAAGCAAGAAGAATAATGCTTGCTAGATCTGCTCTCTCTAAACATTTTTTACTGATGTTCTAGCCACTGCTTGCTACACTCAAAATGGATCCATAATTGTGAAGAGACACATGAAGACTCCCTATAAAGTTTTCAGGGGGAGAATTCCAAACATCACATTCTTACATGTGTTTAGGTGTCCAGTATTCATTCACAATCACAAGGATCACCTTGGTAAGTTTGATGAAAAATCTGATGATGGTTACTTCCTTGGATACTCACTAGTATCTAAAGCATATAGAGGTTTTAACACAAGAAGACAATGTATTAAAGAAACTTTTCACATCACCTTCAATGAAAGCTATGAAGCTCTCAAGTTTACAAATCGATCAGTAGATAAACTTTATATTCATGAATCTTACAACTATCCATCTGATGCATTTCAACACTTTATTAAATATTTAAATAATTTTAATTTACATAAAAACTAACATCTCACAATGGTAAATAAAATTTGGTGTCACCAACATCTTAGTTTAAAAAATGCGCACATCCTTGTACAAAAACATAATTAACACTTATATTAAAACTAATTAATAAATAATAATTAATACACACTTAAAAATAAAAATAGTTAAAACTACTTAAAATATACTCCCTACGTCTCAAAATTATTGTCCCTGTTGACTTTTTTGGTCTTTCTCTTCCAACTTTGACCCTAAATTATTTTGTGTGTGTTATGTAATACTTGATGAAAAATTATAACAATGAAAATACGTTTAAAAACCAATCATTTCATATACTTTTCATTAGTTATTAGACAACACAAACATAAATATTTACGGTCAAAATTAACAAAGAAAGACCAAAAAAGTCAATAGGGGACAATAATTTTGGTACGGAGGGAGTAATTAATACACCATATTACTTAAAAATACAATTATATATGCACATTTTACAACAATTAAAAACTTATTTCTATAAAATCGTACATATGTTGTCTAAAAAAATGACGGTATATCGATTTTTAAATTCGAACTGGACCAACGGTGTCAACTGAGAACTGGAGTCACAATCGATTTGGCTGGCAAAAAAACTGTCAGAATATGAACTTCGAAACCAATAAAAACAACCATATTACATAAATATGTGTTATTTTTAACGGCACATAAATATGTACTACTTATAAAATATATTGCACTATCTCTCTAATATTTAAACTAATACATCTTACAAGCTTTTGGTACAAAATTTTACAACTAAAAAACTTGATAGATCTATTTATGTATTATGTGGGGAGCTATACATATTAAATAACCAATTAATTTACAAATTAAACTTCAACATGTACAAATGATTATTGCTATAAACTATAACTTTTTATATACAATTATTTACATTATCACTAATATAAGTTTAATATTAAATATGTGTTTGATTTTGAACCATTCAATTTTTTAGAAATTTCACATTCCAAAACATATCACGTCTATTTATATAGTTTATTACAAATTTAGTAAAATACTAATCATTTTCTTAATTTATTCGATTAAATCGTACATATTAAGATATGCTGATTTTAAGATTATTATAATATATATAAAAACGTGTAAACATATAAAGTATGAAGATTTTCTATATTTACACGTTATATAATATTGTGACGAATGTTACATATATTAGCAAATACTTTTCACGATCAATCATTACAATTTCGTGATACTATTTATATATTAAGTGATTTATTATTGTTTAGATTTGTTCCAACTTAAAACTATTATCATTATTGTAAAATTAATATTAAAAAATATATATACTCATAAAACATTATACTCGCAAAATTTTTGTTTTATTATACTCGCGTGATAATGCATGAATATCCTGTTAGTAACATTATTAAAAGATAGCAAAAAATTCAAAAAGAGTTTACAAACATATCCTAACTCACAAAACAGAGAATCTTTTTTTTTTTGTGTCGACTTCAAACTTCAACGTGTATGGACATGAATGCTCACTCTATAAACAGAAACTAAAAAGAAAACAGTTGGAATTTGCACCATTCAACAAACACCATTATAATGTTAAAGAAAAAACAAACACCATTATATACTTTTTAAAACACGAAGATAACCATGATCGACATGTCTAATTTAAATGAGGGTCGTAGACGAATCAAACGAACGCGAACGAAAGTATTTTATGTTCGTTTATTTAACTTTATATGAACAAATAAGCAAACGCAAACATATAATCGAACCAAATTTTTTGTTCATGTTCGTTTATGTTCGTTTATTAATAAGTTAAACGAACATAAATGATCATATATAGACGTAAACGGATATAAACGAGCATGAAAGTAAAGTTTTTACTTCGAACGGTTCATAAAGTCTTTGAAATATTTAATATATATTTTATATTATTGTTAGAGATTTTTTGAAATATTCAATATATGATTTATTAACTTTTTTTAATTTTTGAAATGTTAATTAAACAAAAATAATCGAGTATAAACGAACGCACTGATTGAACTTAATCGAACGATCATAATCGACCGTTCACGAACACAAATAAACGAACGAAACGGTTGTTTATGTTCGTTCATTTAACTGCACGGACCAAAAATCTTGTTCGTGTTTGTTCATTTATTAAATAAACGAAGATAAACGAGTTTTTTGTCAAACGGTTCGCTGAATGTTCAGTTCATTTACAGCCCTAGTTTAAATAGTACAAACATGTTGTATAAGGTTGGTTTAAATAATAGAATGGAAGGTAGTCATATAATATCATTTAGGTCGGATGTAAACAACTAAAGAATGCCCCTTCTTAAGACGATTAGGTACAGTTGAGCCATGGACTCGTATTGTGGGGAAAAAGTGGTGTCACATCACCACTTTTTTTTATAACATCAAACCCACCATAACACTAAAAAGTGACTCTCTAGTTAATACTACACTTTATGGTGTTATGGTGACCTTTTAAATTAAAAACTTCATATTTCATTAATAAAAATAAAAATTACATTTCAAATAAAAACAATACATACGATACCTTCGACGAAAGTTTTTTTCCGGATATTTTGGCGGAGTTTCAACTTCACCAAAATAATCCGCCATAAGTTTAGCTTCTCGTTCACGTGTGATGTATTGTCCAACGGACGGACCGGTATTAACGAATTTTCAAATGTGTCGGGTGATGATCCGTATGTCAATTGACGAATTGCCGAAGTGATCTTTAGAATATGATGAATACTTTCTAGAGCGGCAGCGTCGATCCCGGGTCGAAAATAAGAAAAGTATTTGGAAGAGGGTCGTCATCATAACTTAAAATAACATTGAGTGTTTTTAAAAAATTATTTAACTCATATGATACTTTTGTCGTAATTTCTCTTTCGTGTATTTTGGAGGAGTCTCGTCATCACCAAAATAGTCAACGAGTAACCGTTGACTCGCGTCTTCTCATTGACGCAGTATGTATGTCCTCGTATTTTTTTGAAGACGACCCTGAACCACCGACTTCTTGATTACACATAGCTACAAATGTCGCATACTCTGTAAAACCTCGCATATATCGTTCGTGGTCTTCTTTGAAATACATATCGTATTTTTTGACGGTGTTGATTCTGTTTGAATCTATTTTGGTGAGTAAAGAACAATTGAAGCAAGGAAAAGTGAGATATAAAATGTAAGAAGTAAGTATATGAAATTTGGTGAGTAAAGAACAATTGAAGCAAGGAAAAGTGAGATATAAAATGTAAGAAGTAAGTATATGAAATTTGGTGAAAATAGGTGATATTTATAATATTTTTATGGTTTAAAATTTTAAAAAAATTGTATTTTTTCTTAAAAGAAGGTTATATTCCCCCCCCCCCACAGATAGTTTTTTTTAAAGAAGAAAATTTACCAGCTGAGCTGGTATTCTTGGCGCTACCACCTTTGGCGTGAGGTCCGGTGTGGTGCACTAACGACGGGCTCGTGCCAAAAGCATAACAGCCCATCAGCTAGCCATCGTTCCCCGTCCTCTAAGAAAATTAAGTAAAATCTTAATGTTTTGAGAGGATCATGGCACTCTTGGGTCGCAAATAAAGTCCATTTATGAAAAACCGTATTTATTATTGTCACATCAATAACACGTCATATTTATCTCTCTACAACAAACTTAGAATAATAAAAAAAACATGTCAAAAATAGACCGCACTTAAATACATATATACCTCACCAAAACATATACTAATGATTAGATATTGGCAAACACCAAATATTGCAAATTACTAGTCGTGTGCAAAACTCGGCATCCTTCTAGAAAATTGGGCACATTACGATTATTTCCTGTCACTTTCCTATATATGTTCCTATAACATTTATTATTATAGTTATATTTGGATAGTTTCAAAATACTGCAACCGCCTGCTTTTACTTTTTGCGAACCCTATAAATTCATGCTTCGTTTCCTCTCTATAATCTCTCATTCACATCTTCAGCAAATTGCTTTTTTTCTTTGTAAGTTTTCATATCTTATGTTTTTATTATCTTATCCTAGTTTTATGTTATTTTCTTTGTTAGTAATATTATCTGATACCAGTATTATGTTATGTGAGATTTCTTACAACTTTGTACACTTTTAAAGTGTACATTTATTTTGTACGGATCATGTTTTATTAGTGGATCTACTTTTGTGTGTATCTCGAAAGTTCTTGCTTAGATGCATTGATTAAACGACGTTACTTTTTTATACCATTGGAAATAATACTGTTATTCGTTTTAGACTTCTGGTTATAATCCTCCATGTCAACATACGATGGGGAATTAACTACATCAAAACATATTTTAACAGTTAGGATTAACTAACTACATTTCTAAAAACAAAAAATCAGAAACGAAAAAAGATCTCCTCTTCACCTATAGTTTAATTATGATGTGTCAATCCTTCTCCTCACATTTCTACCTCCATAAGCCGCCTGGCGATCCCAACCTATAACGCAATACAAAATTCGGGACCAACATTAAAAAAATAACGCGTTGAAAAGTATCAAGAATCATTACCATGACTTGTAGAAGAACCGGAAACCAATATGCTAGCCTTTCCAACACTTCTATTACGCAAACCTTGTCGGCTAAATACCCTTCTTGCTACAACCATATCCAAATTACAAATTTAAGCATACAAAAATCACACGTAAATAAATAGTAAAACCTCAACAAAAGATACTACCTTCGGTGGGCATAAGTGCAGGCGCAAACTGAGTATCAAAACTCATAGTTGTGGGAAATAATACCGGCAATCCTGTTCATACAAACCGGCAAGGAAAACTCAGAAATATAATTTATGCCGAAAAAGAAAAAATAGATATAGTTAAAATGATTAACCTTGGGATGATACAAATGCAGGGATCGTTGGTTCGTAAAAAGAAAACCCGACGTACGTGTCAGCAGGGATAGAGCTTCCGGAGTCAAAGGTTGGGGCTTTTCCTTTAGGATCTATCACTGAAAACCCGATATCAGAAGTACACGTTGGGTCCAAAACCATTGATACATCACGGTTCACAACTAATCGGTCTCTTGTGCCATGCCAAGACTCAAACAAACTAAAGGTTCCCCAATATTTAGCCTCAACCCACGAGGGTCCCTCACCAGACCTAATACCTAAAATATATAGAAAGATAATGAAACCTAAAATTCCAAATTAAAAAAAACCCTAAAAACCATTAAATAAATCTATCACCTTAAAATGATTCATCGGCGTATGAAATACCATTATTTTTTTCAGGTCAATGCTAAAAGCCTTAGCGCCTCCAAATCTTGCTGCGGACACCTGCCACAAACTGAAGAATGTGCCACACTGATACAAAACAGACATTGTTGGACTGGAGCTACTTCTAAACCTGCAGACTCAAAAAACATAAGAGAAAACCATAAACAAAACAAAACCAAGCAGAAAAGACAAGAGCCTAAAATAACATGACTTGAATGAAGAAGCAAACAAAGAAGTATACCTGTCATATTCGACGAATAAGAAGCTCCAATAGATAACGTTGGTCCAAGGGTAACTTCAAGAACCTTTTTCGTTCCATTAGGATCAACAACTGAACACTCTATTACATTGCCTCGACAACACGCCCTTCAACAAAACCATCCCACTTACCAACGATAAAAGCTCGCCACCTCTGGATCTTGGGTCATACACCTCAAACACACTAAAGATGATGTAGCTGTGGTACAAAACAAACAATAGTGAAATCTATCTGACCCAAACCCGCAGGCTTACCAGAATTACTCTTGTCCATAACTTTGCTATCCAAAACGACATTCCAAAGCAGAAAAAGTATTTGTGAATCAAATGAGCGACTAAAAAGCTGGGACAACTAATATTCACATACTGTAGAACTACAACCTAATAATCCTAATTTGCAGAATCTTATAACAAACTTGCTACATCTAAGAAACACCCAATCAACAACTTGCAAACCCAAAAAACTTTCTACCAGTCCATTCTCACTTAAAATTCATCCTAATTTCCAAAATTCATATTAAATCTTCCTATATTGCTACATCTAACAAACACCCAATCATCAACTTGTAACCCAAAAAAACTTTCTATCAATACACCTACGCTTAAAATTCATCCTAATTTCTAGAATCCTTATCAAATCTTCCTACATTTGAAAGGACATACTTTTAAAACTTATAACAAACATCCTACATTTAAAAAACATCACATGCACAACAACCCGAAAAAGGAATTCCCTAAAGTAATCCAACACCTAAAAAATAAAACACCATAATTCATGAATCAAAGTATAATCTTAATAAGAGGATACTATCACGAAAGGAATTAAAAATACTATAATCAACGTACCAACAAAAACACTACAATCTAATTCATCAACCAAAAGATAATCATAATAAACCTACAATAATCACATCAGAAAACGGATTGAAACATAGCATACAACTTACTAAACTGCTAAAGATCCGGCGCCCATAAAAAATAAAAAAATAAAGCCAGGTTTATATACAACATTGTAACAGTAGAATACACATGACACAACATGGTTAACAATTGAATATAGGTAAGAAAGCGAGTGGAGAGAATGTTAGTGGCAGGCCAGGAAGAATGAAATTTTTTAACCATTTTGATTGTGAGAGTGGCGCGTGAAAAAATTAGATTGCATAATGTTGATATTGGTGAAACAGTGATTATTATATATTATATTGGCTAATAATAAAATTATAATTTATTTAAAATATGTGAAATGTTTTTCGTTTCTCTTGTTTGTCAATTCATATTCTATATTTAATATTTTTAAATAATAAAATTTTATACTTCATGATTTTTTATTTCATGCTTTTTATTTTTTAATTTTTTAATATAAACAAATTAAAATTATATAAAAAACACAAGAATTCACAGATGAGATAATCTTTTTCTACAAATTAATCCTCACATGCATTTACTTTCTCTTAATATTAAAGGCAGTTGAATGCATTAGACTCATTGAAACGAAGTATAGATCGACCGAGGGCGATCGAGTCGTAGTCGGTCGACACCGATGCAGCGACCGAGTCCCCTCGGTCACTCGTTACTACGACCGTTTTCAAAATGAAGAAAAGGAAAATTTGTAACAGTGGAATACACATGACACAACATGGTTAATAATTGAAGACATGTAAGGAAGCGAGTGGAGAGAATGTTAGTCGCAGCCCAGGAAGAATGAATTTTTTAACCATTTTGATTGTGAAAATACGTAAAAAATTAAATTATAAAACGTTGATATTGGTGAAATAGTAACTCAGCGATTATTATATATTATAGTGGCTAATAATAAAATTATAATTTATTTGAAAAATATGAAATGTTCTTGTTTGTCAATTCATATTTCATATTTAATATTTTTAAATTATCAAATTTTATACTTCATGATTTTTTATTTCATACTTTTTATTTTCTAATTTTTTAATATAAACAAATAAAAATTATTAAAAAACACAAGAATTCACAAATGAGATAATTTTTTTCTACAAATTAAATCCTCTCATGCATTTACTTTCTCTTAATATTAAAAGCGGTTCAATACATTAGACTCGGTGCAACGGAGTATAGATTGACCGAGGGCGATCGAGTCGTAGTCGGTCGACACCTATGCGGCGACCGAGTCCTCACGGTCAATCGACCCAACTCGTTTGTTACTACGACCGTTTTCAAAATAAAGAAAAAGAAAAAAGGAAAAGGATTTCAATCCGTTGGGTTTGAAATTTAAAAAAAAAATCAAACATTTTACCTTTATAATTAGTCAACCATTTTATCAATTTTTTCACACATTCAAATTCAAGCTTCTAAATCAAAATAATAACTACCTAACATGTCTAGCAAGAGAACCCCCAAAAACAAAACCCCAAAATCCTGAACAAACTGTTCCCCATGTGACGCCAGACGAGGCTTTTCGATTATCCGGCGTGTCACCTAACTTCCGGTTTAGACCCGCTGGATTTGAATATCGTTCACTACAACCATCTCACTCAAACTATGAAAACCGTCCGTTCTATCCTCCATACCGTGATAACAACCAACAAGCTTTCTTTGAATCTTCAACGGGGTTGTATCGCCCTACTATGGATTCTTCCATTTCTTCGCATCTTAATCCGTCGTATTCTCTGATTAATCGTTTTGAGGTTGATGATGATTTTGATGAATTGATGTATAATCAAGACTACTTTGGCGATCAAGGTTCGGGTCAGGGTCCTAGTCAAGATCACTCTATGGGCCAAGGTTCGAGACATGGGTCCTATCACGGTGTGGTTAACCTTGACGATGACGAGGAAGAGATGTCACCCGTCAAACCAAAGAAGCCCTCTAAACGTGCTTCAAAAGCCAAGCAGGTTGAGTCGAATGAGCCGCCAAAAGAATGGACAACTAAGAAAGATGTTGCGTTGTGCAAAGGTTGGTGCTATGTTTCCGAGAATAGCAAGAAAGGAAACAGCCAAAAAATTAAGGATTTTTAGGGAGATGTATTGAAGTAATTTGAAGCCGAGACGGGCTCAACTAGGGGTACGACGCGGTTGAGAGCAAATGGAAAAACATGTTGCGTCCTAGAGTTGGTGCTTTTTGTGGTATCATCAATAACGTTGAGCTTAATCATGAAAGTGGTGCCAATGATCTCACCTTATACCAAAAAGGTTGTGCTGAATACAAAGCGATATACAAACAACCTTTTACGTACTAGGCGGCGTGGAACGTGCTCAAAGATCACCCAAGTTGGTAAGAGGTTGACATGCCAAAGTTTATAAAAAAAAGTAATAAAAAAATCCAAGACTTCTGAAACTACCTCTAGTTCTAGGCAAGGCGGTTACGTGAATTTGAACTATGAATCAAAAGATGACGAGGAAGAGACTCAAGAATATCGACCAATTGATCGTGATCGAGCTAAAAAGAAGTCATCAACATCGTCGTCAACAGGAAAGTCTTCATTTGTTGATCTTGTAACCAACAAATTAGAGAAAATGAAAGACATCGGCCGGGGAAAAAAGAAGCAGCAACAAGATTCATACTTTAGCATCAAGCAACGGGAGTTGGATTTGAAGGAGTCAGTTCAACGGGAAACAGCGACCTTGAAAAGAGAAAAGCTCGAATTAAAGCATCGAGCAATCGAACTTGTAGAAAAAAAAAAAGAAACGGGATAAAGATTTATTGTTCTACAACAGCGAAATCAACCCCAATTTGCCTCTAGCCCAACAACAAGCCTTACAACAAATGAAAGACGAAATCAATGAAACTTACAATTTAAATTACTAGTATTGGTTTGTAATTATTATTGTAATGTTTTTTTATTTGAACTACTAGTTTTAATGCCCGTACACGCACGGGACTTGAACATAAAAGATAAATTAGGTAATAATTTTGGTATTGCATTTTAATGTATATTATATATGTTTTTTTAACAACATCTAATGTTTATATGTTTGATTATGTTGTTCTTTTACTGTGCACCATGTAAATTAATATAGACTCACCTCAATTTTTATTTTTCTAATTTCATATTTTTTTACTTTTAATATTTTTATTCTAAATAGTCATATCATAAATACTACTAGTAATTAATAAACCATTTACATTAACCTTACACGTCCACGATTTATAAATTCATGATTTTGTAATGCTTAATATTATTATATAAAACAATATTAATTTTTAATACTTAAATAGTTACGGTGCTCACGGACCCCAAGTTTTATAATATTTTTCATTATGTGATAAATTTAATTGATATTTTGTATAAATATTTGTTGCAAAAAGGATTTGACTATGTTTAACTGAAATGTTAGCTATTCTTTTCTAGACATTGTGTGTTTAGTAACACATAACGACCTTGAAAAAATATATGTTGTTGAAATTCGTAAAATCTCATATATTTATTTTCATCTCACACCGATGTCTGAGGTCTTGCGTTCATTTTGATATTTATATTCATGTAAACACTACTTGACTTTGTTAAGTGTCAAAATAAAAATATACAATAATTTGTATTTTTATTTGAATATTTATAATCTTGTGATTCGTTGATTTTTTAATATAACATATATGTTGTGTTTTTAAAATATAAAGTCTAAAGGGTATAAAGAAAAAAAAGGGATAAAGAAAAAGGGGCATATTGTTAATTTTATAAAGTTACTAAAAAATATGAAAAATTATAAGTTTACATTTAAGTTCATCTAATTTATTTAAATTTTTAACCAGTAAAGTTTTATTAATCCTTTCCTGTTCTTTTAAGTTTTTATTTCCACAAATTTGACACATATATATATCTTTATGTGTTTTCATCAAATTCATCTATCAAAATTTTTAATTTCGACTAACCTGAATTCAATTTTGACTTTTTTCACCAATCACATCGCTCGATTTTGCTTATGTGTAAAAATCAAGTCATTTTGTTGGTCCAATTATTTTTTTTATAACCTCCGATTTTTTCTAAAATTCTCAAACAAATATAATTCTTTTATTATATTAAAGATTATGTAATATTTTTTTAATTAAATCTAATATTTTTTTATTAAATGTAATGTTTTTATTTTTTGAATAATTTTTTTTTGAAATAGGTCGTTTTGTTGTGACAAATACATTGTTGACATGACAGAAAAAATGAAAATTGCACTAAATTATGTTGTGGGTAGCCTTAATGATCTGTGTCGACTTCAAACCTCCAAGTGTATAAACAAAAACATAAAATAACTGAAAAAGAAAACAGTTAAAGGGTATTTAATTTTTAAATATGATAAATTATTGTACAAGAGATTCCTACAAATGTTTTTATACAAAAAATCTTCACAACTGATAAAGCTAACGATTTAAATCTAGAAAAATAATAAGCGAAAAAAAATATTTTATCATTATGTGTATAAAAAGAAAAATAACACTGTATAATTTTGTAAAGATATTTAACGATACTCTTTAACTTTTACACCATTCAATAAGGGAGGTGATTTGCACACTCAAAATTTTGATTAGGACACTCAAAGTACAAACAATTTAAGCACAATGTAAACTCTCGTACAACTATTTAATGCACATATTAGAGTGTCCCAATCAAATTCTTGAGTGTGCAAATCAATTCTCATTCAACAAACACCATTACACTTTTTTTAAACACAAAAATACCCCATGATCAACATGTCTAATTTAAATAGTACAACACAAATATACCCCATGATCAATCATCAACGTGTCTAGTCTAAATAGTACTATAACATGTTTTATGCTCTTAAACTTGGTTTAAATAATAGAATAGAAGGTAGTCGAATAATATCATTTGCCGGATGTAAGAATGCATAGACAAAATTCTGTTAGATTTATTAAAAGGTATCCGTTAATCAAAAAAGAAAAAATTTCACGTTTGGTCCCTATCGTTTACCCCAAACATCAAGTTTGGTCCCTATTTCAAACTAAGTGTACAGATCGTCCATATCGTTTACACTTTGGATCAAAATTGGTCCCTATTTTGGATGGGCGTTAGTTTTCTCCGTTAAGTCTTGAGAAAAGAAGGGCATTTCGGTCTTTTACTTATTTTGACTTCATTTAATACAAACACCCACCATTTTCATCTCACAAGATTAAACATACACCCTTTTCATCCCACAAAACCCATCTCTCTCTCTCCCAAATCTCTCTTATCCAACCCTAACTATCCTCACATCATTTCACATCATTTCCATCGTCTCCCCCAAATCGTATATTCTTAGGGTTCCCCATTTTCATCTCCAAACCACAATTTCAATTCATCATCATCATCATCATCATCAAAACTAAAATCAAATCCAGTCAAACATGAATTTTTTGAGATCCAAAAACCCAGATCTATCATATACAATTATCTATACCACTGAGACTCATATACAAATTGAACACCCACATATGCAAAATGCCTTAAATCAAATCCAGTAAGCGACTTCAGAAACACAAATCTTTGATCATCCAAATAGTTCAGATTATGACATTTCTCTAGCAATTGAACACATATAGAGATCCAAAAACCCAAAACACACCCTTTGTTGGGGTCGTTCCCCTTCCCATCTTTGTCCCTTCCAAACTGTCCATTTACAAAAGGAAATTATCAAATACCTATGCATATACCAATTGATCCAATGTTAACAAACGACAGCACAGTGAGTCCTTCACATACCCTGAACGACAGCTCATTCATTCGGGTACTCATACCCATCTCCCTATTTCAAGATCATCTTCACAACCTTTTTGGCAGTAGTAACATGTGACACAATCTTCCATGACACAATCTCTAGTGGATCCACAAGAAAAGCTTCTCATCAAATCTGATCAAAACCACATCCTCCATTGCGTTGGGAGGGAAAGGAGTGAATGCTGGTTTTGGGGTGGATGACGATTTTTGATTAGATGTGAGATGGATATTGTTAAAGGATGGGGCGGAGTTATCTATGAGGACGGAGGCTGGAGGCTGCGTGTGTTGTGAGAGAGACGGAGATATATGAGAGACGAAAGAAAGTAGGTGTTTTTGCTAATCAGAATCTGCTCGTTGATTTCTGGCAGAAGATCTGCCATAGAAATTCTCGATTCGGCAAGTTGGATGAGAAATTAGAGATAAGATGAAGATGATGTTGCTAGTTGATTCGGTGAGAGAGAGACAGAGAGATATAGGGGGGGGGGTGATAAAAGTGGTGGTTGGTGGTAAATAAGAGAGAGAGAGGGAGAGATGTGAGATATAGAGAGATCCTGTGGCCACTAGAAACGAGTTTAATTTCTTCGATTTGATTTGATTTTGGGATAACAGATCTGTTTTTTTTGGACTTCGATATGGGTTTGTTGTTTTTAGGGTGAATCGATATATGGTGATGGTTAGATTGTTTAGATGAACTGAAGAGTGTGAATGTATGAATCAGTGGGTTGTTGTGGATGGATTCAAGATTACCCATATTGATTGTGTGATGATTTAAGAAAGGAGAGAGAGAGAGAGAGAGAGAGAGAGAGAGAGAGAGAATGAAAAAAATAAAAGAAAAAAGTATATATGAAAAAAACAAGTAAATGTCTAAAATACCCCTCCCTTCATACCACTTAACGGAGAAAACTAACGCCCATCCAAAATAGGGACCAATTTTGATCCAAAGTATAAACGATAGGGACGATTTGTGCACTTAGTTTGAGATAAGGACAAAACTTGATGTTTGGGGTAAACGATAGGGACCAAACGTGAAATTTTTTCATCAAAAAATAACAAAGTTGTATTTCACTTAAGTGAATATAAGTAAAACTCAAAGTTAAATCTCAATAATGCTTGTTTGTAGAATATGTCAATTTCCCTTTTCTACGATTAGTCTAATATAATAATATCTATTAAATAAAATAATTTATTGATGTCTTACAATTATATATGATTTTTTGTAATAATCTATTAAAATAACATTTTTAGTTGAAAAATCTTTTTATATAATTATTATTTTTAAAATTTAATTTTATTATATTATCTAAAATTTTATGTTTTTTAATTTAATATTTATTTAAATATATTTTATTAATTTTTAGCTTTTTATTTTTAATAGGTTTATTTTAATTTAAATTTTTATAATTTTAATTTTAATATTAATGTAAATATAAAAATAATGACTAAAAGAGTAATATTTGTTCGTTTTAAAAATCGTTATCAAATCTTGCAAATTAGTCATGTGCTTGTGATCTTCCGTCATTAAAGTCACAAAACTTGGTGTTAGAAGTTAGAACCCTTATTACGCCTAGTCTCGAATGTGGCAGGCTTCCAGAAAATTGGGCACGTTACAGTTATTTCCTGTCACTTTCCTATGTTCCTATAACATTATTATTATTATAATTATATTTGGTTAGTTTCAAAATACTGCAACCGCCCGTTTTACTTTTTGTGAACCCTATAAATTCATTCTTCCTTTCCACTCTACAAATCTCTCATTCACATCTTCACCACATTGCTTTTTTTTCTTTCTCTGTAAGTTTTCATATCTTATGTTTTTATTTATATTTGATCCTAGTTTTATGTTATGTTCATATGTTTTTATTCTTTGATCCTAGTGTTATCTTATGTTCGTATGTTTTTATTCTTTGATCCTAGTTTATACACTTTCAAAGTGGACATTTATTATCATGTCTTATTAGTGGATCTACTTTTGTGTGTGTCTCAAAAGTTCTTGCTTAGATGCATTGATTTTAAACATTGTTACTTTTTTTTATACCATTGGAATTAGTACTGTTATTCGTTTTAGACTGTTTGTTTTGCCTTTTAAATACATATAAAAAAGGTTTTTTCTTTTTACATATAGATTTGATCAATAAGATTGTAAGTTTTCTTGGTGCACATTATATTTTTCTTGTTTGGAGGTTTGACAATTAAGATAAACGTGTTTTATTTTATTTTTGGGGTTTGTTCATGAGAGTGTTTGATCAAATGGTTTCTTTTTTTATTGTTAGTTGAAACAAATGTGTTTGTTTGTTAGTTGAAACAAATGTGAAGTTTGGTTGTAACTTCTTTAGTGTTTCTTCACTCGGGAATGATTCTCAATTTTAGGGGTTTGGTAATCAATATAAACTGACTTTCGTTTTTCATGTATATCTAGGAATTAGGTTTAGTATGGATATTGGTTTTCATGTTTATTTGAAATCCAGTGATAAAAAATCAGTTACCGAAACGTTTGTCTTAGATAAGATCATGCTTTTGTTGCTATACAGGCAACTTTTACTACATTGAATTTTGAGTATGCGCTAATCTTACAGATCATATGGTTTGTACAGGTTTGACGCTCTAGTTCAGAATGGAATGCGAAAATGGTTCACAATCAAAATATGAATGCCTTCTCTTTGGTAAGCCTATAATTTCACAATGCGATACTTCTAATTATATTATATTTCCTAGGATCTAAATTTTGCAAATTGACCGACCTTCAATTACACTTTTAAAACCGTCTTGTGTTGCTGTTTCAGATGTTGATGATACTCTGTATGCTTTAAGCTCTGGGTTATCAGCGCAATGCACCAAAAACATCAGAGGTACTGCATATATACTTGTACGATTCTGCTAATTATGTGATTGTATTTTGTATACAAATGTAAAGTTTTTATTGCATATGCTTTGTTTAGAGTATATGGTGGATAAGCTTAAGATAGAGGAAAGCAAAGTTGCAGATTTGTGTGCTCAGCTCTACAGGGATTACGGGACAACAATGACTGGTCTTCGGGCTATTGGCTATGATTTCGACCATGATGAATACCATAGGTACCGAATCTTCCCATTGCTTTTATTTCTGTAAGAAAAATGCAAAAATCTGATGTTATGGCGTTATTGGTTAATGGCAGTTTTGTCCATGGGAGATTGCCCTATGAATATCTGAAACCCGACCCTGTCCTCAAAAGTCTTTTACACAGCTTGCCGATAAGGAAAGTGGTAAGTTTTTCTAGTCATGACTTATTTAACACTTCATGGTTTTTAGGAACACTTTTTTAGCAATATCTCATTGTGTATTGCACAGATTTTCTCAAATGCTAATGAGGCACATGTGGCTGAAGTTCTTCGCCGACTTGGATTGGAAGATTGCTTTGAGGATGTTATATGTTTTGAGTCTTTGAATGTTAAAAAAGAAATTGCTGATACTGATACTCCCAAGACTTCTGTTATTGGAGACACTGACGTTAACCCTGTTGGTATACTGCCAAAGAGTCCCATTATTTGCAAACCCTTTGAAAACTCTTTTCAAGAGGCCTTCAAGATAGCAAAGATTAACCCTGATAAAACCGTAAGTTAATATGCATGAAATTGTAAAATGGTAATAACAGTTAACAAAATAGGTTTCACCATCATGTTAAATCTCACAATTTTGTAATTTGTTTTTTCAGATGTTCTTTGATGACAGTATACGCAATATACAGACTGCAAAACTCACAGGGCTCAGCACTGTATTGGTAAGTTGGTTCGGTTGTGAGTATAAATGTTGAAACTTGTTGTACCGGAATACTGAATGTTTTTTACTTGTGGGTGTAAACAGGTTGGGTCGTCACAGCGTCAAAAAGGGGTGGACTATGCTTTAGAGAGCATTCACAACATCAAAGAAGCACTGCCAGAGTTATGGGAATCAGGCAACAAGTCAAGGGTTCATCGTAAGCGGAAGATTGCAATAGAAACTCTTGCTTAGAACAACTACGTACTGTTTTGTTATTCTAACCATGTGGTTCTAATTGTCAAGTTTTAATTGTCCATTTTACTGATCTAATTCTCGCTCTTACTATCATTTTACTACAGTAATATATTTATGTAAATGACGTTAAAATATTAAAACATATGGTAAAACTTATTAAGTATGGTGTTGGTTCAATTGTTTCATGGCCTATGGATTTTATGCATCTTTCAGCCTAATGTCATCCCCAAGTTAAATTAGTTTCGACCTCTATATGTTTTTATCTCCCAGTTTTGCAGCCGTTAGGTAATTTTCCATTTGCTGTAATCTGGTTCTGTTAAAAAATGTCCATCGTATGTCATTGAACTTATGTGATTCTTCTTTGTAAGTTAGCTGCTTCTGTGTTGTAACTGTTGCCTGTTGGTAGCTCGGCATATCTAAGCTGCTAAGCATTAGGCTAAACATGATTAAAAGATATGCCAACACATCAGCATTACAGCTTAACCCAATGAGGGATGTTCCTAAAGACACGAACAAGTCTAGCCGCATTTCGGATGATACTTTGTACGGTTGATCTTGATTGTCTTCTTGGCCTATTAGTTTATCTGCACTTTCTGTGCTAACTGCATTTGAGTGATAGTATGGTGAAAGTTTGTCAATAATTGCCTGTTTAAATAGTTTAAAGTGTTTTATACAGAAATCCTACAATATATAATGCATATTAACTTGATAACATCGTCATCAAAGACAGAAAATTTAAATGCTTATTTTTCAAATAGAACCGCAGGAAGTTGTATTGTGTTAAGATTTATAAAACCCAGATTCTCAAATCACTTTTATTAAAACAAAAACTCACTACAGATTGGTATGGGTCTATTATCTAATTGATAATAGTTTTAAAAGATTCAAAACAGAAAACAAGATTACAAACATCAAGATGATCTCAATCACCAAGAACGAATCAATCAGATAACTATGTGTAAACGAGAGAGAAAATATGAGATCAAGTTATGAGGTGTGAGCTCGTTGACCAGCTTAAATACGCGACTCTAATTATCTTTCACACTTTGGCACCTCAGCTTTCCTCAACTTGACACTAAAGCTCCTTGATACTTCTTGCAGTCACACTTCAGTCCCTGCACACACAAATAAACAAACAAACAACTTTTCTGCTAGACCAGGATTAGATCAATGCTTTCAACACCCCTCCTTGATCTGAACCTGAAAGCAATCAAACAACTCTAATTGACCAACACGTTAATCATGCTGTAACTAGTCAAGACCCTTAGTAAGAATATCTGTAGTCTGATTTGCAGTATTAACTTTACAAGTCTTAATCACACCAGCCAGAATCTTATCTCTCACAAAATGAAGATCTATCTCAAGATGTTTAGTTCTCTAATGAAAGACAGGATTAGCAGCTATTTTAATAGCAACTTGGCTATCACAAAACAAATTTACAGGCAAAAAATGTTCCGAATTTAAGTCCTTTAAGATTTTAAGGACCCAAACAATTTATGAAGTAGCTGAAGCCATAGCTCTATATTCAGCTTCAGCACTAGACTTAGAAATGGTATTTTGTTTTTTGCTTTTCCAAGATACTAATGACCCATTCAAAAGTAAACAAAAACCAGTAACAGACTTTCTAGTTACTAAACACTTAGCCCAATCTGCATCTACAAAATCTGCAAGAGAAAAACATTTGTATTTCTAACAATGTGAATGCCTTTACCAGGAGAACCTTTTTAGTATCTTAAAACCTTAAGAGCAATTTTAAGATGAGAATTAAGAGGTTTATGCATAAACTGGCTAAGACAATGAACAGCATAAGATATATCAGGCCTAGTGTGAGTAAGATAGATAAGTTTGCCAATAAGTTTTTGATACTCAGTAATATTATCAAGCACACAGTCAAAATCTGTAGGATCACTAGCAATATTCTTTTGATAACCGTGATTTCTGACTCATTGGCCGACTAATCCACGGGTTTGATCCAACCGCCACACAGACTCAAACCAGGTAAAGCCCTCCCTTTTCAGGATCACTAGCAATATTCAAATTTTGCTCAAGTGGAGTAGCAGAAGGCTTACAAGCAAGCAATCCAAAATCAAATAACAAATCTAAACAATACTTTCTCTGATTAAGACACAAACCAAAATATGTATCAATCACCTCAATGCCCAAAAAGTATTTCAATTTGCCCAGATCTTTAATCTGAAACTTACTTCTTAAAAACCTTTTAAACTCTTCAATATGACTCACACTATTTCCAGTAACGACAATATCATCAACATAGACAAGTAATGCAAGAAAAACACCAGACTCATTTTTAGTGAACAAAGAATAATCACTTTTACTTTGCATAAAACCATGTTCAATAAAAGCCTGAGTTAACTTGGCATTCCATTGCCTAGGAGCTTGTTTTAACCCATATAAAGACTTATTTAATCTACAAACCCTCTTATCATTTTTATCAAAATATCCATCAGGCAAAGTCATATACACAGTTTCATCAAGATCTCCATACAAGAATGCATTGTTGATATCAAGTTGGAATAAAGGCCAATTATTTTGCACAGCCAAATTTATCAAACACCTAACAGTAACAATTTTCACAACAGGTGAAAAAGTTTCATCAAAATCAACACCTTCCTTTTGATTATAACCTTTAATCACATATCTAGCTTTATATCTTTCAATCTCTCCACTAGATTTATACTTAATTCTATAAGCCCATTTACCATTAATAGCTTTCCTATCTTTAGGCAAATCAGTAATAGTCCAAGTATTATTTTCATTTAAAGCATCCATCTCTTGGTTCATTGCATCAACCCAATACTGACTCTTACTAGCTTCCCAAAAAGTTTTAGGCTCAACACTTTTATTAAGTTCAGTAACAAAGCAATAGTTATCAGACTTAAGTCTAGCATAACTAACAAATTTTTCAAGTCCAAATTTAACTCTAGAAGCTAAAACATAATCATTATATTTTCTTGGCAAAACAGAAACCCTTTCAGACCTTCTAACAACAGGACTCACAACATTAGGTATATTATTATTAATGCCTTCAAATTCATGCTCAATAAAAGGAGCAGCCATCTCATTCTCATTAACAGGCTCACTAGAGACCTGAGAATGCCCATCCTCACTCTCAAGTGGGTTAACTAGAGTTGATGCCTCTGTGTGGTGAGGCAGAAACTATATCATCATAGGGCACACCAGGATCTGCATCTATGACAACCTCTAAAAAGCTATCAAGACTCAGACCCTGATTATCATTGCTAAGAGTACCATTTCTGTTAGTCTTAAAAGGGAAAATGTTTTCAAAAAACTTAACATCCCTTGAAAACAAAAAATGACCCTTTTCAAGACTTAACAACTTATACCCTTTTTTAGTCCCAGAGTAACCAACAAACACACATTTCTCATATCTACTACTAAACTTATCATTACTAGTAAGTAAAGTAGCAAAACATAGACATCCAAACATTCTCAAATGTTTTAAACCAGGTTTTTTTATTAAACACAATTTGGAAAGGACTATTTCCTTTCAGCATTGAAGTTGGCAACCTGTTAATCAAGTAAGTAGCTGTAAGAACACATTCAGACCACAAATTTAAAGGCAATCCCCTGAAACATAAGGGATCTAGCCACATTAAGAAGATGCCTATGTTTCCTCTCAACAATTCCATTCTGTTGAGGAGTGTAAGGACAAGATGTTTGATGTATAATCCCATTTAACTCACAAAACTCAATCATTTTATGATTTACAAACTCAGTATCATTATCACTTCTAAAAGTTTTAATAGTTCTATTAAACTGATTTTTAATCAAGTGAAAGAAAATCTTTATACAATCAAACACCTCAGTCTTATTCTTCAACAAATATACCCAAACAGCCCTAGAAAAATCATCAACCACAGTCAAAAAATATCTAAAACCATCCTTACTAATAACCTTGTAAGGACCCCACAAATCTAAATGAACTAATTCACCCAAATTAGTAGAAACATGATCACTAAGAGGAAAAGACTCTCTAGTCTGTTTAGCTTTTTGACAAGTTTCACAAAAAAAACTCCCCATTAGTTTTCTCAAAAACTAAATCATCTTTTAAAAAATTGAGAACTTGGTCTGAAGGATGACCAAGTCTACAATGCCAAATATCTTTACTCAAAAAACAAGTAACATTAGGTTTCTCAAAACCAGTACCTCTATCAAAAAATACAAGCCATCCTTTTGTTTACCAGTCCCCAACAACCTCATCTCCCTCAAACCCTGAGGCAAAATATAGCAAATAGACTCATCAAAAGCCACAACAAATTTACTATCCTTAGAAATCTTATGCACGGACATAAGGCTAACACAATATTCAGGAACAACCAACACATCATATAATGTTAAGTCTCTGTTTAAAACCATATTTCCAACCTTGGTAATAAATGCCTCAGTACCATTAGGATGAGACACTTTAATACCAAGTTTGGAAATATCAATAACATCAACCAGATACTTATCATCATAGGTAAGATGTTGATTAGCACCTGAATCAACAATAAGACCATGATCTACAAGACTAGACTTAATCTGACTATTAGAACAGAAAAATTTATGAAATTTTTTATTAAAAACATAACATTGATTGACCACAATACCTGCCATATTGGCCTGAGCACCAACAGTATTGTCCTTAATCAAAGCAATGATTTAAGACAACTGTTCATCAGAAAAAGAAGAAGTAGAGCTAGAACCAGCATTGTTATTATTCACAAATCTTTTATTGAAGTTCTGAGATGTCTGATTATTATTGGAAACCCCAATATTATTTTTCTTTCCAAAATCAGGTGGATAACCAATAAGCTTGAAACATCTATCAATAGTATGCCCATTAAACCCACAATTTTCACACACCATGGTAGGTCCTCCACTAGACCTTCTATTACCATTAGTGGGTCTATTAGACCCAGCAGGTCTAGAAGAGTTAGAATTTTGAGGCCTTTGAACACTACCCCTGTTCACACTAGACTTAAACACAGAGGACTGACTCCTTTGGGAAGACCTTGAGCCAGACATAACTCTATGAGACTCCTCACTAGAAATAATAGCATAAGCACTTTTAACATCAGGTAAGGATCTCTAGAGAGAATACTACTTCTTATTTGCATATAAGAATCATCAAGTCCCATTAAAAACTGCATTAGTTTCATTAACTGATTATGTTTTTTAAAGTCCTCAGCAGCATGACAAATACACCTAGTAAGTTGCACAAGAGCATCAAACTGTTTCCAAAGGGCATTGAGTTTATAATAATAATCAGCCAAAACATTCAAGATGATCTCAACCACCAAGAACGAATCAATCAGATAACTATGTGTAAACGAGAGAGAAAATATGAGATCAAGTTATGAGTTGTGAGCTCGTTGACCAGCTTAAATACGCGACTCCAATTATCTTTCACACTTTGGCACCTCAGCTTTCCTCAACTTGACACTAAAGCCCCTTGATACTTCTTGCAGTCACACTTCAGTCCCTGCACACACAAATAAACAAACAAACAACTTTTCTGCTAGACCAGGATTAGATCAATGCTTTCAACATATTGAAAAGGTTGATTATAGAAGGTTCATAATTTATGAAACTACCATATGGATACAGAAAAAGCAAAGACTGAAAATATCATGAAGCATAAATTACAAACTGAAAATCTGTCACATTATAGTGTATAGTGAAGCTTTTTGATCATTTGGTTTAGTTTATCATAGAAGCAAGTAGAATTTTAAACTATAATTGGAGGGGTGAGCAGGCTAAGGCAGTAGTGCGACACCAAAGCAACTCGCAAAGACCCCAATAGCAAGCTATAGTGGGGGGTCTTTCCCCATAACAAATAAGATTAATGCCAAGTGAGCCGATGGCCCACATATCAGATATTAAACTTGATCTTAGCCAAAAGGCCGAGAAAGGTATGCTTTTCATCTTCCTAGGCCTGCCATCAGTTGTCTATTTCTTTGCTCAGGCGATGTGGGATTTACGAGAAAGTTTTTTTTTTTTTCTTTATTTTGGTGTTTCAGTTTCTCTAATTCTCTTTGATGATTAGCACCTGCTAAGTATAAATGGTTTGTCACAGTGTAACAAAGCGGCTGACTATGCTTCAGGTAGCATCACAATATTAGGAAAGTGTACTCACAGAGCCATGGGAATCAGTCAACGAGTCAAAGATTTTAACCGGGGCAGAAGATTGCAATTGCAACTTTTAACTAAATTACTAAAATGCAAAATAAAACATGTCTGTGATGATCTTGACAGAAGTCGAAGACTGTAAACGTTGCTACCTTGAGTAAAGAAGGTCAACCGTGGGAAAAGGCAAGAAGCATGCTCTTTCTGTAACAAGTGTGTGACTGTGTGTTCATATGTTGGTCTGCACGGCACAATTATTGGCTTTCTTATACGAGACACAATCAAGAAAGATACCAATTGGTCTTATCATATGGTATGTAAATAACTTAATAACAAACCCTCCACTCATTTTACATGCTCTTTGAAATGCTGAATTTTTTCAAAGCGATAAGTCAAATAATATTATGACAGAATTAGTTAAAGCATAACTAACTATTCCTTACTAGAGAGGGATTTGGTGTGGTCTAAAGTCTTAACCGCTTAACAAATTTTCTGTTGCTGGCTCATATTGTCTTTAGCGAATTTAATGTGATTCTGTAGCTACTCTTAACTTGCCTGTTTTATTCCTATGGCAATTTGGGATGTATCTAAATGCCTTTCGTTTTTGCTGGTTCTTTCGGTTAAGCTCAAAGTGATACTACATGACATAGAAGTTCTTGTTTACCATTTGAATAATTGGATCAACAAATCGCTTGACAACTTTTTGAATACATAATTTATACATTCTGACCTTTTACACCACGAAGACACTAAGTAGGATACTCAGATTATTGAACTGAACAATTACACATGAAGATTAGAACAGTGAGGTTAGAAGAATAACACAGTTGTGGATCTAAGCTTCCACGCGAGTCTCGATTGCAATCTTTTGCGAAATGTCAACATCTTTCATCTTGTTGACTGATTCCCATAGCTCTGGCAATGCTTCCCTAATGTTGTGGATACTCTCTAAAGCATAGTCCACGCCTTTCTTACGCTGTGACGACCCAACCTGTTTTCACCCACGAAGAACACTGAGTATACATCAACAAGTATCAAAATTTATTTTCATATCAGAATCAGCTTACCAACACAGTGGTGAGGCCCGTCAGTTTTGAAGTCTGTATATTGCGTATACTGTCATCAAAAAATATCTGAAACGCCAAAAATAGGTTAAAAAAATCGTGAGATAAAACAACCTTTTTAATATATCACCTTGTGACTATCATCTAAAATAACTTACGGTTTTATGAGGGTTAATATTGGCCATCTGAAAAGCCTGTTGGAAAGCGGTTTCAAAAGGTTTACAAACAATAGGACTCTCTCGTAGTCCATCGCCACTTTCACTATCATATTCAATAACAGAACTCTTAGAAGCATCAGGACTGATGATTTCATTGGTAGGGTTCAAAGACTCGAAACATATTACATCATCAAAGCAGTCTTCTAAACCAAGTCGGTGAAGAACCTCAGCCACGTGTGCCTCATTTGCATTTGAGAATATCTGTGAAGTGCACAAACAAATATTAATACAAGAAGTCTTTACGGAAACCATGGAGTGTCCAATAAGTCGGAAAAACCAAAAACTTACCACTTTTCTAATGGGCAAGCTATGTAAAAGAGTTCGTAGGACAGGGTCGGGTTTCAGATTTTGATAAGGCAATCTCCCATGGACATAACTGTCAATCACCAATAACATAACATCAGATTATGAGGCTCCTTAAAAGACAAACAAATGAAAAACAAAGAATGGGAAGATGTGGTACCTATGGTAGTCATCATTGTC